>BPTQ01000009.1:157896753-158022324 GCA_019973895.1 Chrysanthemum seticuspe
TTATAGTGTTCGTACTGTACGTATTTGGTCAATGCGCATTCAGTCAAATCCGCATTCGAATTTGGGATTCTTGTTTAAGATGCTCATTCACTAAGTTGGTACCTTTAGATCGGTTTGAAAAAGTCTCAATAGAATCTACGTTATCCTCTAGTGAAGTTGTTCTAAATTGTAATTTGAGTGAGTCTTAGTTTTCATGGGTTAAAAATGCGTATGAATTTGGGATTTGGAACAAAGAGTACAAACCAACAAAGACCCGTACTATGGTACCACTTAAGTTAGTTAATTTGTACATTGTTTGTATAGTATTCGTAGGTTAATTGGATTTTGTGAGAGTTACTTTTGCGGGTTTAGGATTGTACTTGGGAACTATTGCGATGTGCGCAGCAAGCCCCAGTTCCTTTGGATAAAAAATAATCTTCCTCAACCTCAACCTTAGCGTAGTAACTTCTCACTAGCATTCCTATTCCCCTAGAGAACGATATCAATACCCGTAGCTTACCCTAATTACTACACTACAACGATTAGGTTCACTGCCTAGGGTGTTATAAAACTTGCTCGAAGAAAAGGAAGTTTCCTTGACCCCGAACGACGCGTGTAGCGTTATCAAGGGTTCATGTTAGGATTTGGGCGTTTTCATTGAGAGTGTTTTAGGTTAATTGGATGCTTATGATATGTTTGTTACATGTTTAATTGATTGAATTCACCATGGTATCATGCCCAGAAACAACCAAACATGAGAAACAAGGTTTAGGGTTTAAGTATGCGTAAAAATTGGGTACTTTTGATTCTGAGTGAGTTTAATGTTAAATCTTGTTGAAGTGATCTCCTATTGCATCTAAGATAACTCTGAAAAAGTTTGGCTAGATTTCCATGGTTGAATCACTTACTCGTAGAATTTGTTCTTAGGGTTTAAGCTTACGCCTAAACTGACTTACGCGTAACTGGTTTATGCATGTCATGCTTGTGATATTGAAAGTGATTGAATAACATGTTAATATGAGTGTTATGGTTAATCTATTACAGGATTCTACGCGTACAAGATTCAGAAAAAGGTGTCTTGGCTTAAGCATATGGAACACCTTATGCGTAGATGTTACGGATAAGAGAAATTTTACACGTAACACTTACGCGTAAGGTTCTACAATGGAGTACGCGTATCCTGTGAAGGGTATGCGTAAACTTGGAATTCTACGCCTAAGGGCTACTCTTACGAGTAAACCTTACGCGTAAGTCCTTAACCTAAGCCTACGCGTAAGCCTTATGCTAAGAGTTCACTCCTACGCGTAAGCCCTTCTTACGCCTAAGGGTGTCTCCTACGCATATGCTTAAGTCTACGCTTAAGGCTACCATGTTTACGCATAAGCTTACTTGCTTACGCCTAAGCCAAATTTGTAACTTAACTTTTAAATGTTACGCGTACAAACTTGTAATAAGTTACTCATAATGTCACAAAACCAAAATGTCACAAATAAGCTACAAAGTTAAAACATTGTGTGGTTAAGTAAACTTTGTACTTTAACTTTTAAAATTAACATACTCACGTAACTTATCACATCAACTTTGGATTATTGGACAATATGTGACTTTGGACTCGTAACATTCATAAACGTAACAACTTCAATAATTGGACAATAAAATCAACTTTTGACTAACATAATATCTTTCGATATGTTGGTTCTTTTGTCTCAATACCTTTCAGATCACGAAATGGACGTCATCATGGAAAATGTCAACGCACCAAATAAACTCACAATGGGAGATATCTTCCCAACAGGTTACAGCAAAACAATTGGAAAGAACAATCTCAGGGTCGATTTTGAAAATATTTATAATGCTTTGGATATCCTTTAAGTTCATCCCTACAATAATATGCTTACCAACAAAAACTTGATGCATGTTTTACTAACCAGGTTTTAATATTTATAATGTCTCGTTATACCTATGGTCTACCCTAATGCACTAACGGGCAGTGTACCCGGTCGTGTGTAGTGTAGTAATCGGTAAAACCAAGGTCGTCCCAAGAGCTATGTGTGTTGGATTATTACTAAGTCTATGTGTCACAGTTTTTAATATGATTTTGATAAGGAATTAATTAATTAACTACTAAAGCAAATAAAAGGCAAAGGTTCAATCAATAGAGGAGAGTGCTGCTAACCTAGTTAATCATCCTAGCTAGTAATGTCTACGACTTATTTGTATTAACAATCTCCCCCTTTTTGTTGATGACAAAACATAAAATTATTTTAAGGAAAAACTAAAATTCGTAAAAGTTTGAATTGGAGTTTTTACTCTCTTCTCCCCTTTTTTGTCGAAACAAAAAGAGCGTCGAAAAGAAACTAACACAATGTTTTAAGAAAAACATGTAAAAGAAAAAAAGATAGAGCAAGTGACGGGAAGAGTTCTCGTCTTAACTCCCCCTTGACGAGTCCATCCCTTTGTGAGGGCGTCAAGTGAATAAAAACTACTAAGCTAATGCATTGCAACTATGTTTGCAAATGGTTTCGTCTTAGTGACGATAATGCTCCCCCTAGATGATTGCAACTTTGCAAGGGGACGTAACGAAATGTAATCCATATGAGGATTATATTGCAAATGGTTTTGTAATGTATGGTTTGACACAAAGCTCCCCCTAGCTTAGGGTGTCAAAGTCTTCATGTGTATTTTGAAAATCTACAAAATAAAGGTTAGAAAACAAGTATATAGTGCATAATTTCCTGCAAATAAGACTCAAGTTAGTAGAAAATTGGTCTTCTATTGCACGGTTCCCTCCTTGGAGGGATCCGTCTAGGAAAATCTTAGGGATCCGTCTATCTGATGACAGATTTCAGCAATGGTGATGTACCAAACAATGTTAACATCAATGTATTCAAGCAACAAACATATACTTAAACCAATATGGCATATAATTCAATAAAACATAAGAGATAATCAACAAATCTCTAAAACTAAGAGAATAATTTAGCCATGTAATACATAATCTACTAATACTAATAAGTGATTAAATACTTAAGAAGAAACAATGTGCTTGAGTCTAAGGATGAGTTGACTTGTTGATTTCGTCCAATCTTTCAAGAAGATGATTGAACATGAAATGCAACTCATTTCGTACTTCTTGAACAAGTCCTTGGGTGATTAGACAATTAGAGCAATTATTGTCTTGATTAGGAACCGGAGGAGATTGGATGTTTTGAGAAGGCTCTACAAATGTTGGTGGGGTAATGGAAATTCCTCCATATGATCAAGTCCTTGGTGGTTCCTTGTTTCCAATGATGGACTAGTTGGTGTTGTAGGTGGTTCCTTATTTAACGAGAAAGTTGGTGAATGGGAAGTTCTTGGTGGTGAATGCTCGAATGAATAGAGATTTGGGTGAGAGATAGGCTCGGTGAAAGGGTGTAGTCTATGCTCTATAAATGAAGGCTTAGACGGTTTGCTAGAACTAGGTACGTTTGGTTTAGAGCTTCATGAGCCCTTTTCTAGCCCAAAAGGTCTAATGCTAATTCTTGCGGTTCTCTTAGCAATTGTTGATTGGGTTTGTTGAGGTCGGATTCTAACACTATTATCTCTTACGTGAGATGATTCGGTGGATGAAATCTCATGAATCATATGACCATTCCTTTTGGATGAGCCTTTGGTTGAAGAGTTGTTGCTAAGTGCTTTAGTCATAGTGATGGTGAGGAGTGATGACTTAACCTCAAGAGTGTTTGGTTTATAAAGGATGAATTTGCATTAGGGAATTAAATTCATGACCACTAAGGGGATTAGGTATGCTCTAAGGCCAACTAAGATGTTGTCCAGCTCTAGGAAGTCATTAAATGGTGACTAAAGGTGTTTAGATTACCAAAGGTAGCTTAAATTTAAAGGAAAAGCTGATTAAAGTCTTTCTGTAGACACGGATCCCACGGATCCCTCTCACTAGGGATCCGTCTGGTTATAAACCAGGGATCCGTCTGTCAGACAGATATGTGATGAAATGATTATGATTTTTGTAAGGTTTAGTACCTATGAATCTTGAGGATTTTACTTTTCTTAGATGTCTTGAATGGTGGATGTCTTAAATGCTCAACCATAAGGAGTGAGGATACTTAATGATGGTTTTTGGGTAGGAAGGTGGACTTTAGAGAGTCTAACTAAGTGCTTGAGGAGGATACCATTTGACTTGAAATGGAAAAATGATGACAATTAGTCCTAGAAATCAGATGATGGCTCAAGAGAAATTTGAGAAAATCCTAAAAAATAAAAAAAAATGAAAAACTAGTTTCAAGCCTACTTTGAGGTAAGAGTGACTAAGATCAATTTGCTAAAATTGATGTAAATATCAAACTAGGTGTTTTGAGATGTGAGGAATAATGTGTGAGCGTTGGAGCGGAAAAATGGTGGATATTGGTGAGTTTGATAAATCAAAGGCACTTTGAATTTGATCCTAAGTTACCTATGGGTGAATATGAGACCTACTGTGCTTGAGGAAGCCTTAAGTGGTATTAAAGAATCATGTTTAGCTATCATGATGTGATTAAGGGAATAACATGGATGTATAATGATCTGTATCTGTTATCTGTCTTCCCGGATCCCACGGTTCCTTCTTGGGAGGGATCCGGCTAGTTATAAATCTGGGATCCGGATACTGCAGATCAGAAGGCTTTCAGCAAATATGCAATTCTTGCACTCTTAGCAAATGCTTCTCCTAGTTATTTCTATAATGATTAAAAGCAAGAACACAACAACTATAACGCATAGCACGTGTGGGGGAACTAAAGGTAGCTAAAGATGAGTGACGACGACTACTGTAACACCCCCAAAAATCTTAATGACAGCGGAAGACTAATTCGGGTGTTACTTAAATGGAGATCATAATCAATAATTATAGAAAATGACTCGAAAGAGACGTTTTATTAAAATAGTTATCATTCATCGAAAACTCATAGTTGTTACAAAACATTGTAAATAGATCAAGTGTTTTCCCAAAAGAAAGATCATGAGTTTGAAAGAAATGACAACTTTTATGTTTTACACCACCAGATAAGCCTTGCCATGCCCCGTTCCGCACCTTGGTCATAATCTTCACTGATTACCTGAGATAACATGCTTAAAAAGGTCAACAAAAATGTTGAGTGAAATTAATAGGTTTAAAATAGTTGAACACAAGTATATGAGCATGATCATTGTAAACTAACAATATCATAAGAAAAATCACAGATTATTATGCGCTAAGCTCATGAAAGCAAGACTCAACTGCATACACCGAATTACCAGTGTACGTAAGTGTGCCCCAAAGGAGGTAATAGCCAATTACCTAAAGAAATTCAAATATGGTGCGCCCCGGTTATTTCTCTATAACCGGAACGGGGTTGTTAATCCCCATAGTACTATTCACGATATCTGCGTTCACTCGCGGTGACTAATGGTTCATGATCAGGGGACTTATGGCTAAATACTTAGGCAGTACCAATAATCAAGAGGAGAGCATTTATGAAAAACCTTGTGTTCAAGTTTAGAGCATGTATCTCCCTCACGGGGTTTGCAAAAATAAAGTAAAAGCGAGGCTATGAACTCACCTTGATGATAATGAACAAGCACAGATAGATCAAGCACAATGTAGCGGAGGTTTTAAACCGAAACCTAAAAATGATGAGATGGCGAGTCTCAGTAAAATGAGCATTTTGGTTCGCAACCAAAATAATAGAGCATTGAATATTCTTATTAAATAGATCATTGGATTGTCCAATCCAATAGTGTGCGTGCGTGCTTAATGTTTTAAGTTAATTTACGTGCTACATTGCCTTAATTAATGATCCTCACTTACGCATAAGTGAAATGTTTTTCCCCGTTGTGATCTTAATGGATTTGTTGAGTATTTTAACTTGTTTAGATTCCCCGTGTGTTTTATCGGATTTATATATATAATTATAATCTTATATATATATATATATATATATATATATATATATATATATATATATATATATATATATATATATACGTAATACATTTAACGTTATCCAATAATAAAATACTCATATGATCAAAATACTCGTTTTTACGAAGTTACAATAAATTTATAAACTTTCCTAAACTTTTCCGAAATTTACACTTTTTACCCTCAAGTTACAAAAAGTACAAGTTTAACCCCTAAACTTTAGAAAATAACACTTTGTACTATCTTATACTCAAAGTTTCTAGAATTGTCACTTTTAGTCCCTTGTTGAAACTATTTTGATAAAATACTTTCAAAAGTTGAATTTTAACACTTTTAGCCCCAAGTTTCATAGTAGGTGAATAGTTGTTTGTTTGAAGTTGAGGGGTTGGAACTGTCAATGTGTGATAGCTGTAAAATAAATATAAGGAAAACTGCCATAAGGGGGTTTCGAACTAGTGACCTCTAGCTTAAAACCAAGCGTGCCTACCAAGTACCAACAGAGCTAGTGTCACTACTTGTATATTTTATACGTTATACCCTATATAAGGTGAAGCTCCTGTGTTATATTTTAAGTAAACATTCTACCATATTGAATATGTGTCGTGGTTACATGCATGATTTGGTTTTAGTTGTTTCCATTTCTTCTCAGGGAACTAAAGTCATGGGCATTGCTTATATTTCATTTTAGTTCTCATAAAACCTTAGCATGTGTTTTGTAGCCAACGTACCAAGGGTTCGAGCGATAGGAAAAACAAAAACAAGTTTATTTTTAGAGAAAAACGTGACTTAGGAGAGGGGTTTAGTGAGTTTTCTTAAGTTCGATCAAGGAGTTACGACTTAATATGAAGTGTCGTTATAGTTTCGCTTATCAAACAAGTGTCGGGTGAGTTATAAAAATTGTTATACGTGACATATACTCAAACGAAAATGGTACGAGGGTTTTGTATCATGCAATGATGCTAGATTCACAGGTTAAGAGTTTTAGCAAGGTTTCGATATATTTTTCATTTTAACGAGACATGTCATGAAATGAGATAAGCATGTTTAGTAAACTACAACTATCTTTACGTATTGAAATGGGTTGAGGTACTTACGACACCAAGGTGGTGGAGAAGAAAACGTATGAGCTTTGAAATGAAAGAGTAACTATAATGACTTCAAAGACTTCTTCTACTCGAACCAAAGACTTTTTTTAAAAGTACCCGAATCGAACTTAACCAAAATAAACTCCTAACTTATGGAACTTGAACCTTGCTTTCCCCTTCTTCTATCTCGACAGGGAACAAAGGAGTAAATGAGAGGTGTGTTGGTGAGTTGGGAGGGTTGTAAGTGTGAGACTAAGATGTGATAAAAGGGTTAGGCTTATATAGCCAAGACCAAGCTTGGCCTAAGCAATATATTAGTTCTTTCTTGTATAAATTCCAAGCAAGTCAAAAAAGAAAGGAAGGAGATGCAAGCGTGTATGCAAGAATCGGCTTGAAAGGGGAGGCATGAGGGTTTAATCATGTCAAGTATGCTAGGGGGAACATAATATCCAAATGATAACAAGGTAAATGTTAGTCAAGGTATGTGGTTAAATATTTGTTTAAGTCATAGCTTAAGGTCTAGTTGTGCTTTTGGTCTCCTAGATCTTACACGAAAATGTTCATTGTCCAAAGTGAGTTTTGAGTTTGGTTCTTGCTTTGGTTCATTGGGTAGTCACAGAAAAAGAAGTGATACTTGGTTAGTTTGTTTTTGTGTCTCCTACTTCTCTTGGTCACGTTTGACTCACAGAAAAAGAAAACAAGGAACAAATTAGATTTGCACTTGCTATATAACCCATTTGAGACAAAAGAAAACTTGTTGGGCTAGGCAGTAGGCGAGGCCCAAAAAGAAAAGAGATGGGTTAAATTTGGATTGTGAGTAGACGAGGCCCAAGGGAGGAATAAGGTGGATCGGTTGGGCTTAAGGCCCGGTCCATGTGGTAATTTATTTATCTTTGTATTTATTTATTTTATATTTTTATAAAATTTATATTAAATATATAAAAAAATATCGGGATCGTGGGGAATCTTGTTCTGATCACAACGGTGTATTTTTGAACGCTCAAGTCGCGTTGATCATGCATATGCCAAATGATATGCAAATATGATGTTTAGAAAATTTCATGATGATATAAATTGTGCTTTAATTTTTTATTAAATTCTTAAGTACGATGAAATTTTCCGGGAGCTTACAGTACCTACCCCTTAAGAGAACCGCGTCCCGCGGTTAAACTCGCAGAGGTTGTCATGGGTGGTTAGATGAATAGGTGGGGATACTTGGAACACATTACATCCTCGCGCTCCCAGGTGAACTCTGCACCTCATTTCTTGTGATTCCATCAAACTTTAACGATTGGAATGCGACATTGCTTAAGCCTCTTGACTTCCCTGTCCATGATCTCGACGGGTTCTTTGACAAAGCTAAGTTTGTCATTGAGCTGGATGTCCTTGAGAGGTACGACTAGAGTTTCATCTGATAGACACTTTTTAAGATTCAAGACATGGAACGTGTCATGTACTCGACTAAGCTCTTCGGAAAGTTCGAGTTTATATGTCACTGGACCAATTCTTTGCAGAATTTTGAACGGTGTGACGTATCGAGGTTTGAGTTTTTCTCTTTTTCCAAATCTGACCATCCCTTTCCAGGGTGATACTTTGAGCATTACTCGGTCTCCGACTTGGAATTACATTGGTTTCCTTCGAACATCTGCGTAGCTCTTTTGTCTATCTCGAGCTGCTTGCAGTCGTTGCCTAATTTGCATTATCTTTTCTGTTGTCTCTTCGACAATTTTGGGGCCTGTGAGTTGTACTTCTCCCACTTCTGCCCAACAAACTGGCGATCGGCATTTTCTTCCATAGAGTGCTTCAAAAGGAGCAGCTTTAATGCTGGCGTGATAACTGTTATTGTAAGAGAATTCAGCCAGAGGTAAGTGCTTATCACATCCTTTTCTGAAATCAATCACACATGCTCTTAGCATTTCTTCCAGAGTTTGGATCGTTCTTTCACTTTGTCCATATGTTTGAGGATGGTACGCGGTACTCATATCCAAGTTGGTACCCATGGCTTTTTGAAGTGTTTTCCAAAATCTCGAGGTGAATCGGCTATCACGATCAGATATGATAGAGATTGGTACACCGTGACGAGAAAAAATCTCTTTGATGTACAGTCTAGCGAGTGTAATCATCTCGTCGTTCTCCTTGATTGGCAAGAAATGAGCGGACTTCGTAAGACGGTCTACAATAACCCAAATGGTGTCAAAACCATTAGAAGTTCTCGGCAACTTTGTGATGAAATTCATTGTGATTCTTACCCATTTCCACACGGGATGTTCTGGTTGTGTTAACAATCCTGATGGCTTTTGATGTTCAGCTTTGACTTTCAAACATGTCAAACACTTACTGGCGTATTCGGCGATATCAACCTTCATGTTAGGCCACCAGTACAAAAGCTTTAGATCTTGATACATCTTGTTGGGACCAGGATGTATGGAATACTTCGATTTATGTGATTCATGCATGATGAGTTCTCGGATACCTCCATATAGTGGAATCCAACTTCGATCTTTGAAACATAACGTTCCGCCCGATCTTTTCACAAATCCATTCTCATTCTCCGGCATGCCATAAATCTTCTCATTAGGCCTATTTTCTTCTTTAAGTGCTTCGATCTGAGCTTCAAGAATTTTTGATGGTAGGGGTGAATTGATTACCATACCCAATGATCTCATTCTAAGTGGCTTAGGGCAATCTTTTCTGCTCAAGGCGTCGACAACAACGTTCGCCTTTCCAGGATGGTAACTAATCTCGTAGTCATAATCACTGAGAAATTCTAGCCAGCGGCGTTGACGCATATTCAGTTCTTTTTTATCTAAGATGTGTTAAAGACTTTTGTGATCAATGTACACTATACACTTGGTTCCGTACAAATAATGTCTCCATAACTTGAGTGCAAATACCACAGCGCCAAGTTCTAGATCGTGCGTAGTATAATTCTTCTCATGAGTTTTGAGTTGTCGTGACGCGTAAGCAATCACTTTTTTCCTTTGCATAAGAACGGCGCCTAAACCCATGTGTGAAGCATCGCAATGTTCTACAAAATCTTCTACTCCTTCCGGTAGTGCCAAGATGGGTTCTTCACAAAGCTTGTTCTTTAGGAGTTGAAAAGCTGATTCTTGATCGTCTCCCCATTCGAATTTCTTCGTTTTCTGGGTTAACTCGGCCAATGGTTTGGCTATCTTCGAGAAACTGTTAATACAAATAAACCGTAAAAACGTTTATTAATATTTAGCGATCTCTTTGTGTTTTGTTGATAACAAATATAATGTTATCATAAGTAAAATTATAAGGATACATGTTATTTTTGCAAAACATTTACATATAGTCATTTAATACAAATTGTTGTAATAAATCATTTGTTGTAATAGTTTATTAGGATGGGTAAAACACACAACCCATGGAGCATATCCATAACCCATGGTATTGACCCATATCCATTTGACTAGATGCATTGCATCTATTAGATACATTGTATCTAATGAAATACCCATGGACCAACCCATAACCCATGACCCACGACCCATAACCAAAAAACCCATGGGCAAAGAGGAGCGTCCCACGGATCCCTGGCTTTACATTAGACGGATCCCTTAAGGGAGGGATCCGTGGGATCCGTGGAACAGTGGCAAGATTTTGCCTATAAATAGAGAGCCATTTCATCATTTCTCTTCACCCCTCTTCTTAATGACTCTCTCATATACTCTTCCTCTCTTCTAACAAAAGATCACTTGATCTAGAGAGTTGTTCTTCTTTCTTCTATTGTGATTCTCATATAGGTCCTTCTCTAAGGCGAGATCACGAGCTTACTACAAGTCATCCAAGCAAGGGGTCCTTGTTTGATTTGTTTCTCCACAAGATTTCTGTAGCAAAGATCTTGTACTTGATATTTCACATAGTTGTTGTGTAATAGTCGTGTTGGTTTGGTCCTCCGTGTTACGGACTCGGTATTTAGCTTTGTACCAGAAAAAGGTGTAAGCAACGTTGTGAAGGCTTCTCCGCCAAGTTGAAGGAGTTTGTTGACATAGTGCTTGAACTCTCGAGTAGGTGACTCGGGGAGTGGAGTAGGGCAAGGAACGTGTCCTTGTAGCCGAACCACTATAAATCGGTTGTGTCATTTCTATCCTTTTCTTTACTTTATTTACTTTCATTACTCTTAGATCTTTACTTTTTCTTCATCCATACGATTTCACATTACATCGAATCTAAAGTTTTTAGAAACTAATTTAAAATCGGCAAAACTATTCAACCCCCCTTATAGTTTTCCACAATTGGCATCAAGAGCTAAGTTTATAAAAGTTTTAAAGTAAACTGTATTTTAAAAACTTTTCGATCACTATGGGTTCTGAAAATTACAAGGAAGGGCAATCTATGTAACGACCTCCACTACTTGAAACTAATGGTTTTATATATTGGAAAAATAGATTCGAAACGTATGTGAAGTCTAAAGATATTGATCTTTGGTACATCATTGTTGAAGGTGATTTTGAAGCCACCTCAAAAGACGAAAATGGAATTTTAGTTAACATACCTCATGATAAACTCACCGATGAAATGAAGAAAAAGATTTCCAAAAATAGTGAAGCTAAAATGGTTTTGTATAATGCTTTACTCAAAAAGGAATTCGAAAGAATCTCAATGCTCAAAACCTCTAAAGAAATTTGGAATTCTTTAGTTGTAACTCATCAAGGTAATCAACAAGTGAAAAATAATAAAATAGACTTATTTTTTCAACAATATGAACAATTTTCAATATCGGATGAGGAAACTATAGATCATTCTGTTGCTAACTTTGATACTATAATTACATCTTTACAAGCACTTGATGAATCTTTCTCTAGTCGTAACCATGTTAGGAAATATATAAGGGCGCTTCCATCCAAGTGGAGATCTAAGGTGACGACAATCGAAGAGTCAAAAGATTTGACAATCCTCACGCTTGATGAACTCATAGGCAACTTAAAAGTCTATGAGCTTGTCCTTGCTAAAGATTCTGAAGCCTCAAAAGTAAAAGAGAAGCACAAATCTCTTGCCCTCAAAGCCAATATGGTCTCAAGCGATGAAGAGAACTCCTCTTCGGATAGTGATGACGAGGAGTATGCCATGGCGGTAAGAGACTTCAAAAAGTTCTTTAGAAGGAAGGGAAGATACGTCAAACAACCATATGACGACAAGAAAGGATTTCAGAAAAGCAAAGAGGACGAGAAGCCAAGGGATGATTGTGCTTGCTTTAAATGTGGGGACCCAAACCACTTTATTAGTAAGTGTCCCAAACGCGATGATCAAAAGGCATTCATGGGTGGTTCGTGGGGAATGAGTGATAAGATTTTAAAATGTAAATTTTTGAGGGGTCATTTAAGCCCTTATTTGATCACTTTTGTATCCGTTATTATTTAGTATCGTTCCTTTTCAATTTTTAGGTCTCTTGAAGGCAAATTGCTGGAATGACACTTATTCGGACGAAAAGGCGCGAATATACGAAGAAAATGGCCAAATTCAAGAATCGAGACACTCAAGCTGCTGAATTGAAAGAGGACGGCGTCAGGTTATACTTGTGACGCCGTCGGAACAAATTTTGTGACGACTCAGTAGCCAAATTGCTTATTTACAAGTGACGGCATCAGGTGTTAAAAGAGTAGGGCGTCGCAGCTCAGACGGCCAAGATTTGATCCAGACGACGTCAGAGACTGAAGGAGACGGCGTCACAGGCATAAGGTGACGCCGTCGCAATGCTAACGTGGCCAAGACGAAACCCTAATGACGGCGACCCGACGGCGTCACAAACTAAAGGGTGACGCCATCGCAGTTGTAACCTTATATATAGAAACCAAATTTTTTAGTTTTTAATGTGTAGTTTACTGGAGTAAAAACCTAAACCGAACCAAGGCTGTCTTGTACAGTATTTTAGGGTTCCATACCCTATCTTACATCAAGATAAGTGTTTTACTTCATTAATTTAATTATGTCTTCAATTGATTGTGTGTATGCTTGCATGTTCACCATGTCCGGCTAAATTACTTGTGTGTTTGCTTAGATATATGAAACCTAGTTGTTAATTATTGTTAGGTTGTCTCTTATCTTAATTGTAATTGGCTTAGGAGTGCGACTAGGCTATTGTTGTGTTTAATACTTGATAATCTTTGATAGTTTATGAATGACTTAGTGGATTTCGTTTACTAAACCCAAAGATAACCTCAAAGTTAGTTTATGAATGACTTAGTGGATTTCGTTTACTACACTTAAAGGTGACTTCAAAGAGTTAGGGAATGCACACCTTACGACCATAGAAAACACAACGCGTTAAGAATAAGGACGTGACAATTCAACCATCAATAGGAGATAACTAGGGACTAATAGAATCTAAGTAAATACATTTTTAATCATCATACGAGCACACAACAATAGACATAGACTACCCTCAACTTAGTTAATTAGAATAGATAATAGTAGAGTAATCGGTAGAAATACCAACCCCCCCAAATTCAAACCCCGATATTCGTACCTTTCCATTTCCAAAAAAAACATAAAAAGATAAAAAATAATCTTCCTCAACCCGAACCTTAGCGTAGTAACTTCTCACGAGCATTCCTATTTCCCTAGAGAATGATATCAATTCCCGTGGCTTACCCTAATACTACACTACAACGATTAGGTTCACTGCCTAGGGTGTTGAAAAACTTGCTCGACGAAAAGGAAGTTCCTTTGACCCCAAACGCGCTGTGTAAGCTTATCAAGTTTTTGGCGCCGTTTCCGGTGAATAGAATAGCTAGTTAGGAGTTTATCTCGTTTAGGTTCCCTTGCTTGATTCCTATCAAGTAAGCTTTTTTCTCAATTTTTAGCTTCTTTGTAGTCTATCCCCCTTCTTTGTGTTTGTGTTCGTAAAACCCTTTTCGTTTGTCGCTATGGCAAGTGAAGTTGCATTTGAATCATTAACAAATGAGGAACAATTGAATTTCGCAGATTGTATTGCTTTTTATTGTTCTAATGAATTTGTGAGTGATCTTAGAGATATCCAAAAGGAGACGGGTGTAAGGTTGGATGGATTTGATAAATTTTGTGCTTTTGTGGCTTCTATTCAACGATCATTGTTAGAATCAACTCCTTTTAGTGAGACCCTCTGGAAAATTTTTGAGAAAAGCCTGCTAAGCATAAACCATCAGCTGTCACAACTTGAGGAAATGGATAAGGAGGATTTATCCAACCTTAGGCGTCATGATCAAAAAGACCTAGTTTTTAAGAGCATGAAACCTAAACCCGAACAAGATTGTGAGATGGTTAGAGTTGAACCACCTATTTGCATGTGTGGGACAAATTTAAAACATATGACACGCATGAGGAATCCTTTAGGCAAATAGAACATAGTAATCAAATTTTTGAGACTGATTCTTATGAATCGGACCAAGAATTTGAAATGGCTAAAGAAGGATTTGAGATACTTATGAGTGTATTTGGGTTAGATCATACTAAAACACGTGATGAACATTTAGGAGATCTAGATATAATGGAGAATGAGGTGGAAACTCGAAGCCCACAAGCCCTACCATCACTTGAGGAACACACATCGCCTATAACCTACCCGGGAGAAGTAGAAGAGACTATAGGAACCCCGATTGATATAGAACCTTTGGACCAAATGCCACTAGAGAATGTAGGTTTAGATGCTTGTTATCATGACCTCTCTCTTAGTCTTAGGGAAGTTCCTAATTTTGATGAATCGGAGCCTCAACCAAAAACCTTACCCAATTTTCCGTCTTTAGATGTGAATCTAGGAATTAAATTAGGCCCTAATCCACCCATCAAAATAAATAGTCCGGGTAGTTGCTTGATAAAGGTGGTAGACTCTAGGCCATGTAGAGTGGAAGCTAATATAGGAGTAACCCATGACCTTACACACTTATATCACCCATTCATGGTTGATAACAAGAAACATTATGGGTTTAAACCGAGTTTATTAGGTCAAGATGGATCCTTAACTAAGAATCTTTTGAAGTTGATAGAAGATGATCCATTTTCAGGAGAGAGATTTGATTCACCCACTACACCAATAGAATTACGTAAGGTTATAATGAATGGAGCACACCCCTTTGAGCATATAAATCACCCATCACCCTCTCCTCATGTAGCAAATTTCCACCCTAGGGGTGTGTATCGCTACTATCACCCGCACTTAAGCTTAAGTGTAGGAAAAACTTCCCCTTTATCCGTTAAATAAGGGTAGAGTCAAGCTCGTGACTCGAACAAAAACAAGCGCTTCTTGGGAGGCAACCCATTTGTATTTGTTTTTCATTTTTATTTGTGTGTCATATATCTTTTCATTATTGTATGTTCTCATGTTTGAATTTGTGAAAATGCTTTATTTTGTCTTTAACCTCGTCTTAATTACATATAAAGGTATTTTACAAAAGGGATAAGTGTAGGGAAGATTACACATGTTTTTAAAAGAACGTGAAAATGAGAATTACGATTATTGTAAAGATATATATATGTGTGTTTGTTCGAGTCAAATGCTTGTATCGAGTCATAATGGATGTTTTGCAGGAAATTTTTCCAGATTCTAAAGATGTAAATTTTCCAGAAAATCGCAGACCAGTTTCTGTCAGGATAACCTGACGGCGTTAGGATCGCAACCTGACAGCGTCAGGAGGAGCAGAAACAGCTTATCACTTTTTCTCGTTTTCTGAGCTACTTATAAAATTTTTTGGAATTTTCCAGGTCTTAATTTTCCAGAAAATATGTAAACTCCATTCCACAAGCATTATATCCTAGTTTAGTAGAGTCTTATATACATTGTTACCGCCGATTTTACGCGAAGGTTTCGTTGGTTTTCTTCAAGTGTGCAGGTTTAATTTACCAAGAAGAAAATACATAAGATGAGAAGGAGCTTTTAACGCAAACGTTCTTCTTGAAGAAAGATGTAACCACCACTTCACACGAATCCTACCGAGCTAATCAGGGGAGTATTAGTTTCTTTCGTCTTTTATTACCTTCCATTATCATAAATTTGATACTTTCTGGGAACATTGGGGACAATGTTCAGTTTAAGTGTAGGGAGGGAAAATAAAACGGGAACTTTGAAACTATGCTTATCCTTGATTATTTGATTTGTCCAATTGCATTTGTGTAATAAACCATGAGAAATATCGGTTAGGGTAATTTTGGCACCAAATTTAAAATTTTTCATGACATATAGGAGTGGGCCATTAGTCTTAATAAAGCGTCTCATGGATAGGAAATTATATGATTAGCACAAAAACCCTTTACCACTTAAATTCCACCCAAAATGTGAGGATCGCCCTTAGATTTGTAGGAATTAAAGCATTCATCTTTGATGCTTATAGTGTGAACCGGTAGTATAATAGATTCTAGAACTTGTTTTGTGATGCATCCCGAGATCGCTAGTAAGACTACACTTGTGTAGTTAGGAATAACTAAATGATAAGAGGCATTAGGATAACCCTTGTTTGATACCTGTAATATAATTACTTCTTCCACATCGGTTGAGTAATTCCCCCACACCTTTGCGTTGTACTCATCTTTAGTACATGATACCCCTAGTTAACCCCTCAGAGCCTATCCTTTTCGCGGTTCTCGTGATGTTTCGGTTTTCCGGAATATCAATGAAGAGCATTGTTTACAATCCACCCCCAAATGTACACCCAAATCGCCTTAGCCTACCTTGTATGCACTCACTTTTAGTGCATTATTGTTATCACACTAAACCCTTAGTTCAATTATCTAGTTGCTTGCATAAGTTGCTAAGTCGAGTCATATCCTTTGTACACAGTTTTGGAACGATTGGGACTCATGGGAAAAGTTAAACTTTATGAAATGACGGGAAGAGAACGTTAAATTCAAAATCCCTTTATTTGCGTAATAATGTACTCCAAGTGTTTTGATCTTTTCAATTCGGGTCAAATTAGTGTTAGAGTAATAAAAACTCAAGTTTAGGGATGTGCCTATAAATCCCTATCATTTTGATGTTATCGTAGAGGATGGTAGAGTAAAAGTGTATGAAAAAAAAATAGAAAAAAAGAGAGAAAAAGAAAAAAATAGAGTGTTGAAAAAAAAAAAAACATACGGGCTACCATCCTACATCTATCTTTCAATTTATGTTTGTTATCTAGAGTTTAGAGTGTCGAGTCTTGGCTTAGCAACGCCATTCTTCGCATGCTTGCAACATAAAGATTTTTGACTTGCCACCACTAAATCGCCTATCCCACCAAACCCTTTGTTTCCCTACCGTAAGCCTAACGTTACAACCCTTTAAAAGACCTCTTGGATAGTCTTTCCTAGGTGCTTACGCCAAACCGATAGAGGTTTGATCTAGTCTCAAGCCTATGGTAATCTATGTACTAGAACCGGTTAATGAGTGTTTATCTTCCATTTCCAACTTGTTATATTTCATATACACCCGAGAGATGTGAGTATCCAAACACCCCATGTGAGGTGCTAGTATGTAATTTCCGTGCTTGTTATGACTTTTGCGGGGATTATATGTGTTGTGAATCATTCTAAACTAATGCTTCTTAACCTCTAACTTATAAATTAATTGGCTAAAAGCACATTTGCTTGAGGACAAGCAAATACCAAGTGTAGGGATATTTGATAAGGTTTTAAAATGTACCTTTTTGAGGGGTCATTTAAGCCCTTATTTGATCACTTTTGTATCCGTTATTACTTAATATCGTTCCTTTTCACTTTTTAGGTCTTTTGAAGGCAAATTGCTGGAATGACACTTATTCGGATGAAAAGGCACGAATATACGAAGAATATGGCCAAAGTCAAGAATCGAGACACTCAAGCTGCTGAATTGAAAGGGGACGGCGTCAGGTTATACTTGTGACGTCGCCGGAACAAATTTTGTGACGACTCAGTAGCCAAATTGCTTATTTACAAGTGACGGCATCAGGTGTTAAAAGAGTAGGGCATCGCAGCTCAGACGGCCTAGATTTGATCCAGACGACGTCAGAGACTAAAGGAGACAACGTCACAGGCATAAGGTGACGCCGTCGCAATGCTAACGTGGCCAAGACGAAACCCTAATGACGGTGACTCGACGGCGTCACAAACTAAAGGGTGACGCCGTCGCAATTGTAACCTTATATATAGAAACCGAATTTTTTAGTTTTTAGTGTGTAGTTTTGTGGAGTAAAAACCTAAACCGAACCAAGGCTGTCTTGTACAATATTTTAGGGTTCCATACCCTATTTTATATCAAGATAAGTATTTACTTCATTAATTTAATTATGTCTTCAATTGATTGTGTGTATGCTTGCATGTTCACCATGTCCGGCTAAATTACTTGTGTGTTTGCTTAGATATATGAAACCTAGTTGTTAATTATTGTTAGGTTGTCTCTTATCTTAATTGTAATTGGCTTAGGAGTGTGACAAGGCTATCGTTGTGTTTAATACTTGATAATCTTTGATAGTTTATGAATGACTTAGTGGATTTCGTTTACTAAACCCAAAGATAACCCCAAAGTTAGTTTATGAATGACTTAGTGGATTTCGTTTACTACACTTAAAGGTGACTTCAAAGAGTTAGGGAATGCACACCTTATGACCTTAGAAAACACAACGCATTAAGAATAAGGACGTGACAATTCAACCATCAATAGGTGATAACTAGTGAGTAATAGCATCTAAGTAAATACATTTTTAATCATCATACGAGCACACAACAATAGACATAGACTACCCTCACCTTAGTTAATTAGAATAGATAATAGTAGAGTAATCGGTAGAAATACCAACCCCCCCCCAAATTCAAACCCCGAGATTCGTACCTTTCCATTTCTAAAAAAAACATACAAAGATAAAAAATAATCTTCCTCAACCCCAACCTTAGCGTAGTAACTTCTCACTAGCATTCCTATTCCCCTAGAGAACGATATCAATTCCCGTGGCTTACCCTAATACTACACTACAACGATTAGGTTCACTGCCTAGGGTGTTGAAAAACTTGCTCGACGAAAAGGAAGTTCCTTTGACCCCGAACGCGCTGTGTAAGCGTATCAATGAGTGAGGAGGAGGACGAAGAAATTTGTCTCATGGCAAATGACGAGGTATGTCACGAATACTATAGTAGCTCATCATTAGATGATGACTCATTACATAATGAATATGATAAACTTTGAAAAATCAAAACCAACGTTTAGATAAGGAAGTCATAGAATTAAGGGCAAAATTGAAATGTCTAGAAAAGGGCAAAATAGCAAGTGGGGAATGTGAACTTTGCGTTCAACTTCAAACACTAGGTGATCAACTAGATTCTAAGATTGCTAGAATGAGTACTAATACTCTAGATATGATATTAGATAGTGTTAAAACAGGAAACAACCAAAAAGGTTTAGGTATTCAGCATCTTGATGCGTCAACTAGTGAAAACAACGAAACACAATTCTTAAAAGCAATAGAAAAACAAGCCACTATTGTGGTGGAACCCACGGATCCCACAAAAAGGGAACCGACTAATGTATAGCCAGGGATCCGTGGGTCTGCTGAAGCAAACAGTGGTAAACACATAGCTTCCTCTTCTAGAACTGATTTTGTTATTGTTAATAAGAAGAAACCAACTCATGTTACCATTAGACAACTACCCCAAGATATAATCAAAGTTTTGCAAGAAACAAAGGTCCATCCTTTTCAAAACCAAACACATATAGGAGACCTAATATTGTTTACCCGAGAAGTAACCATCAAATGGGATAGAACCCAAATATGCAAAATGGTTTTCCATTTCAAAACTTTGCACCATGGAATGCATATTCACCTTATCCATACATGTCTAACATGATTGGAATGTTTAACACTAATGGACCCATGAACAAATAGGGACCAAACTTTTGAGTTAATTATTTTCTTAGGTGTGCTTAAAGGTCGACCTAGATCTGGATGAGTGGATCAAGGATAGCGGGTGCACGAGGCACATGACCGGCAATAAAGATTTATTCTCCACATATGAATCCTTTAATGGAGGAAATGTGGTATTAGGAAATAGCAAAAGTAAAATCATCGGTAAAGGTACGATTTCTAACAAATCTCTAACCATTAACGATGTGTGTCACGTAGAAAATCTATAATCTAACCTCTTAAGTATATGACAAATATGTGATAAAAAGTGTAACATACTTTTTAACGAAACCAGTAGTAAGATATTAAAAGGCGGCATAACCATAGGAAGAGGAATTAGGAAACATGGAGTCTATGTCATTAAAATTGGTAATGAACCTAAAGACAAACTTTGTCTTACTTCTATGGATGATACTTCGACCTTATGGCATCGAAGATTGGGTCATGCCAATATGCGACTTCTTCAATTGCTATCATCCAAAGATCTAGTAAGAGATCTACCTAAATTAAAATATGAACATCACTTTTGTGATGCTTGTAATGTAGGAAAACAAGTCCATTCTAGTCACAAAGCTAAAAACATGGTGTCTACAACTAAGTGTCTAGAGTTACTACACATGGATTTATTTGGTCCATCCGCTATCCAAAGTTATGGAGGCAACTACTACACTTTGGTTATAGTGGATGATTACTTTAGGTACACATGGACTAAATTTTTAAAGAACAAAACTGAAACGTTCAATTACTTTGAAATATTAACTAAGAAAATCCAAATACAACTAGGAAGTCCTATAGTGTCTATTAGAATGGACCATGGTAGGGAATTCGATAATGAGGTGCAATTTGGAGCCTTTTGTGACGCTAATGGTATTACTCACAACTTCTCGGCTCCTCGCACTCCACAATCGAATGGGGTAGTTGAAAGAAAGAATAGAACCCTACAAGAAATGAGTCGCACCATGCTAAATGAGCAATCCATACCTCAAAAGTTTTGGTGCAATGCCGTTGATACCTCAACATACATACTTAATCGAGTCTTAATTAGACCAATTTTAGGTAAAACTCCATACGAGTTACTTCGAGGCAAAAAGCCTACGTTAGATCACTTTAGAGTCTTTGGTAGCAAATGTTTTCTACTTAACACTAAAGATTACCTTACAAAATTTGATCCTAAATCAACCAAAGGTTTCTTTTTAGGTTACTTTCCTAATAGAAAAGCTTACGTCATATTAAATAAAGAAATAATGAAGGTTGAAGAGTCATTAAACGTTAAATTTGATGAAAGTCCTCCCAAACCCTCTCCACCTCTTGTCGATGACGAGATTGTCGAAAGTGAAGCTATTGTAATAAAGAAAAAGATAAACGAAGAAGAAGAACCTTTAAACGATGAAATCATAAATATTTAAGAATCCAAAAATCACCCCGTAGATAAGGTCATAGGAAAGCTAAATGAAAGAACTTTAAGGTCTCAAGTTCAAAACCAAAGTAGCTTGTTTTGTTTTGTTTCAACCATAGAACCTAAGAATACACAAGAAGCCATAAAAGATGAAAGTTGGGTAATGGCTATGCAAGAAGAGTTAAATCAATTTGTTTCTAACGATGTTTGGACCCTTGTCCCTCCACCTAGTAATCAAACCATAATAGGAACCAAATGGGTTTATAAAAACATGTTAGATGCAAACGGTGTAGTGTCTAGAAACAAAGCTAGACTCGTTGCCCAAGGGTATAATCAACAAGAAGGAATAGACTTTGATGAGACCTATGCCCCTGATCGATGCCAAACCGTCAAGTTTTATCACACAAGCTGACCACTTGTGAATGGTCAACCGTAATAAACTTCAAACAGTTCAGACACCAATGCAATGAAGATCAAGAGGAGTGTAGTGTTTCCCCAGGTCGTTAAGTCCCAACGAGCTGTGCGATGAATAATCAAACGAATAGTGATCGGGAGAATTTGAACGGAAAAGGGTTATGATTGATTATACCTAAAGAAAAAGTGTATAAATTACAGGGGCTTAAATGCAAATTAAAGAAAATTATAAAAGATAAATTATATTAAATAAACGCTATCACTATTTTTTAAAATGATGTTTTTGATTTTTCTTTTATAAAATTTAAATTAAAAACTACGTAACGTACAAAAGAAAATGTGAAACTGAAACAATATTAATCCTAAAAATATAAAAATGACATTTTTACAAACCTAATGATAAGATAAAATTTTTAGAAAAAGAAAATTATTTTTATTACTATTTATTTAATTATTATTAATTAAAAACTATTTTTACCTATTTAATAGTACCCTAAAATATAAGAAAATATAAAATAAAGCTAGAAAAATGAAATTATGACTTAGAAAAATCTAAAATAACTAAAGAGAATTTTAAAAACTAATTTTGTATTTTTCTGATTATTTTTCTATTTTCTATGAATTAAAAACTATTTAAAACTACTTAAATTGCTAAAAATTACAAATTTAACTAAGAAAAATATGGAAAAATTATTTTTTTACTTTTTATATTTATCTTAACCTAGGAAAAATGAGAACTTATTTTTTTGAAGTTTTTCTAATTTAATTGTATTAAAAGCTAATTAAAATTGCCTAAAAAATGTTTTAAATGAGGAAAAATAGCAAACAGTGCTAGAAAAATATGAAAAATTCAGGAAAAGTCTAAATTTATATTCTGAGTCTAAGAAAAATATAAAAACAGTAGCTTATGTGTGAGAATATGGAACTGCAGTGACAAGTGCTTATAAATAAGCACTCAAAATAAGCTAAAGGTACCAAATGAGCACCAACTTATCACAGAAGCTATAATAAGCTACAACTACTCAAAAGCAACTAATTACCACTATCCTAAACCTCTTAAGTGCTAACTGCCATGATTTGATGTTTAAAAAGCTTAAGTGCCAAACAGATTTTATGTCTACTTTGAAGCTTGAAAATAAGCTACTCAAATAAGCTGAACTCAAAACCAGATGTTGGAACCTAAAGTGGACCTGGCTAGCTACTTAAAAACCAAAAACCAGACCAAGATGAGCTCCAATAAGCTTGTGACAAGCTCTGCACAACACCTGTGCACACTCAGTATACACTGAGTGTGTATAGGGGACTTATGACCAAATTGACAAGCTGTTTTGAAGCTTGTACAAAATCACTAAAAATCTACAAAAATCATTTTTCAAATCTTGACCAGTTGAAGTTTTTAAACCCAAAGTTTTACTTGAATTGACCCAAAATTGAATCCATGAAAAATCACCCAAGTTGGGTGAAAACTGAGATTTTCAACTTTTGACTTTTTAACTGTTTTGCAAAGTTTGACTTAAATGAGTTTTGATTCAATTTTATGAACTGAATATGATGTTTTATGGTGAAATGAAACTAATGCAAGCTATCTCTATGTATTATAAACCTAAATACTGATTTTGACCAACTGATTCAAGCAAATATGATCACAAGGACAGATTATATGCACTTTTGACTTTGGCTACTTTAGAGTGCAAATGAATGACCAAATTGGCTATATTACAACTAAATGGGACTAAAGCAACAGATTTTAACCACTGAACAAGCCTCTAACTCAGGTTTGCTATAAAATCCAAACACCACTTATGTAACTGATTTGCAATTTAAACTAAGCCAACTACTGAGTTAGCTTATGCTAACACTTAAACTGAATCTAGTTATCCTAATTACAACTAAATAAACAGGTATAAGCTATTTAATGACCACATATTCCAACACAAGCACTTATGCAAACTGAATTAGAAATGGAAATAAGATACAAACACACAAGTGTCCAGCTTATTTTGCAGCTTAAACCAGAACCAACCTACACTATTCTAATCCAATCCAACCCCAAATCAGCTCTGCATCACCCAATTCCATAACCAAGTCCAAATGAGCTTTTCAGTTGAATTTTGTTGACCGAATTCCAGTTGTTACTGGAACTGATCTATAAGCTTGCTAAAAGCTATTAGGAGCTTAAGCAAGCTTAGATGATTAATAAACAAGCTAGTTGAAGCCTGGTTTTACCACATTTAAAACTGCATAGGTGAAAGAAAACTCAAAAACAAGAAACTTAACCAAACTTTGAATTACTACTGAAAATTAGTTGAAACTGATATAAATGCTTGAGTTTAATACAAGGAAGATTGAAAATACAATTTAAAACTTTAATTAAGACTTAAACAAGAAAAACGACATACATGAAAATAAAAAAACTAAAAGACTACTCCCTCTCTCTTTCTTCTTCCTCTCTTTATATGCAAAATGTCTTCTCTCTCCTATCTGAGCATTTCCCACTTGCATTTGCGGCCATTGGATCCTTTGAGACAATTTTGGCCGTTTGATTAATTTTTGGCGCCAAAATGGTTTTTAACAGCTGGGGTTGAGTGCAAGGGGGGAGGGAAGCATTAAATGCATTTTGTTTGGTTGTTGAGGTGGAGGGAACATGGTGTGGAGGAGTTGAGCTGGAAGGATGGTGGAGGTTGAGTGTTGCAGGCATGGTGGTTGAAGGAGAAGAAAAAAGGGGGGAAAGGGAGTATTTGTTTGACCGGTTTGACTTGGGCTCTATTATTGTGGAAGGGGGGGTCAAAAACAGGGGGTCAAGTGTGGTTTGGCAGGGGTCCAAAGGTCACAAAGGGGTCAAGGGTTTAGATGTTTAATATCAAGGACCATTTTGTAATTTCTGATTCTTGAGGGACCAATTCTGCCAAATTTCCAAAGTTGTTTCAAGGGTCACTTTTGCCAAGCTTCAATAGTACAAGGAGCATAAAAGATATTTTCAAAATTCCAAGGACTATTTTTGCCAATTTTGAAACTTGAAGGACCAAACTTGTAATTTCTCAAAACTTTTGACATTTTTCACCAAAGGACTAATTTTGACAACTTATGATTTTAAAAGGACCTTTGGTGACTTTTCTTTTAAAATAAGTGCTCAGGGACTGTTTTTGACAAGATTTGAAAGTTGGGGGACTGAAACTGCCAATTATGCAAACTTAGCTCATTTTTCATCTGATTTTAAACATTTTGCATCTGAAACATATAAAATGCAATTTTGAGATATTTTTAGTGTTTTGATGCATTTCTGAGCATTTTTAAATGTTTTGCAGTTCAGATTTGACCAAAAATGATGAGTATTTACACACTCATCAATCCCCCACACTAAACTATTGCTAGTCCCTAGCAATCTTTTGAGAAAAACCTAATGGATTTGAATCTCTTTACCAAAAGCCATTACTTCTGGAGTAGCCAAATGTTTCAGTTCAAGTAAGAACTATGGTACACTGATAACCATATGATTTTGAGCAAACCACCAGCTTCCAACGGATTTGATTTGTCTTTACCAGAAGCCGTTTGCTTCTGGACTAGCCAACTCTTAGATAATATATACTATTTTTGGTGAGCTAATTACCAATTATGGTTTTCCAACTGCCTTTACCACAAGCCATAAACTTGCGGGCTAGCCAACTCTTCACTAATTAAAGATATGGTGAGCTGAACACCATACAATTTTGGGCAAATTGCAAGCCGTCAACGGATTTGAGATATCTTTACCAAGAGCCGTTTGCTCCTGGATTAGCCAATCCTTTTGTTTATTAGACATGGCGGACTGATAACCATAAGCTGAGTAAGTGCAAAACATTTACTCCAAAAAAAAAATTTTGGCCAAAAATAGGGGAATTGGGTGGTATAATTACATGATAAAATTCGTGAGAATTCCCCCCCACACTAGAAATGAATATTGCCCTCAATATTCAAAGTACCGGCGGTTATGCCGAAACATAGAACGTAAAAGGGAAATACTACGACCATTATTTTGAAAGATTTTTTTATTTTTTATTTTTATTTTATTTTTTTTTTGAAAACTTATATACAACAGCGGGGGACAACTCCCCCACACTAGGGTGGTAGAAAATAGAAAGAAGTCAGAAATATGGGTGAAAACCCATATGGCATGCTACTGTTTTTGATTCCCGAGTCGCTAGCTTGACTCGATCCCCGCATTCATTGGTTCATGGGGAAAGTTTGTAGATCCGGGACAACCACAGGAGGAATGTCCTCTCCAAAATAGTGCTTCAACCGATGACCATTCACTTTAAAGTTTGGACCATCAGGTTGAGATAACTCAATGGTTCCATAAGGAAATACTTTAGTGATGGTGAATGGTCCAGACCAGCGGGATTTTAGTTTTCCCGAGAAAATCTTCAATCTTGAATTGAAAAGAAGGACTCGATCACCGACGTTGAAAACGCGGTTTTTGATTTTTGAGTCATGAATCTTCTTTGTCTTTTCTTTGTAGATCAAAGAGTTCTCGTATGCTTGATCACGGAGTTCATTTAATTCATTCATTTGAACTTTCCGGTGATCACCAGCTGTCTGAATATCGAAGTTGGCATGTTTCAAGGCCCAGTATGCCTTGTGCTCAAGCTCAACCGGTAGATGACATGCCTTCCCGTACACTAGCTTGTATGGAGTACACCCGATGGGTGTTTTATAAGCTGTACGGAAGGCCCAGAGCGCGTCATCTAGCTTATCCGACCAAGAGGCACGATTTTCGCCTACTGTCCTTTCAAGAATTCTTTTAATCCCCCGGTTGGAAACTTCCACTTGCCCACTTGTTTGGGGGTGGTACGCAGTAGAGAGACGGTGAGTTACACCATACTTTTGCATGACTCTATCAAACTGGTCATTGCAGAAATGCGTACCACGATCACTGATTATAGCTCGTGGAGTTCCAAACCTAGCAAAAAGAGATTTTAAGAATTTCACAACAACTCGGGCATCGTTGGTAGGCAAAGCTTTCGCTTCAACCCATTTTGACAAATAGTCAACGGCCACGAGTATGTATTTATTACCGCGAGACGAAGGAAATGGCCCCATAAAGTCAATGCCCCAGATGTCAAAAATCTCACACACTTGAATGGCGTTTTGCGGCATTTAATTTCTTTGTGAGATATTTCCGTGACGTTGACAAGCGTCACAGGTTTTGACAAATTCGTGGGCATCCTGATAAATCGTGGTCCAATAGAATCCGGAATCAAACACCTTCTTGGCGGTGTAGTTGGGGCTATGATGTCCCCCAGTAGGTCCAGAATGGCAAGCCTTGAGAATGTCATTAGCTTCCTGACCATACACACATCGCCTGATGACTTGATCCGCGCAAATTTTGAATAAGTAGGGGTCGTCCCAGAAATAATGTTTTACATCTTTAAAGAATTTGTTTTTCTGTTGGGACGACATCCCTTTCACCACAAAGTTACCCGCATGGTAATTTGCAAAGTCAGCAAACCATGGGGTAGAAGAGTCTCGACGAAAAGAAACCACATTGAGTGTTTCGAGAGGAAATGTTTCGTTTATTTCCTTTCTCTCGAACACATTCTGGTGAGGGTTTTCTAGACGGGACAAATGATCAGCAGCCAGGTTCTCGGCTCCTTTTTTATCACGTATAATGATATCAAATTCTTGTAGGAGGAGAACCCAACGGAGCAATCTCGGCTTTGCATCTTGTTTTGCAAAGAGATATTTGAGAGCCGAGTGATCCGTATACACCACGCATTTGGTCAAGATTAAGTACGGCCGAAACTTCTCAAACGCATACACCACATCTAATAATTCTTTTTCTGTAGTGGTGTAATGGGTTTGAGCTTCAGTCATAGTCTTACTTGCGTAGTGGATAGGCTGAAAATGCTTGGTTTTTCGTTGCCCCAAGACTGCACCGATAGCAAAATCACTTGCATCGCACATGAGTTCAAAGGGTAAATCCCAGTCGGGGGCAACTAGAATGGGTACTTCCGTAAGCTTTTTCTTTAATGTTTCAAAAGCTTCGATGCACTCAGGTGAGAAGATAAAAGGAGCATCTTTTTCAAGAAGATGGGTCATAGGCCGAGCGATTTTAGAAAAATCTTGTATGAATCTACGATAAAACCCGGCATGACCTAGAAAACTCCTAATACCTTTGACGGTAGTAGGATGAGGCAATTTGGCAATAACATCAACTTTTGCTCTATCTACCTCAATCCCGTTTTTGGAAATCTTATGGCCAAGGACTATGCCTTCTTTGACCATAAAGTGGCTCTTCTCCCAATTTAGACAAAGATTGGTGTCTTCACACCGTTTTAACATTTTATCTAAATGGGAGAGACATGTTTGAAATGAGTCCCCAATGACCGAGAAGTCATCCATAAACACCTCCATTGTTTCCCTGATCATGTCGTGGAAAATTGCCATCATACATCGTTGGAACGTGCCAGGAGCGTTACATAGGCCAAAGGGCATACGTCTGTAGGCAAAAGTTCCGTATGTGCAGGTGAATGTGGTCTTTTCTTGATCCAGCGGATCAATGGGGATCTGAAAATATCCCGAGAAACCATCAAGGAAACAATAGTATTCGTTCCCTGCTAATCTCTCAAGCATCTGATCCATGAAGGGTAGAGGAAAATGGTCTTTACGGGTGGCTTCGTTTAACTTGCGATAGTCAATGCACACACGCCATCCCGTAACCAATCGAGTTGGAATTAACTCGTTTTCTTCATTTGTGACAACAGTTATGCCACCCTTTTTTGGAACACAGTGGATGGGACTGACCCAAGGACTATCAGAGATTGGGTAAATTAAACCGGCATCAAGAAGTTTGAGAACCTCTTGTTTGATAACCTCATGAATCTTAGGATTCACCCTTCTCTGATGTTGGACTGCTGGTTTGAAGTCATCCTCCAACAAGATTTTGTGAGTACAAAACTCAGGGTTGATACCCTTAATGTCGGAGTGTTTCCAAGCAATTGCTTGCTTGTGTGACTTCAAGACCTTTATGAGAGCAGTCTTCTCCTCCTCGGTTAAGTCTTTAGCAATTATGACGGGTAATTTATCATCACCCTCCAAGAATGCATACTCGAGATGAGGAGGTAGGTCCTTAAGTTCAACTTCGGGAAATTCTTCAGTAGATGTTTGTACTGATTTGATTTCCTCAATTGTGATCTCTTTCGGAGGGAGTGAAGGTAATGGATCTTCATTTAACAATTGCTCGAGATAAAGGATATCTCCCTCCGAATCATAAACACCATCAATTCCAGGTGGAATTGATTCATCACTAGCAAGAAACTCATCGATCTCTTCCAGAAAGAAGTCACCTCCCTCAAACGGAGTGAGAGAGGGGGAAGAGTCGGCAATGATTGGTTGAGAAGATGTGGTGGAATCCCCACTCACAAAATTATGAAGATAACCAAGAAACTCTTGAGAATACTCCTCTGAAGCAATATCAATTAAATCGATTCGATTAACCGATTCAGCATCATAATTTGAGGAGTACCTCGAAGTTTGATCAAGGTTAAAAGTGACAGCTTCATTACCCACACGTAACGTGATTTCTTGCTCAAATACATCAATGAGAGCACGACCCGTTCTCAGGAATCCTCATCCAACAATGAGGGGAACCCGATGATCGGCGTCGAAATCAACAACCACAAAATCAGCTGGAAAATGGAACTTTCCTACTTTCACGAATACATCCTCGGCGATGCCAAGAGGACGCGATATAGAACGATCTGCAAGCTCAAGGGTCATGCAGGTAGGAATAAGTTCTGGAAGAGAAAGCTTCTTCCATACTGAATAAAGCATCAGATTGATGCTTACACCAAGATCGGCAAGGGCAAAGCATTCAATCATCCCTGGAAAAACACAAGGAAGAAGAAATTTTCCAGGATCTCCAAGCTTCTCGGGAAGCTTCTTTAACAGAACTGCTGAGCAGTTCTCGTTCAAAGGAGTTTTAGCCATTTCAAACAGTTTTTCCTTGTTGCTTAACATGTGTTTGAGAGTTGATGCAAACTTGGGCATCAGCATGATGGCATCCGCAAAGCTTATGTCAAAATGTAGTTCCTGGAAAATTTGAAAAAAATTTTCCATTTGATGACTGGCTTTTTCGCGGAGTTTTTGCTCATTTAAACGTGAGGGGTAAGGAATAGAAGTTTTGGATTTGGGGTTGTCAACTGGAGGTTCAAAAACAACTCCAGGTTTGGTTTTGGGTTTCGGGACAACCTGAGGATGGACATGTGCTGTACTTTGTGAGCTAGTAGGTTGCACTTGGTCCTTTGTCGCCTCAGGTTCACTTTCCACTACCTTCGGGAGAGAAGAAGAAGAGGTAGTAGGAATAGCGGGTCCATCATATGAAGCACCACTTCTGGTTGTGATCGCCTTTGCATCGCCCCTTGGATTAGCGATCGTGTTGCTAGGTAAAGTACCTGAGCCCGAGGGTCGATCATTTAAAGACTTCTTAATGTCAGAAATCTGGCTAACCAACAACCTGTTCATTTCCTCTTGGGATTTCATGAATTGCTTCAACAACTCATCAGATGATGGTCCAGTTGGAACAATGGCTTGAGTTTGTATAGGAAAATTCTGGCCTCTATTGTTTGGATTAGGGCCTTGATTTTGGAAATTTCCTTGATTATTGCCATGAAAATACCCTGGGTTGAAATTTCCCTGACCTTGGTTTCTATTAAAGTTTCCTTGGTGTTGGAAGTTTTGACTTTGATTTTGAAAACCGTTATTTGGATTAAAATTACCTTGGTTTTGAAAACCTTGGTTCGTTCTATTCTGATTTTGATTACGGTTTTGGTTTTGGTTGAAACCGGGTGGTCCAGGGTAGTGGTTAGGACGGTGGTTCGGGTCTATAGGAGCACGGTATTGGTTGCCTCCTGGATTAGAAATCCCGCCCACAGGGTTTGCTTCAAAAGGGTTACCATCGGTGGCCATACAGTTCTAGTAGGCATGGGGGCCACCGCAAGTAACACAGACTTCCACTTTCTTAACTTCAGCAGGAGGTGAAGTTTGTGGAAAAGAAACTTTCTTTTGGTTGGAGAGAACCAAAGCTTGAATTGCTTCCGTGAGTTTGTCAATCTTAGCATCGGTGCTAGATTGACTCACGGGCGATGAAGTAGAAGGACCAACACTGACTTGGGAAACAACCGGTTTGCTTCGTGCAGTGCGGACTTTAGACTTGTTTTCAATGATCGCTAAAGCTTCTTTTACAGTTTTGCTCAAGAAATTTCCTCCAGCGGAGGAATTGAGAGAATCTTGATCAGATTGACTCACTCCATTATAGAAAGTATCGAGTTGCATCAACTCGGAGAAACCGTGGTGAGGACATTTGCGGAGCAACTCCTTAAAACGATCCCACGATTCACTGAAGGATTCATCAAACTTTTGTGTGAACTTGATGATTTCATTTTTAAGACTCGTGGTTTTAGAAGGTGGATAGAACTCGTTCACAAATTTCTTCACCAGGTCTTCCCATGTTTCGATTGATTGAGGGGGTTGTTTTTCAAGCCAAATCCGGGCTTGTCCCTCAAGAGAAAATGGGAACAGAAGAAGCTTGACAGCATCTGTAGGGACATTCTTGTATTTGATGGTAGATGCAATCTTGTTAAACCATCGAATATGAGCATGAGGATCATCCCGCTCAAAACCATAGAATTGACTTGAGGTTACAAGATTTAGTAACCCGGTTTTGAGCTCAAAATTTTCAGCCACAATGGCTGGGATAACAATAGCATCTCCATACCCGTCGATGGGTGCCTGGAGAAGCTCACACATAGGACGTTCTTCCGCCATGATAACGGAAGTAGTGTGAGCAGTCCGGATCTCAGATCCGACTGATGGGGCAGAAAGTCTACGGACACGCCTTCTTGGAATCCTGACAAGCTCACGAAATGGGCTTACAGATCTGGAAGAGCGAGTGCGCATACACTAGAGTTAACTCTAAGAGATCTCAGAGTTAAGGAAGGGAATTATGAAAATGGGAAAAGAAGGATCTTTTTGGGTTTTATGGTTTTGAAAAGTAGATATAACAACAAATCCAATTAAAACAATATCGAGGCAAAACGACAGTGAACTTAAACCAATAATCACAAGATGAATGGCTTCTTTGAAAAAGGTACACCACTCACAAGGACACAAAGGCAAGTTTTAATCTTTGGTTCGGGAACTTATTATGGTCGTACCCCCATTTAGGTAGTACACTGCCTTGGTTTGCGGTGGTAATTTTTTATGTTGTTATTATTAAACAAAGAAAACGACAAATCTTTTAGTATTTTTTATCTTTTATATATATAGAAACAAAAGAAAAATATTTTTGTGTTTTATACGTTTTAAGATGTTTTTGGGTTTTTTTTTGGATTTTTTATAAGAAAATATATATAGATATAGATGGACGGTATGAACAAGGAGTGAATATTCAAGTCACTAATCTGCTAAGCGTAAGATAATTAGCACAGCTCCCCGGCAGCGGCGCCAAAAATTTGATCGATGCCAAACCGTCAAGTTTTATCACACAAGCTGACCACTTGTGAATGGTCAACCGTAATAAACTTCAAACAGTTCAGACACCAATGCAATGAAGATCAAGAGGAGTGTAGTGTTTCCCCAGGTCGTTAAGTCCCAACGAGCTGTGCGATGAATAATCAAACGAATAGTGATCGGGAGAATTTGAACGGAAAAGGGTTATGATTGATTATACCTAAAGAAAAAGTGTATAAATTACAGGGGCTTAAATGCAAATTAAAGAAAATTATAAAAGATAAATTATATTAAATAAACGCTATCACTATTTTTTAAAATGATGTTTTTGATTTTTCTTTTATAAAATTTAAATTAAAAACTACGTAACGTACAAAAGAAAATGTGAAACTGAAACAATATTAATCCTAAAAATATAAAAATGACATTTTTACAAACCTAATGATAAGATAAAATTTTTAGAAAAATAAAATTATTTTTATTACTATTTATTTAATTATTATTAATTAAAAACTATTTTTACCTATTTAATAGTACCCTAAAATATAAGAAAATATAAAATAAAGCTAGAAAAATGAAATTATGACTTAGAAAAATCTAAAATAACTAAAGAGAATTTTAAAAACTAATTTTGTATTTTTCTGATTATTTTTCTATTTTCTATGAATTAAAAACTATTTAAAACTACTTAAATTGCTAAAAATTACAAATTTAACTAAGAAAAATATGGAAAAATTATTTTTTTACTTTTTATATTTATCTTAACCTAGGAAAAATGAGAACTTATTTTTTTGAAGTTTTTCTAATTTAATTGTATTAAAAGCTAATTAAAATTGCCTAAAAACTGTTTTAAATGAGGAAAAATAGCAAACAGTGCTAGAAAAATATGAAAAATTCAGGAAAAGTCTAAATTTATATTCTAAGTCTAAGAAAAATATAAAAACAGTAGCTTATGTGTGAGAATATGGAACTGCAGTGACAAGTGCTTATAAATAAGCACTCAAAATAAGCTAAAGGTACCAAATGAGCACCAACTTATCACAGAAGCTATAATAAGCTACAACTACTCAAAAGCAACTAATTACCACTATCCTAAACCTCTTAAGTGCTAACTGCCATGATTTGATGTTTAAAAAGCTTAAGTGCCAAACAGATTTTATGTCTACTTTGAAGCTTGAAAATAAGCTACTCAAATAAGCTGAACTCAAAACCAGATGTTGGAACCTAAAGTGGACCTGGCTAGCTACTTAAAAACCAAAAACCAGACCAAGATGAGCTCCAATAAGCTTGTGACAAGCTCTGCACAACACCTGTGCACACTCAGTATACACTGAGTGTGTACAGGGGACTTATGACCAAATTGACAAGCTGTTTTGAAGCTTGTACAAAATCACTAAAAATCTAGAAAAATCATTTTTCAAATCTTGACCAGTTGAAGTTTTTAAACCCAAAGTTTTACTTGAATTGACCCAAAATTGAATCCATGAAAAATCACCCAAGTTGGGTGAAAACTGAGATTTTCAACTTTTGACTTTTTAACTGTTTTGCAAAGTTTGACTTAAATGAGTTTTGATTCAATTTTATGAACTGAATATGATGTTTTATGGTGAAATGAAACTAATGCAAGCTATCTCTATGTATTATAAACCTAAATACTGATTTTGACCAACTGATTCAAGCAAATATGATCACAAGGACAGATTATATGCACTTTTGACTTTGGCTACTCTAGAGTGCTAATGAATGACCAAATTGGCTATATTACAACTAAATGGGACTAAAGCAACAGATTTTAACCACTGAACAAGCCTCTAACTCAGGTTTGCTATAAAATCCAAACACCACTTATGTAACTGATTTGCAATTTAAACTAAGCCAACTACTGAGTTAGCTTATGCTAACACTTAAACTGAATCTAGTTATCCTAATTACAACTAAATAAACAGGTTTAAGCTATTTAATGACCACAGATTCCAACACAAGCACTTATGCAAACTGAATTAGAAATGGAAATAAGATACAAACTCACAAGTGTCCAGCTTATTTTGCAGCTTAAACCAGAACCAACCTACACTATTCTAATCCAATCCAACCCCAAATCAGCTCTGCATCACCCAATTCCATAACCAAGTCCAAATGAGCTTTTCAGTTGACTTTTGTTGACCGAATTCCAATTGTTACTTGAACTGATCTATAAGCTTGCTAAAAGCTATTAGGAGCTTAAGCAAGCTTAGATGATTAATAAACAAGCTAGTTGAAGCCTGGTTTTACCACATTTAAAACTGCATAGGTGAAAGAAAACTCAAAAACAAGAAGCTTAACCAAACTTTGAATTACTACTGAAAATTAGTTGAAACTGATATAAATGCTTGAGTTTAATTCAAGGAAGATTGAAAATACAATTTAAAACTTTAATTAAGACTTAAACAAGAAAAACGACATACATGAAAATAAAAAAACTAAAAGACTACTCCCTCTCTCTTTCTTCTTCCTCTCTTTATATGCAAAATGTCTTCTCTCTCCTATCTGAGCATTTCCCACTTGCATTTGGGGCCATTGGATCCTTTGAGACAATTTTGGCAGTTTGATTAATTTTTGGCGCCAAAATGGTTTTTAACAGCTGGGGTTGAGTGCAAGGGGGGAGGGAAGCATTAAATGCATCTTGTTTGGTTGTTGAGGTGGAGGGAACATGGTGTGGAGGAGTTGAGCTGGAAGGATGGTGGAGGTTGAGTGTTGCAGGCATGGTGGTTGAAGGAGAAGAAAAAAGGGGGGAAGGGGAGTATTTGTTTGACCGGTTTGACTTGGGCTCTATTATTGTGGAAGGGGGGTCAAAAACAGGGGGTCAAGTGTGGTTTGGCAGGGGTCCAAAGGTCACAAAGGGGTCAAGGGTTTAGATGTTTAATATCAAGGACCATTTTGTAATTTCTGATTCTTGAGGGACCAATTCTGCCAAATTTCCAAAGTTGTTTCAAGGGTCACTTTTGCCAAGCTTCAATAGTACAAGGACCATAAAAGATATTTTCAAAATTCCAAGGACTATTTTTGCCAATTTTGAAACTTGAAGGACCAAACTTGTAATTTCTCAAAACTTTTGACGTTTTTCACCAAAGGACTAATTTTGACAACTTATGATTTTAAAAGGACCTTTGGTGACTTTTCTTTTCAAATAAGTGCTCAGGGACTGTTTTTGACAAGATTTGAAAATTGGGGGACTGAAACTGCCAATTATGCAAACTTAGCTCATTTTTCATCTGATTTTAAACATTTTGCATCTGAAACATATAAAATGCAATTTTGAGATATTTTCAGTGTTTTGATGCATTTATGAGCATTTTTAAATGTTTTGCAGTTCAGATTTGACCAAAAATGATGAGTATTTACACACTCATCAGCCCCCGTGGCTAGATTAGAGTCTATAAGAATACTTCTTGCTTATGATTGTGCTAATGATCTTAAGCTTTATCAAATGGATGTCAAAAGTGCTTTTCTAAATGGTTTTATTAATGAAGAAGTATATGTAGCTCAACCTCCGGGCTTCAACGATTTTGAAAAACCTAAACATGTGTATAAGCTAAAGAAAGCTCTTTACGGTCTTAAACAAGCTCCAAAAGCTTGGTATTATAGACTCAAGTCATTCTTAATCAAACACAACTACACCATGGGGTTAATTGATAACACACTTTTTACTAAGAAAAATGAGTCACATATAATCATTGTTCAAATATATGTAGATATTATATTCAGATCTACTTGTCAAGACATGTGTGATGATTTCTCTAAAATCATGCATGACGAGTTCGAGATGAGTATGATGGGGGAACTTAGTTTCTTTCTTGGTCTACAAATCAAACAAGTAGAAGATGGTATCTTCTTTAATCAAAATAAATACATTAAGGAAATGTTAAAGAAATTCGGTCTAGAAGAGTCAAAACCAATTAGGACACCAATGTCATCCGATACTAAACTCACAAAAGATGAAGATGGCGAATCCATTGATAGCACAAAATATCATGGCATGATTGGTAGTCTTCTCTACCTCACGGCTAGTAGGTCGGATATCATGTTTAGTGTTTGTCTATGTGCTAGGTTTCAAGAAGATCCTAAAACATCACATCTAGAAGCCATCAAAAGGATAATTAGATACATTAAGGGTACGACTCAATTAGGATTATGGTATCCTAAGGGTACGGGAGTAGAAACTATTGTATATGCAGATTCTGACCATGCAGGTGATTATGTTGACCGAAAAAGTACAAGTGGGGTATGTACTTTTATGGGATGTTGTTTAAAATCTTGGTTCTCAAAGAAACAAACGGCATTAGCAATATCAACAACCGAAGCCGAATATGTCTCCGCCGGCAAAGCATGCCAACAAGCACTATGGATGAAACAAGCGTTAGTTGACTACGACATTCATCTAAGTGACATAGCCATTCTATGTGACAACAAAGGTGCCATCGATTTAAGCAAGAATCCGGTATTACATTCTTGCACAAAGCATATAGAGATTCGTCATCACTTCTTAAGAGACAATGTTCAAAAGAGGAACATCTCTATTGAGAAGGTAGCGTCCGAAGACAACATAGCCGACGTCCTCACCAAACCGTTGAAGTGGGAACAATTCAACCTACTTCGTTTTGGTCTTGGTCTCATGGAACAATTGTCGTAATTTTATTTTTAACTCTACAAGGTATGTAAACACTAGCCTTCTTCTTTCTGAGTCTAGGATCTCTATTTCACGCACAACTCACAAGCAATACAAGAATTTTCAAAACCCAAGATAAGTTTTCACTTATAACTCATAGTTTTCTCTTATTTTTCAAGATAAGTACAAGTTGCAAACACGTAATTACATACACATTTTCTTTTCTAAGGATAAACGTTTTATTCACACATAGAAACCTCTTTTCAAAATGTTTTCTAAAATGATACCTCTTCCCGTATCACTTTCACAAAAGCCATTTCTCACGTCTAGGACAAACGCTTTTTTCATTATTAATACAAAGTAAAAACCCATTTTCATTGCATCTCATGTCTTTTGAATGCTAAAGAGGACACATAACTAATATGTGTTTTCGGGTACATTCATTTAAGCAACAATGAATTAGGAGCACTCGGGTTATCTCACATAATAGTGTGCTTTTTCACTTCTAGTTTATTTTTCTTTTCTTTTTATGAGTCGAGATAACCGCAACTCCAAATGTTTTGCATATATGCACACACTAGGCACAAATGTTTCCAAAAGGAAAATTTTAAGCTGCCTGAATCACCAGTACCACGGATCCCAGCCTTAATGCTGGACGGATCCCTCAAGGGAAGGATCCATGGGATCCGTGAGACAGAAGCTAGTTCTATCTTCTATTTTTCTCACTTTGGATGAAAACTTCAATATTTTTCATCATTCATTTTTATTTCTTTTAGAGTATGTTCTTTAATGCTTGTGTTCTCATGATCACATGCCTTAATTTCATATTTAATCATTACATTTTAATCCACATTTTGGGTCAAGCATTCATTACAATGCATTATTTTTCTATAAATAGGATTCCCAAAATGCTTGCATATTCATCTCATCTTCACAAACAAACACCACCATGTCATCTAAAAGATCTTCCAACTTAGATGAATCACCTAGTGCAAACAATCCCTTTCAAGAAATCCAAAATTTTGTCCTCCCATCTTCCAAAATACCACAATCAAAATCTAGAAAATCCGCACGGATTAGCATCCGGCCTTGTTGTTTAGCAAAACCATCATCGAATGGTTCATCACCAACTACTATTTCACCACAAGATGCTTCCATTATAGCACTTCCTTCATCACCAACAAGTACACCAACTTCATCACCCATCAACTCACCACCTAAGGTCACTCTTTTGGAACTCCTTAAGGCTCCAACAAGATCTCAACAGCCAAAACAAAAAGAAATAGTCTTTTTAACACCTCCCACTTCTCCAAACACAATTTTCAAAGATCTTGAAACCTCACCACCCTTAGCTCCTATTTTATTACAAGAACATCTAAGTTCTTTTCCACCACCACTATCCCGGACTTTGATCCGCTTTTTCAATCTTTTCCACCACAACTTCCGCATCTCACAAACCAAAGTCGTTTGGAAAACTTCCGCACTCATTACCCACATCACTTACATTGTGAACATTGCCAATCCACTAGGGATATTGCAATAGAAATTAGGGAAGAAATGCGAGTCATACTCAACCTTATTCTTGACCGCATCAATATCATTACTCATCAAAACCTACATCCATAACCTTATGCAAGCATGGAAGGAATCATTATTACTATTTTTATTTTTATTATTTTTCTTTTGAGTCATTTTTAAGAACACGTCTTGTTCTTACTTTTACATGCTTGTATGTGGCATAAATACCACTACATTTTGTTGTTTTATTACAAGGCCTTGTTTACATACCTTGGATCCCAATCTTGATTATTGTCAATCACAAGATTATTTATGCATGTTACTACTAACCCTCTCTTTGTAGGATTTTTTTTCTCACTTGACGCCCCAATCTAGGGGGAGCTACCGTCAAGGGGGAGTAAGCGATACGTGGACTATTTTTCCACATTTTGTTTCTTCGTTGGGTTAACTTTTTGTTTCGACAAAAAGGGGGAGAAGAAATAAAACTTAGGCTTTCAAAACATACATCTAATCTTAAGTTTTATTCATCATAACATTATGTTTTGTCATCAACAAAAAAGGGGAGATTGTTAATACAAATAAACCGTAAAAACGTTTATTAATATTTAGCGATCTCTTTGTGTTTTGTTGATAACAAATATAATGTTATCATAAGTAAAATTATAAGGATACATGTTATTTTTGCAAAGCATTTACATATAGTCATTTAATACAAATTGTTGTCATAAATCATTTGTTGTAATAGTTTATTAGGATGGGTAAAAAACACAACCCATGGAGCATATCCATAACCCATGGTATTGACCCATATCCATTTGACTAGATGCATTGCATCTATTAGATACATTGTATCTAATGAAATACCCATGGACCAACCCATAACCCATGACCCATTACCCATAACCCAAAAACCCATGGGCAAAGAGGAGCGTCCCACAGATCCCTGACTTTACACTAGACGAATCCCTTTAGGGAGGGATCCGTGGAACAGTGGCAAGATTTTGCCTATAAATAGAGAGCCGTTTCTACATTTCTCTTCACCCCTCTTCTTACTAACTCTCTCATATACTCTTACTCTCTTCTAACAAAAGATCACTTGATCTAGAGAGTTGTTCTTCTTTCTTTTATTGTGATTCTCATATAGGTCCTTCTCTAAGGCGAGATCAGGAGCTTACTACAAGTCATCCAAGCAAGGGGTCCTTGATTGATTTGTTTCTCTACAAGATTTCTGTAGCAAAGATCTTGTACTTGATATTTCACATAGATGTTGTGTAATAGTCGTGTTGGTTTGGTCCTCCGTGTTACGGACTAGGTGTTTAGCTTTGTACCATAAAAAGGTGTAAGCAACGTTGTGAAGGCTTCTCCGCCAAGTTGAAGGAGTTTGTTGACATAGTGCTTGAACTCTCGAGTAGGTGACTCGGGGAGTGGAGTAGGGCAAGAAAGGTGTCCTTGTAGCTAAACCACTATAAATCGGTTGTGTCATTTCTATCCTTTGCTTTACTTTATTTACTTTCATTACTCTTAGATCTATACTTTATCTTCATCCATATGATTTCACATAACATCGAATCTAAAGTTTTTAGAAAATACTTTAAAATCGGCAAAACTATTCAACCCCCCCTTCTAGTTTTCCACAGAAACCTTCGATGAATCTCCGATAATAACCAGCAAGTCCTAAGAATTGACGAATATTAGTAGGGTTGGTGGGTACTGGCCAATTCTTTACAGATTCGATCTTTGCGGGATCCACGTGGATTCCTTCACTGTCGATCACATGACCAAGAAATTGGACTGTCTCAATCCAAAAATCGCATTTGGAAAACTTTGCGTACAATTTTTCATTCTTGAGTAACTTCAGGACAGTTCTCAGATGTTCCACATGTTATTCTTTATCACGAGAGTGGATAAGAATATCGTCGATGAACACAGTGACGAATTTATCCAGATAGGGTTTACAGACTCTATTCATGAGGTCCATAAACACAGCAGGTGCATTAGTTAAACCGAATGGCATTACTTGGAATTCATAATGGCCATATCAAGTTCTAAACGCGGTCTTGGGTATATCTTCTTCTTTTACCCTGAACTGATGATATACAGATCTTAAATAAATCTTCGAGTACACACTCGAGCCTTGTAACTGATCAAACATATCATCGATTCTTGGTAAGGGATAGTGGTTCTTGATCGTGAGCTTGTTCAATTCTCTACAATCGATACACATCCAAAATGATCCATCTTTCTTCTTAACGAATAAAACCGGTGCTCCCGAGGGTGAGGAACTTGGTCTAATGAATCCCTTTTCAGATAGCTCTTTTAGTTGTTTGGACAATTCTTGCATTTTCGAGGGTGCTAAACGGTACGGTGCTCATGCTACGGGAGTAGCTCCAGGAATAAGATCGATTTGAAATTTGACTTGTCGAGCAGGTGGGAGTCCAGGTATGTTAGCCTCTCTTTTTATAAAGATAACGTCACTTACGTGAATTGGACTAGATGCGTGGTATACTTTGCCCTTAAGGACTAGTATCGTTTATGTGGCAAAGTTAGGGCCTATATATACCCCTCATGACTCTCCATGAGGGGTGAGGTGAATCATTTGGTCATTTGTATTGTGTGTTTTCTTAATAAAGTTCCATTGTTTTCTCATCCCTCTCTCTAGTTTCTCTATCTAAAAAGGATGAAGATCTTCATCTTCTTCCACCAACCCCGACCTCCAAACCACATAAATCATATGTTTTCCGGTCCTAACAAGTGGTATAGAGCCATGGTTATCTTGTGTTGATTTATGTTGGTTTTTATACATGTTGTTGACTGTTTTTATGCCTATTTTGTGGGTCGAATTTTTTTTTTCCGATTTGTGGGTAAACAGCCTTTTATTCATGTTTAGTATCCTTGTTATTTTGGTCTAAAAACAAAAAGTCTTGATCATTCATGTACATCTGTCTTGGGTCATCTTATCCAAACAGGTTACTTTTATGCTTTTTTGTACCAATATATCTGTGAAACAAAAGTGGTCAACCGTCATCTTCGTGGTCAAACTGGCAAAAACAGCAGCAGTTTTATGCTTTTCTGGGTATTTTATGAAGATGGTCGGATTTTTCAGTCGGAAAACTCGTCGGAAAAAGTGGTCAAAGGGTCAAAACCCTAAACTTACGCATAAGGAGTATCTACAGAGTTGTTACGCGTAGCTGTGAAGTTACGCGTAAGGAATGTGTTACGCGTATGCGTTTATGCTTAAGCCTTGGCTTACGCCTATGTCCTACGCATATGTTTACGCGTATGCTTACGCATAAGCATGACGTTACGCGTAAGGCTACGCATAAGGACCAAAACCTGTCTTACGCATAAGGTTTCAAAGAAAAATGAAGTTACGCGTAAAACAGACCAAAGACCACGAATACCATATACCAAAAGACAACATAACGACTTCAGTTTTGAAACTTCATCAGTCCATTTACATATTAACTTATCCGCATATCAACTCCAACTACACATCCTATCTATCACTCCTCTACATCCTTTTCAACCATAACTCAAAACTGAAAACATACTCAAAAATTTAAGATATCTCAGATTGGGTTCAATTTTCACTAATCTTTTTCAAGATTGTTTTTATTGAACTTCATCTTCATCGATTTTGTGAAGCACATTCTTCTAATCACTATCCGAATAAATAAAGATTGAGGCATAACAAGTATGTTACCCTCAGTCTTAGATTCGTTTCAATCAAAACGGAAACATCAAACCACAACATAACCTTACCCGAGACCCAATCAAGATCTTGAAGCCACATAAGACACGATCTTGATTCGAACCATAATGAAATTACCAAGGAAGAGGTACGGGAGTGCTTGTGTGAGATGTTTTAGATTCGCCATGTGTTAATAAGGTTGGTTTTCTGAATATTGTGATTCGGTAAGGTTGATGAAGCTTGAGATCTGGAGAAGTAGTTTTGGTGAGAGGATTTTATAAGTGGGGGGCGCATTCTTTAACAAAAGAAGTGATTGTGATTTTTAGGTTTAGGTAAAATATATGGTGTGAAGTTATAAAAACGGTTATGTATGGAGTTGATATGGGCCTCGCGTTTTTTTCTGTTCTGAGAATTGGATCGTGGGCTTATGCTCGAATTTGCACTTTGGGCTGTTAGTAATTTTTGTGGACTGGGCTGATGAACAACATTTTTATCCGAATGTTTATTTCAAAAATTGGTATCCGAATAGTTTGTTTTGATACAAATTCTTGGATACAAAATTTTTTTCGTAGCATTGGTAATATTGGTATTTTGGTATGGTAAAATTTTCACGGAGGATACATAAATTCACGGCTTGAACGGTAATTTGAAAAAATGGCTACGGAGTTTTTGTACGGTATCATTGACGCGGAATTGAAGTGACATTTCATGGGTGGAATTCTTTATCTTTGAGACGATAGTTGGTTGGATGCATGTCTCAAGATAACTTGTTGGATATTAGTTTTCACATATACATCAAGCCATAACACAAAGTGGCGTATAAATGAGGTTCTAGAGAGAGAAAGTTAGAGGTTTAGGGAACTTAGTGAGAGAAAGTGAAAGATATTATTATGAGCTCCAACTCTCTACCTTGGAAGGTAGAGAGTATTTATAGTCTTACATAAATCGCCACACATCGGGCTGTGGATCAGGCATACAGTGGGTAAAGACCCGTCCGTCCTCCACGGTGTTACTTAACTAAATACTACTTAACTTAAAATAACTACGACTACGAGCTTTCTAACGATTACATATACTTGAGGTGACCGACTCTTTAATACCTGGAATTTCTAATTCCTAACAATCTCCCCCTAAGGGAGGTCACCTCAATCATGTACCAAAATTAAATTGAATACAAATAGATATTACATAAAAAAATTGTTCTTGCATTCTTGATGTAGTCCTTTGTTCCTAAGCTCGTAGTCATTGATTCTTCACATTGCATGTTTGGTTACTTCAAATGGAGGTCTTTTACTGATCCACGTGATAGTAAATTATGAGTCAGCTCTTGAGATCATCAGCTAACAAAAATCTCTGAGACATCCATTGTGGTGTTGTGACTTTAGGACCGACATGCTCACATTCTGGATCATGATATCTTCTTATCAGAGTTGCGGAAGCTTTAGTTGATTCATGATATTGGCAGCAGCGTAGCAGAAGCATGGAGTGAAAATATCAGAGTCATTGATGCACTAATCATGATTTATTTTGAGTTGAATGTGTTAAGTGAGCATGCGGCTATGGATTGACCGCTTCATTCTGATCAGCTGCAAACGTAGGATGTACGTGCATAAAACAGTTAGCAATAAAGCACACAAAAGTGTCTTTGATCACTTTCGTTGAATTGAGGTACATGGCCCACGGTTCCCCGTTGATCAGTACAAGTACTGCCTGTGATTAGGTATAATTCCGAAGAATTTCCTTAACAGGGTTTCGCAGCTGATCTAGCTGTTCTCAAATCGGAGCATCTCAAAGAAGACAACACGGAGTGAGTAAACCAGCGAATTTAAGTCCACTGATTGATGAAAAGAGATTTGAAAAAAAACAATCGTGTATTGCTCAATAGAAATTGTTTTTGCAATACAACGAAGGTTTTAATGAACATCAATTATCAATCATAAAACACCTTTTGATTTGAAATATCTGTACACGGTCGATTTGCTAAAGAAAAGAGTTTTTAAGCACAATGACCGGTTTTTCAAAGGTATCCGTCAATCCATAACCTGAACCAGGATTGATTCAAGAGATTGAATCGCCCCATTGTTTCTGTTCAGTTGTCACATGGTTGATCTATATAATAGATCTCATATGCCACCTACCAGGAGCTTGTTTGATGTTGGCTCCAGAAGGCTTTCCATCTTCATTGTGAATATGTAAACACATCACTCAGATGTTCTGGCAATACCACAAGGATAATGCGTAGGACTCAAGATATAATCTCTCTTTCCACATTGTGTGAAACAGAGAGTCTTCATTGAAGGTGTCCTAATGAGATTTATTGATGATCTCGTGGCTCTAGACTCAATTTGTGCATATTTGGATCCTGTGCCGGAGACTAGGGAGAGGGTCTCCTTCTTCAATATCAACAATCTCTAAGAGAGAGTCGATAGATAATGTCGGTTCCCTGTGAGAATGAAACAAGCCCTTTTAAGAGGAACTTGAGTGGTTTGGGAAGTTGTAGTGCAGTGCGTCACTGGGTCCATGACGCCTTGTCTTCAATACCGATGTTACCATCAATAGCATATGAGTTGAACCCGGTTTCTGCCCTAAGGTTGAATAAATGGAGGGCTATTTGTTTTCACCCTTTTCTCATTCAATTCTTTTTAATTCTTCAACCCCTTCAGTGCTTACCGAGACTTCATAGCAAGAACCTTGTTGGGTTTGTTCTAGTTCTTGCTCCATCTCAGTCCGCACTCTTCCCATATCTCATTTTTCTCCTTTTATCATCATACCTAAGAACTCTACACTAACTAGTGGATAGTCCCTGGGTAGATCCCTCCGGTTCTGGCGGATCATGGGAACAAAAACCTAACCTTATCATCCTTATATCACCATACATAAAGTAAAGTTGGTCGGTCTTTTTGGTATTGTTCATCTGCCATTGGAACCAATTGAAAACCATTTGAAAATCAATCCAGATACTTAAGATGTATTATCAAAGCATTTTGTACCTGAATTGTTTTTGATATTTTTAGAACGAGTACTCCCCCTCAACATGTGCATCAAGTATTTGAAAATGTTTTGCACACGGAGGCAAGAGAAAGAATTAACTTCTTTGATTACCATTTTCTAAAAGATATCAACATCACTTCCTTAGTCAAATCAAGTAGATAAAGCATTTTGGGGAAGGATGAGGTTTTCATGATTTTGCTCCCCCTCAATATGTGCCTCGAGGTTTGAAAAGAGTATTGCACATACTAGAGGGAACCTGCACATTGAGATAAATGATCACGTTTCAAATCATAGGTTTAAGATAGATGCTCCTCCTCAACATATGCATTTTAAAATTTGAAATCGTTTGTCACATGTGGGAAGGATAGCATGTACATCCTTATAAAACCATTTACCGAATTATCAGTTTAAATCCAATTTAAATCACACATTCTCCCCCGATCACAATTATCAAATCATTTGAGAATTGTGATCTCTTATTGATTTAAATTGATTTTGAAAGCTTTTAAGGGGAATTGTGACTTGATTATGAAAGCGTTTTAACTGATAAGGATCGGATTTTAAGACTTTAAACTCCATTGATAAAACATGCATGAATATCATTTGAAAACAATTTAATGCCAAATAACTTCTATATTTAATTGAAATCATTCTCCCCCTCAATCAATGACATAGGTTGTTGATTGAGAGATAGAGATTTTGACAAATAAGTCCTGATGATTATCAAAAATAGAGACCGAGTTATTTTTCAAAGCAATTAGTTTTCAGCAGATAAATGTTTATAGAATCAGAGCATGCGAATTGAAAATATGGTAAAGCATAGCTCTGTTCTTTCTATGAAAAGCGGGTTACTGCCTGAAAATGACAATAAACCATTTTTTCTCTTTCTCTCAAAAATATATTTTTTTTTTGATTTTTTTTTGAATATATATATATATTTTTTTTTCAATATAAAAATTTGAACAACATCTAAAGTCCCGTGTCATTCTTTGAATGACAGCATCAAGACCATAGATATTATCGAATCGAGAGAAGCATGACAAAATGATAATATTTTTTGAAGATTTTTCGAATTTTTCAAATTTTTATGGATTTTGAAAGTTTTATATTTTTCTATTTGATTTTTGAGGGTTTTATAATTTTGTATTTTGATTTTTCAAATGGATATATACAAGAGAAAGATGAAGATAGACCTTTACTCTTCGTCTTCCTCCTGAAGACGTTTGAGTGTTTCTGGTTGAAGGCTTTTCAAGCCAAGACGTGGAAGAATAAACTCAAAACGTTCTCTTGGAAGAGCTTTGGTGAAGATGTCAGCTAACTGGTATTCAGACCTCACAAAATAGAGTTCCACCACACCTTTTTCTACTTGGTCCCTGATGAAATGATGTCGAATGTCGATATGCTTTGCTCTTGAGTGTTGAACATTGTTGCATGAGAGAGCAATAGCACTTTTATTATCACAGTACAGAGGGATTTTGTTGAATACAAAGCCATAGTCAGATAATTGAGATCTCATCCATAAGATTTGAGCACAACAGGATGACATGGCTATGTATTCAGCCTCTGTTGAGGAAATAGAAGTGCTCATTTGCTTCTTTAAAGACCAGCTCACAAGCTTATCACCCAAAAACTGAGCACCTCCAGACGTACTTCGACGTGTATCTTGACAACCTGCATGATCAGCATCTGCATAGGCCGTTAGTGACATACCGGTGTCCTTCGGGTACCAAAGACCCATATTGATGGTTCCTTGGAGATACTGAAAGACCTGTTTAACTGCTTCAAGGTGCCTTTTAGTAGGCTTGGCCTGGTATCTAGCACACATGCAAACAACGAACAAGATGTCTGGTCTACTAGCAGTGAGGTACATCAGGGATCCAATCATACTACGATATTTCGTTTGGTCAATCATGATCCCTGAGTGGTCCTCATCTAGTTTGGTTCGGTCAATCATGGGGGTGTCAACAGGGTCACTTGAATCAAATCCAAATTTCTTTAAAATCTCTGTTGCATATTTAGATTGATTTATGAAAATGCCTCCGGGACTTTGTGAAATTTGTAATCCCAAGAAAAATGACATTTGTCCCATCATTGACATTTGAAATTTTGAACTCATTTCATTTGAAAAACGATCACATTCCATTGGGTATGTCGAGGCAAAAATTATATCATCAACATAAATTTGAACATGAATTAAATGTTTTCCTGACTTCCTGGTGAACAATGTAGGATCAACTGCTCCTTTGCTGAATCCGGTTGATAGAAGAAACTTTGACAGTGTATCATACCATGCCCTTGGAGCTTGCTTTAAACCGTAAAGAGCCTTCTTCAAAAGATAAACGTGAGTAGGATGCTCTTGATTCACAAATCCTTCAGGTTGGCTGACGTAGACGACTTCTTTAAGATCTCCGTTCAGAAATGCCGTCTTCACATCTATCTGATAGACTACCATGTTCTTACTAGCAGCATTAGCAAGAAAGATTCTGATTGCCTCGATTCGAGCAACAGGAGCAAAAGATTCTTCAAAGTCAATACCCTCCTCTTGACGGTATCCTTTAGCAACTAATCGAGCCTTGTTCTTCAACACATCACCATGCTCATCAAGTTTCACTTTGAAGATCCATTTAAGAGCAATAATCATAGCACAGTCTGGAGCAGGTACTAACTCCCATACATCAAGTCAATCAAACTCATGAATTTCATCTTGCATGGCGTTGAACCAGTTATCTTCATTCATGGTGGTTTTAACATCTTTTGGTTCGATCTTAGATAGTACGGAGTTGAAGAAGCACCATAAGGCATCGGTTGCAAGTTGTTTCCGGGTTGATACAGGACGAGAGGGATTTCCAATGATGTTGTCTAATGGATGATCGTGAGTCCATTTTCTGAGGTGTTCATGTGGCAGTTGTTGAGGGACTGAGGTAGCTGAGTCGATGTCTCCTGAAGAAGATGGTTCTGATGATGATTCAGGAGCAAATATGTTTTCAAATGGAGCATCTTCAGGAGTAGCAAAGGGATTAACTTCATCATTGATGCCAGAAACATTTCCATGATGTACATTTGAAGAATGATGATTTGTTGATGAGACTGAAGGATCAGCAGCAGGTGCTTCTTGACTTAAAGATATTGAGACTGAAGGATTGACTTCATTCACAGGAATATGAGCATCCTCTGTTGTAGGGATCAACACCTCATTAGTAATTGAATCATACAGTTCATCAAACATAGGATCAAACAATTTCTTTAAATCATCTTCAGATGGAGGTACATATGGAGTTTCTTGAGAAGAGTTTGGAACAAGGGATGAACCAATGGGACTGTTTTGAAGTGCGGGTCCTGAGCTGGAGTGTCCAGGAGCCATTTGACCGGTCAGCTCATCAAACGTAACGTGAATTGTTTCCATGATATTTCGGGTTCTTTTGTTGTAGATTCGGTATCCCTTTTTGTTTGGTGTATATCCTACAAATACTCCAATGTCAGCTTTAGCCCTAAGTTTGCCTAAGTCTTGACCCTCATTAGTTGGATAACACAATGCACCAAACACACGAAGGAAAGAGAGATTAGGTTTTCTGTTGTGGACAAGTTCATATGGAGTTTTTCCATGAACAGTGTGAATCAGGGAACGATTTTGTGTGTAGCATGCAGTGGCAATTGCTTCAGCCCAGAGAAACATTGGAACCTTTGAGTAAATCAGCATTGTTCTAGCGGCTTCAACAAGAGTTCGATTTCGTCTTTCAACTACACCGTTCTGTTGAGGAGTTCGTGGAACACTTCTTTGATGGCTGATTCCAACGCTTTCATAGAATTCACTAAGTTGTTTGTTGACAAACTCAGTTCCATTGTCTGTTCTGATAATTCTGACGGTTTTGTTAAGTCGAACCTGCAGCTGTTTGATGAGTTTGATGATGATATCAGGAGTTTCATCCTTTGTCCTGAAGAACTTGACCCAGGTGAATCTAGAGTAATCATCAACCACAACTAACACATATTTCTTCCGAAAGATATTCTGCACCCTCATTGGTCCACATAAATCCATATAAATCATATGAAGAACTTCTGTGACAGAGTTAGTAGGTTTGGGTTTATGGGCATACTTCTTGCTTTTTCCCAATTGACATGCTGAAAAAAGATGATCCTTTTCGTACTTGAGTCTAGGTAAACCTACAACTAAGTCCTTTCTGGTGAGATCATTGATGGTGCCGAAGTTCAGGTGATTGAGACGACGATGCCATAACCATGACTTTGTTTTAGAAGCCTTTGATAACAAGCAGATTGGAGATGACCTCATCATGTCATCGATGGAGATGGTGTAAAGATTTGAGCCACGAGTTCCTTTTAACAGTTCCTTACCATTAAGATCTCTAACAAAGCAGGTATGTTTTCTGAAGGCTACTTCTAGATCAGAATCACAGAATTGACCAACAGAGAACAGATTATGACCCAGACCTTCCACATAGTATACTCTAGAGATGACACTATCACCAACAACGTAATCTCCATAACCCATGATTGCACCGAAATGATCATTACCGAATCTAACAGTCCCGATGAATTTGCTCACGAAGTTCATGAGCCGCGACCGGTCTCCAGTCATATGCTTGGAACAGCCTGAGTCCAGGTACCACAGAACGATTTGAACGATCTGCAGTTGAACACAGACAAGAATGGATAACTGGATAATTGGGATCCCCATGCGAGAATGGGTTCCATTTGGTTAGTAGCAACAGTTGGAACACCCACATCAGAGAAAGGAGCATTCATATCAGAAATTAAGGCACTGGATTCATTGTGAATAGATGCAGTACTAGTGTCCGTATTAGCCATGTTCACAGTGTGCTCACTTCTTATGGGAATAGTTCTACCAGTAGGCATCCATTTTCTAGTGGGCATTGTCTGATTATTCTTATGACCAACAGGTATCCAATAAAAGCCTATCTTACTAAATGTTCTTCCTGTGGGTTTCCACTGTTTTCTAACTCTCATTAGTTTTTGCCTTTTTGCCTTTTTTGCATGAACATAAGCAATATTAACTGGACCATTACCATCATTAGGAAAAACATTAACACCACATTCAGGATTAGAAACAGAATTCAAGCAGACATCAGTACAAGGTTTGCAAATAGTATCAGAATCCGAATTAATTACAGTACGCCTATGGCTAATACTAGAATCAACACGATTCGTTTTATTCGATTCAAACTTAAAGTTCCTATATTGTTCTTCTACTCTTTTCCAGTGCACATTGTTAGCTTGCGAGGTCCTATCATTCCTTGTATTGTCTTGAGACTTTGACCAGCACCCTTTAATGTTACTGATTACTCCTGCAGAGGGAATGGGAACATTAGTTGGTTTTACTACTCTTTGCATCACCTGTTTAGATGTGCTGGGATCTGAACTACATGCAGGCACACTAAGGTTCACTTTCTTGAAACTAGAAGTACTGATATTTGTATTCCTCCTAGAAGGTACACTTGAGTTCTCTTTCTTGGCATTGACAGATTTGGAATATGAACTACTTAAAGGCACACTACGGTTCATATTCAAAGCACTAGGAATCGAATGAATATCATACTTGGCATTAGGCATCGAGCATGGAATCAAAGGATTAACTCTCTCACCTAATGACTTTGGGCATATTGTGATCAAGCATTCTAAGATTTCTTGAGATCGTTTGGCATATAAGCATGCATGTCCAATTGCATTATCATGAGGTTTCTATAACTTATCCTCTTCAACAATCTCACGCAGACATTCTAAGCAATCCTTAAGGGATGAGAAGTATGTTTGAATAGCAAGTTTGTTGTTCCTTAGATGAGGAGGGACATATTTCACAAACAAAGCATATTTATCACAAGAGTGAACCTTTGATACACCATTCTCCCCATTGGTCATTGGCATTTTCCCTTTTACCTGACTCTTCAGATTCTTAATTTCCTTTTGCAATGAAGCTATTTGTTCATTATTTTTGTTACGAGTGACCTTAATTGATTCAAATAACTCATTGAAATGACGTTTAACCTTTTCATTTTCTTCTAGAAAACTTTCGTTTTCCTTTTGTAGTGCATTTACTAGGTTTTGAAGATGAAACGTTTGAGAATTCTGAGAATCTAAAGGAGGAGGCATTTGGGAGCCTGTCATATTGTTCATTTGACCCTTTAATTGAGAGATTTGGGCTTTCAACTTTCTGATCGTGTTGCACTGAGCTTGAATCTGTTCATCACGTTTGTTAATTTGAAAAACTGCATCAAACTCTGGGGCATCTGAGGATGTCTTGATATTTGAAGTTTTGACATTTTCTTTAAGATGTTGATATTTTAGTTGTAAATTAAAATGCTCAACTTCTAGTTTAGAAAAATGTTTAACCAAATTGTCGTGATCATCCAGTTCAATTTTCTCGTTTAGTTCAGAATTAGTTTTTTCAAGCTCAATGACACGATCATGGGAGACATTCAGGGCAACCGATAATTCATGAAATTTGGAAGCATTAATGGAACAATTTGTAGCAGTGAAAAACACATCTTGAGCAACACATTCAGTAATAAGAGTCTCATTTAATGTGTGCAAGTTCTTCCTCTCAATCTCATTATATTTTAGTGCACGCTCATATTCACTAACTTCAACAATCATTGCATCAAATTCCTTTTCCATTCCCTTAATATCAGTTTCTATCCCCCTTTTAAGATTCTCAAAGTGATCTTTTAGAAGTTTGAAAAAGGGCATGACCTCAGTTAAATAACATTATTTCATTTGTTCAAAACCCCTTTCTCCTTCAGTTATACCAGTGGGTGTGATCCTTTTCTTGCAAGTTTTCCCAAAATCAACAAATAGTTGAAAAATAACGTATTGGCTAATTAAGGTCTTGCTTTTAGTGGCAATTGTTCTAGGAACAAGATGCATTGGTGTGTTAGGAGGATACACAGTTGCTCTAGGCATTTTCCAAAGGGGAGGGTTTGTTTCTACAATATTTTCAGCTTTCTGCTTATCTAAATCCATTTTCCAGAAGACTTGTTCGGGAGTCAACAATGTCTGAGGCTTAAACTTGTTCAAGGAAATCCAGTTTTCCTTCTTGTAGTCATGAGGAGTGATAATTAATTTTTTCTCTTTGCATTTAGGATCATTTAGTTTCTTATTCATCTTTTCCCTAGTGATTTCATCTAGTTTCTTATCATCCTCTGTGCACTCAACGCAACTAGGTTTTTGTCTAGGTTTAAGAATCTCATTGCCATCATAGATCACACTTTGAGCTGCTTTTGCTATCTTTCCGTACTCAGGGTTGGGTTTATCTATAATGGGAACACTATGCTTATCGCTTAGAACTCTATGTTTAGTGACCATGTGAGCAGTCTGAATGGTGTTTCCTTGTATGTACAACTTGTTTTCAAGTTTGTTTTTCAAAGTTTTCAGATTAGAAAAATCTCTCAAGAGTTTTGATTCCTTTGCATTAAATTCTTGCTTAAGCATTTTCACATTTTCTTGAAGTTCTTGTTTTTGCTTAGCTGTTTTAGAAAGTTTTTCTTGCAAGGAATTTAATTCTTGTTTCAATACTTCTTCTCTAAAATTACTTTTTCTAATTACTGTACGCACTTGGTCATCCATTTCCTGCTCACGAGTGGTCAACTCAAATTTAGCACGTTGTTCATAAATAGCAACACGTTCTTTATAGGCATTTAGTTCAGAAATTACAGAATCATCAGGGGCATTTGCAGTGTATTCATCAAAAACATAGTCATTGTTGACTGCAGAAGATGCATCACTTGGTACAACTTCACTTTCACTTTGATTCACATATTGATCATATGGGACAATATCGATATTACCCATATTTTCAATATTTGATTTAATAGTTTCAGTTGATTGTACTTTGTCATGCATCTGTTGCACATCAGCATCATCGTATAGTTTTAATACCTCTGAGATGAGTTTGTCCTTGGATGGGCCAGCTTATGGTGAAGAAGAGACCTTGGGAGAAACCATTGGAGAAATGCTAGCCATAAAAATTGTGTGTGTAGTAGGTCCATCATCCACATCATAGTCGTATGCATCACAATCAGCGACTTGAAAGGCATTCTGATGATTGTGACCTATCTCCTGAATAGGCTGCTCATCCACATCTGCATCATAAGTCTTGGCATTGCCCTCAACAAGAAACAGCAATTCCTCTTCATCCAAAGCAGCACCATTGTCCTGAGCTTGTACAAGCAGCATCTTATCTCTGAAGTAATCAGCATTCTGTGGACGCTTTGGAGATGTGCAGTTTCTTGCAATGTGTCCCTCACCACCACAGTTATAACATTTGATTAGCATAGCTTGACCTTGGTTACCATTCCTTCCTCGATTCTGGTTACCAACATAACCTCTACCAGCTCCACCTATTCCCTGATCATACTGTCTTTCCTGAACTGGTTGCACCATGATCCTTCCATCTTTAACAGTAGCTTGATTGTGTGGGTTAGAAGCTGTTCTGAGGTTGTTGTTGGTTTGTGGGAGAGAATTCATGTTTTGACTAATCAGAAGAGCTAGTTGATTAATGAAGTTACCCACGTGTGCATCGGCATCAGCTTGTTTGAACATAGGATCAGGAATGAGTTTGTGATTACCATTACCCAAGGGTATGACTTGTGAAGCTTTGGTTGTGATTCCGATGTTTGAGTAGAAGGCAGTTGAGTCATTGGACGAGCTTGTCTCTCCCTGGTTGGTTTTGAACTGATTGAGAACCAATTTTTCAAACATAGCATGTCTCTCATTCTGAAGGAGGAAGGCATAGAGTTGCTCATAGTTTGTATTCTTCAATCCTTTAGTGAGCTTCACAGAGGTGACAAACTTGTGCCATTCGGGATTCATGTTGTTCACAAATTTTGAGTTCAGCTGAATGTTAGGCATAGTCATTCTGATGTTCCTCATGTCATTCACCAACTTATGAAATCTCACATAGTACTCATAGACACTCTCAGCTGGTTTCATCTTGAAGTGTTCAAATTCGTCATAGAGTTGTGATTCTCTGTCTTCCATAGTTAATTCTGAACCTGAGAGAAGCATCTTGACATTATCACATACTGCCTTTGCATCGGTGTTGTGATTGATCAGCTTGTAGATATCTTTAGGAAGACCTTGAAGAACAATGTTAGAAGCCCTGGTATCTGCATCGAATCTCTTTTTCTCCTTATCATCAAGCTCATCATACATTTTAGGTCTGTCCATTCCGTAAATAGGAGTTCCATCTTCATTAGTGTCAAGTATATCTCTGGTCGTCTCAACTCGATACGGTCCTTCATCAATGGATTTGAGAATGTTGACACCATTTTCCTTTCCAAGGCAGTACAATCTGATTCGTTGAGCCCAAGAATCGTAGTCAGTTCTGTCAAGCATGGGTGGACGAGTATCTGAGCCAGCTGCTTGAACATCCTCGGCAACAGTGGAGATGATTGTAGGAACGTTGGTAGACATGTTAACAGATTATACGGGATTTTATAACTCTATGATTAAACCGGGAAATAGATTCTTTCACGGGATTTTACTAAATCAAGAGAAAATCGTAAACAATCACCCAAGTCGCTAGAAGAAACTGCACCAAGTCGCTAACACCTAATTCGCTACACTCCCAAGTCGCTAAAGTCCCAAGTCGCTAGACGAGTGCAAGTCGCTAAGCAGTAACTCGCTAAGCCTCAAGTCGCTAGCAAAATTTTGGCAGCAATTCGCTACTCAAGTCGCTAAAGATACAAGTCGCTAAATAGCAAATCGCTACAGACCAAGTCGCTACCTCCAAGTCGCTACCTGTGGTGGAAATTCCACTACTTGTACTGTAAGTCGCTAGTTCTAAGTCGCTAGGTCCAAAACTGTAACTCGCTACAAATTTGTAAAGCAAGTCGCTACGAAGAAAGAATTCCGTGTGTTAAGTCGCTAGCAAGAAAAAACTCATAAACATCACTTTTCAATCCAAAAACAACCCTACCAAGATGATTCAAGCTTACTAAATGAAAACCTAAACACTTGTGAAGATTCTAAACATAAAAGTACTAACAAAATCCAAACTTTAACACAAGAAATCAACCAAATGATGCACAAACCACTAAACTTTTTCAAACTCAAAAACCACCTAAAAACCACTAGAAATCCAAAGATGTGCAAGATATGATCTAACCATGGCTCTTGATACCAATTGTTGGATATTAGTTTTCACATACACATCAAACCATAACACAAAGTGGCGTATAAATGAGGTTCTAGAGAGAGAAAGTTAGAGGTTTAGGGAACTTAGTGAGAGAAAGTGAAAGATATTATTATGAGCTCCAACTCTCTACCTTGGAAGGTAGAGAGTATTTATAGTCTTACATAAATCGCCACACATCGGGCTGTGGATCAGGCATACAGTGGGTAAAGACCCGTCCGTCCTCCATGGTGTTACTTAACTAAATACTACTTAACTTAAAATAACTACGACTACGAGCTTTCTAACGATTACATATACTTGAGGTGACCGACTCTTTAATACCTGGAATTTCTAATTCCTAACATAACTTGTTGGAGCACATTATGAAATTTGAAAATCTGGTTATAACTGGTAAGGAGTTACGTTGTAGTGCTCACAATGTGTAACCATCACTTTAAGGAGTTACGTTGTTGTGCTCAGTGTCACACGAAGTTGTGGATTGTTCAAAAAATTTAGAACAAGCAGCAAGTCACAAGTTGGGATCTTTACTTCCTTTTCAAGTTAGTCGTATCGGGCTATCTCCATATGTGGTCATTACAATTTTCCGGTGAATTCAAAGGAGGTTTGATTAAAGGTTGGTTTGAGAGAAGTAATATTGAGAGTATTTTCGCGACATATTCTCACGGAAATTTGATCAAGCTATGATGTTAATATTGCATCAAGAAGGTAATACGGCATGTACGCAACATTATGATGATTCCAATAGCTCGCAACCATCAGGAGGGAGAAGTTGGTATTTCATCTTCCGTGATTGGATTACGAAGGGATTTTTGCTTAAGACTGAAGAAGGAGAAGTAGTGTGTGTACATCGGGGTTTCTTTGCCAACTTGGATGCAATACTAAGTGAGTTATGTTATGATGTTCCCAGAACGACAACCATTGTGCTTCAAGAGTATACTTTCTCCGCTGCGTGTCTGATGATTAAAGACGTGTTGGAAGAGTGTTGTCGGTTCAGGAGGGAGCAATAACCTAACTAGACCGTTACAGTTGAAGTTCAGAGCTACAAGAAGATCAAATGCCGAGGTAATTGGAAGGGAGCCTCAGTATCTAGACTACAGAGACTCTGCGCTTCAAGAAAGTCAACATTGTTCATTACTATTGTAATTTACTTTGTTTTGTATTTATAGGTCTCATTGTAACCATTCACGTGTGACGCTATCTTGGAGGGAGATTGTTAGCCTCACTTTTTATAAAGATAACGTCACTTACGTGAATTCGAATAGATGCGTAGTATACTTTGCCCTTAGGGACTAGTATCGTTTATGTGGCAAAGTTAGGGCCTATATATACCCCTCATGACTCTCCATGAGGGGTGAGGTGAATCATTTGGTCATTTGTATTGTGTGTTTTCTTAATAAATTTCCATTGTTTTCTCCTCCCTCTCTCTAGTTTCTCTCTCTAAAAAGGATGAAGATATTCATCTTCTTCCACCAACCCCGACCTCCAAACCAAATAAATCATATGTTTTTCGGTCCTAACAAGGTAAATCTTTTGGAAACACCTCAGGAAATTCTTTGACTACCGGTACATCTTCTAGTCGTTTCTCTTCCGACCTCTTTTCCTTTACTTGAGCTAAGAAGGCATAACATCCTTTTTCCATGTACTTTATCGAATTCGCACAGGATATGATACTTAAGTACTTTCTACTTTGATCTCCTTGGATGACTAAGGTTTCACCGTTGATCGGGATATGAACGGTTTTCTCGTCGCAAACAATCCTAGCACGGTGTTTGGACAACCAATCCATGCCAATTACGACATCAAAACTACCAAGTTCGATTGGCAAAAGATCTATGAGGAATGAGTGGTCTTGTTAAAGAATAGGGAAATTACGGATTACGGTGTTGGTTTCTATTATCTTTCCATCGGCAAGCTCTATCTCATAAGTTGTATCTAAGGTGATTGGGGATATTTCTAGTAATGGTGCAAAAGTAGTAGATACAAAACTCTTATCGGCTCCAGAATCAAACAAGATTTTTGCAGAATGATTGTTAAGAGAATACGTACCCGTCACAACATTAGGGTTCAACGGCACATCTCCATCTCCTAGCACGTACGCTCTTGCACGCGCATTGTTGGGTTGAGCTGCATTCAAATTTGGGCATTGGCTCTTGAAATGACCCTTTTCTCCACATCCATAACAATTCATGTTTGCCACAGTGTTTCCCCCTCCAGGGTTTCGGCAATGCTTTCCTTGATGACCTACCTTGTTGCACTTGTAACACTTCATAGTACAAGGTCCAAAATGGTGCATCAAACATCTGTTACACTGGGGATGTGGTCCTACATACCCTTTTCCAGCAATGGGTGCAGCATAAGCCCTTGCGGTTTCTTGTCTTCGGTTTTACCAATTATGATGATGGTTCCTGTTGCGGTGATACTGGTTGTTTTTCCGATTGTTGTTGTTGGATTGATGGTGGTTGGAATTTGAGCTTTTCCGATCATCAAGCTTCCTTTTATTGCCACTTGAGCCTTGTGCATTTGCAAGCTTCAATATCGGCTCCATAAGGCGCTGGGATACAATGACAACTTCTTCAACAGTCTTTGGATTCGAAGCGATAACATCTCCTTCGATGCTTCGAGGTAAACCTCCGATCAAAGCTTCCAAAAGCTTTTCATTGGTGGGAAACAGATGAGGAAACAGAGCTCTCAGCTCATGGAATTTCTTGAAGTATATCTTGAGATCATTACCTTTAGCAGCCAGGTGGTAATACTCATCTTCGAGCTTCTTGATCTCAGTTCTTGGGCAATACTGTTTCATCAACAATTGTTTCAGATCTGACCATGAAATCTTACAAGCTTCTTCTATTCCGATTGGTTGAGCATGTGCTTTCCACCAAGATAACGCATCTTCTAACATAGTTCCAGTTGCGAACTTGACTTCGCAATCATCTGTGCAGTCACTTAGCAGAAATACAGTCTCGGTTCTCTCAAACCAATGAAGTAAACCAATAGTACCTTCAGTACCCTTGAAGAATGTCGGCTTGCAGTTCATGAACTCTTTGTAGCTACACTTACGAGCTACGGAGGACTCTCTTTGATTTGTCGGAGTGTTAGTTGCATTTGATTTTGCCATTTCAACAATACATGCAGCTTCTGCGACACGATTCTCTTCAGCAAGGCGAGTAGCTTTAGCCTCACGTGCTGCTTGAGCAACACGCTCAGCTTCAGCCTCTCGAGCGATCTCCTCTTCTCGGGCGATCTCAGCTTCTATTGCAATTTCTGCTTCTCTTGCAATCTCAACTTGTCTTGCAATCTCAGCCTCTCTTGCAATCTGATAACGCTACACACGTCGTTCGGGGTCAAAGGAACTTCCTTTTCGTCGAGCAAGTTTTTCAACACCCTAGGCATTGAACCTAATCGTTGTAGTGTAGTATTAGGGTAAGCCACGGGTATTGATATCGTTCTCTAGGGGAATAGGAATGCTAGTAAGAAGTTACTACGCTAAGGTTGGGGTTGAGGAAGATTATTTTTTATCTTTTTATATTTTTTTAGGAAAGGAAAGGTACGAATCTCGGGGTTTGGATTTGGGGGGTTGGTATTGCTACCGATTACTCTACTTATCTAATTATCTAATCTAAGGTGTATGTAGTCTATGTCTAATTATTGTGTGCTCGTATGATAGTTTAAAGATGTGTTTACTTAGGTTTTACTACTCCTTAATTATCTCCTATTGGTGGTTGAATGGTCACGTTCTTATTCTTAGTTGCGTTGTGTGTCTAAGGTTGTAGGTTATGCGTTTCTCCCTAACTCTTTGAACTTACCAAAGGGTCTCGTCTACAAAACCCATTAGGGATAATAAACTCTTACTCTAAGGCACTCTTTGGATGGTTTAGCTTACAACTACTCAAGGAGTTTTATTCTAAGGTTCACAAAGATTTAATCAAGCATTAAGTACACAACGAATGACCTATCGCATTACTAGATCATTAATCAACTAAGATAAGAGACAACCAATCAATATTCAATAATTAAGTTTCATATTCCCTAAGAAAACACACAAGTAAATTAGCCGGACATGGAGAACATGCAAGCATACACACAAATAATCAAAGACATAATTGTATTAATGAAGTAAAACACTTATCTTGGTGTAAGATAGGGTTTGGAACCCTAAAATACTGTACAAGACAGCCTTGGTTCGGTTTAGGTTTTTACTCCAAAAGACTACACACAAATACTGAAAAATCCGATTCTATATATAAGATTACACATGCGACGGCGTCACCTTATGTTTTGTGACGCCGTCGTGTCGCCGTCATTAGGGTTTTGTCTTGGCCACGTTAGACTTGCGACAACGTCACCTTATGCTTGTGACGCCGTCCTCTTCAGCTTCTGACGCCGTCTGGATTGCATCTAGGCCGTCTGAGTTGCGACGGCCTACTCTTTTATAACTTGACGTCGTCACTTGAAAATAGGAGTTTTGGCTTCTGTCCCGTCACAAAATCCTCCAACGGCGTCGCAGTTAAGCAGTGACGCCGTCACCTTGTGTTTTCAGCAGCTGGAGTGTCTCGATTCTTGACTTTGGCCATTTTCTTCGTATATTAGCGCCTTTTCGTCCAAATAAGTGGCATTCCAACATTTTGCCTTCAAGAGACCTAAAAAGTGAAAAGGAACGATATTAAGCAATAACGGATACAAAAGTGATCAAATAAGGGCTTAAACGACCCCTAAAAAAGGTACCTCTTAAAACCTTATCAAATATCCCTACACTTGGTATTTGCTTGTCCTCAAGCAAATGTGCTTTTAGCCAATTAATTTATAAGTTAGGGGTAATGAAGCATTGGTTTAAAACGGTCCACAACACATATAAGCCCCACAAAAGTCATAACAAGCACGGAAATTACATACTAGCACCTCACATGGGGTGTTTGGATACTCACATCTCTCTCGGGTGTATATGAAATATAACAAATTGGAAATGGAAGATAAACACTCATTAACCGGTCCTAGTACATAGATTACCATAGGCTTGAGAATAGATCAAACCTCCATCGCTTTGGCGTAAGCACCTAGGAAAGACTATCAAAAAGGTCTTTAAAGGGTTGTAATGTTAGGCTTACGGTAGGGAAACAAAGGGTTTGGTGGGATAGGATATTTAGTGGTGGCAAGTCAAAAATCTTATTGTTACATGCATACGAAGAATGGCGTTGCTAAGCCAACACTGGACACTCTAGACTCTAGCTAACTGAAATAAACAAACATAAATTTAAAGGATAGATGTAGGAAAGTAGCCCATTTTTTTTTTTTTTTTTTTTTTTTTTTTTCACTCTATTTTTTTCTTTTCTCTTTTTCTCTTTTTTTTTCGATTTTTTTTTCATACAACTTTACCCTACCATCCTCTACGGTAACATCAAAATGATAGGGATTTATAGGCACATCCCTACACTTGAGTTTTTTTATTACTCTAACACTAATTTGACCCGAATTGAAAAGATCAAAACACTTGGGGTACATTATTATGCAAACAAAGGGAATTTGAATTTAACGTTCCCTTCCCGTCATTTCATAAACTTTAACTTTTCCCATGAATCCCAATCGTCCCAAAACTGTATACAAAGGATATGACTCGACTTAGCAACTCATGCAAGCAACCAGATAATTGAACTAAGGGTTTAGGGTGATAACAATAATGCACTAAAAGTAAGTGCATACAGGGTAGGCTAAGGCGATTTGGGTGTATATTTGGGGGTGGGGTGTAAGCAATGCTCTTCATTGATATTCCGGAAAAACTGAAACATCACGAGAACCGCGAAAAGGATAGGCTCAAAGGGGTTAACTAGGGGTATCGTGTACTAAAGATGTGTACAACGCAAAGGGTGTGGGGGAATTACTCAACCGAAGTGGAAGAAGTAATTATATTACGGGTATCAAACAAGGGGTATCCTAATGCCTCTTATCATTTAGTTATTCCTAACTACACAAGTGTAGTCTTACTAGCGATCTCGGGATGCATCACAAAACAAGTTCTAGAATCTAATATACTACCGGTTTACACTCTAAGAATTAAAGATGAATGCTTTAATTCCTACTAATCTAAGGGTGATCCTCACATTTTGGGTGGAATTTAGGTGGTAAAGGGTTTTTGTGCTAGTCATATAACTTCCTATCCGTGAGACGCTTTTGTTAAGACTAATGGCCCACTCCTATATGTCATGAAAATTTTTAAATTTGGTGCCAAAATTACCCTAACCGACATTTTCTCATGGTTTATTACACAAATACAATTGGACAAAGCAAATATTCAAGGATAAGCATAGTTTCAAAGTTCTCGTTTTATTTTCCCTCCCTACATTTAAACTGAACATTGTCCCCAATGTTCCCCGAAAGTATCAAAGTTATGATAATGGAAGGTAATTAAAAATGAAAGAAACTAGTACTCCCCTGATTAGCTCAGTAGGATCCGTGTGTGAAGTAGTGGTTAAATCCTTTCCAAGAAGAATTTATGCGTGAAAAGATCCTTCCAATCTTATGTAACTTCTTCTTGATAAATTAAACCTGCACACTTGAAGAAAACAAACGAAACCTTCGCGTAAAATCGGCGGTAATAATATATATAAGACTCGATTTAAACTAGGATATAATGCTTGTGGAATGGATGTTTACAGAATTTCTGGAAAATTAAGACCTGGAAAATTCCAAATTTTTTTTAAGTAGCTCAGAAAACGAGAAAAAAGTAATCTGTTGTTTTTACTCCTTCCTAACGCCGTCAGGTTGCGATCCTGATGCCGTCAGGTTATCCTGACAAAAACTGGTCTGCGATTTTCTGGAAAAAATTCTCGAAAATTTACATCTTTAGAATTCTGAAAAATTTATGCAAAATATCCATTATGACTCGATACAAGCATTTGACTCGAACAAACACACAAATATATCTTTTAATGAATTGTTATTCTCATGTTTACGTTTCTTTTGAAAACGTGTGTAATCCTCCCTACACTTATCCCTTATGTAAAATACCTTTATATGCAATTAAGACGAGGTTAAAAACAAAATAAAGCATTTTTACAAATTTAAACATGAGAATAAACAATCAATAAAAGACATATGACACTAACAAGCAAACAATTAAGCATGGGTTGCCTCCCACGAAGCGCTTTTCTTTATTTAAGAGTCTTGTAGCTAGACTCGTAGTCGTGCTCTCACGTTTTCCTCCTCTTAGAATCCCATTCAATTATCTTAACTCTGTTCTCATCACGAATATATTCAGGGCCCAATTCTAGACAGGCGGTTTAGAGAACCTTGTCCTTCCAATCAACTTCAAAGGCCGGAATGCTATCTACATCTAACTCATCAATGCCCTCAAACCTCTTATTTTTGCAGGGCATTATATATTTAACACATTCGGTGTCATTCGAGAAATTGACTATTCCTTCCTCTTGATCATAAACCATCTTAGATTCCTCAATAAATGGTCTCCCAAGTATCACATCTCCTAAAACTCCATCAATAATGCCTTTCACATTTTCTAGGATCATGAAATCACACCTGTATGTGAAGTTCCCTACGAAGACATGCAATCCCTTAACCCTCCCAACATAGTTACTCACTTTCCTTGGGTAAAAGGGGTCCCTCATAGGTCCTAAATTTTCTCTCATGATCCAATTGTAGTAGAGCCTAGACATTATGTTTATGGGTGCTTTATAATCTATGTAAGTGTGATCCCTATATAAGTAACCAATCATGCACGGTATTTTGATATTTTTAGGGTCACCACTTTTTATGCATGGTTCGAAAGGCGGTCGCGGGAAGTTAACTACATTATAGTGATAAGCAGTTTAATTTCCATTAGGGTATGAATCGAAATACTCCCTAAGTTCCTCCTCCTCCTTACTTCCGTCCATAATCTCCAAAACCTTATAATCTCCTTCTACAATTTCATCTTCCGAATCACTTGAGGTTGAATCACTATCTAAGGTACCAGTGGATTCCTCAAGGGCTTTTTCAAGTGCATTTTCAATTATCCTATTAAGTTTCTTTAGCTCTCCAATTTCACTAACAATGCAAGCTCGGAGTTGGTTGGCAAAAGTTGGATCGAGTGGTGGGTGTTTATTTAATGGGGAGTTGTTGCTTGGTGGTTTATCACCTTCCATGATGAAAAGTGATGGGGTTACGAACAAAGGTCACGAAGAAGGGGGATAGAGTACGAGAAAGCTAAAAAATGAGAAAAAATTACTTGATAGGAATCAAGCAAAGGAAACCTAAACGAGGTGGACTACTAACTAGCTATTCTATTCCCCGGCAGCGGCGCCAAAAACTTGATAACGCTACACGCGTCGTTCGGGGTCAAAGGAACTTCCTTTTCGTCGAGCAAGTTTTTCAACACCCTAGGCAGTGAACCTAATCGTTGTAGTGTAGTATTAGGGTAAGCCACGGGTATTGATATCGTTCTCTAGGGGAATAGGAATGCTAGTAAGAAGTTACTACGCTAAGGTTGGGGTTGAGGAAGATTATTTTTTATCTTTTTACATTTTTTTAGGAAAGGAAAGGTACGAATCTCGGGGTTTGGATTTGGGGGGTTGGTATTGCTACCGATTACTCTACTTATCTAATTATCTAATCTAAGGTGTATGTAGTCTATGTCTAATTATTGTGTGCTCATATGATAGTTTAAAGATGTGTTTACTTAGGTTTTACTACTCCTTAATTATCTCCTATTGGTGGTTGAATTGTCACATCCTTATTCTTAGTTGCGTTGTGTGTCTAAGTTGTAGGGTATGCGTTTCTCCCTAACTCTTTGAACTTACCAAAGGGTCTCGTCTACAAAACCCACTAGGGATAATAAACTCTTACTCTAAGGCACTCTTTGGATGGTTTAGCTTACAACTACTCAAGGAGTTATATTCTAAGGTTCACAAAGATTTAATCAAGCATTAAGTACACAACGAATGACCTATCGCATTACTAGATCATTAATCAACTAAGATAAGAGACAACCAATCAATATTCAATAATTAAGTTTCATATTCCCTAAGCAAACACACAAGTAAATTAGCCGGACATGGAGAACATGCAAGCATACACACAAATAATCAAAGACATAATTGTATTAATGAAGTAAAACACTTATCTTGGTGTAAGATAGGGTTTGGAACCCTAAAATACTGTACAAGACAGCCTTGGTTCGGTTTAGGTTTTTACTCCAAAAGACTACACACAAATACTGAAAAATTTGGATTCTATATATAAGATTACACATGCGACGGCGTCACCTTATGTTTTGTGACGCCGTCGTGTCGCCGTCATTAGGGTTTCGTCTTGGCCACGTTAGACTTGCGACAACGTCACCTTATGCTTGTGACGCCGTCCTCTTCAGCTTCTGACGCCGTCTGGATTGCATCTGTAAGATATAACTTTTCACACACACATCAAACCATAACACAAGGTGGCGTATAAGATGGAATTCTAGAGAGAGAAAGTTAGAGGTTTAGGGAACTTAGTGAGAGAAAGTGAAAGATATTATTATGAGCTCCAACTCTCTACCTTGGAAGGTAGAGAGTATTTATAGTCTTACATAACTCGCCACACTTTGGGCTGTGGATCAGGCATACAGTGGGTAAAGACCCGTCCGTCCTCCACGGTGTTACTTAACTAAATAACTACTTAACTTAAAAGAACTACGACTACGAGCTTTCTAACGATTACATATACTTGAGGTGACCGACTCTTTAATACTGGGAATTTCTAATTCCTAACAATCTCCCCCAAAGGGAGGTCACCTCAATAATGTACCAAAATTACATAGAATACAAATAAATATAACATTTAACAATTGATCTTGCATTCTTGATGTAGTCCTTTGCTCCTAGGCTCGTAGTCATTGATTCTTCACAATGCATGTTTGGTTATTCCAAGTGGAGGTCTTTTACTGATCCACGTGATGATACGTTTGAGCCATCTTTGGAGATCATCAGCTATCAAAAATCTCTGAGACATCCATTGTGGTGTTGTGACTTTGGGACCGACATGCTCACATTCTGGATCATGATATCTTCTCATCAGAGTAGCGGAAGCATTTGTTGAATCACGATATTGGCAGCAGCGTAGCAGAAGCTTGGTGTGAAAATATCAGAGTCATTGATGCACTAATCATGATTTCTTTTGAGATGAATGAGTTAAGTGAGCATGCGGCTATGGATTGACCGCTTCATTCTGATCAGCTGCAAACGTCGGGCGTACCTGCATACAACAGTTAGCAACAAATCGCACGAAAGTGTCTTTGATCACTTTCGATGAATTGAGGTACACGGCCCACGGTTCCCCGTTGATCAGTACAAGTACTGCCTGTGATCAGGTAGGATTCCTAAGAATCTCCTTGACAGGGTTTCGCAGCTGTTCTAGCTGTTCTCAAACCGGAACATCTCAAAGAAGACAACACGGAGTGAGTGAACCAGCAAATTTTAAGTCCACTGATTGAAGAAAAGAGATTTGAAAAACAATCGTGTATTGCTCAATAGAAATTGTTTTTGCAATACAACGAAGGTTTTATTGAAAATCAATTATCAATCATAAAAATACCTTTTGGTTTGAAAAATGAGTACACAGTCGATGTGCTAAAGAAAAGAGTTTTTAAGCACAAAGACTGGTTTTTCAAAGGTATCCGTCAATCCCTAACCTGAACCAGGATTGATTCAAGAAATTGAATCGCCCCATTGTTTCTGTTCAGTTGTCACATGGTTGATCTATATGATAGATCTCACATGCCACCTACCAGGAGCTTGTTTGATGTTGGCTCCAGAAGGCTTTCCATCTTCATTGTGAATGTGTAAACACATCACTCAGATGTTCTGGCAATACCACAAGGATAATGCGTAGGACTCAAGATATAATCTCTCTTTCCACATTGTGTGAAACAGAGAGTCTTCATTGAAAGTGTCCTAAAGAGATTTATTGATGATCTCGTGGCTCTAGACTCAATTTGTGCATTTTTGGATCCTATAACGGAGACTAGGGAGAGGGTCTCCTTCTTCAATATCAACCATCACTAAGAGAAAGTCGATAGATAATGTCGGTTCCCCGTGAGAATGAAACAAGCCCTTTTAAGAGGAACTTGAGTGGTTTGGAAAGTTGAAGTGCAGTGCGTCACTGGGTCCATGACGTCTTGTCTTCAATACCGATGTTACCATCAGTAGCATATGAAGTGAACCCGGTTTCTGCCCTAAGGTTGAATTAATGGAGGGCTATTTGTTTTCACCCTATTTTCATTCAATTCTTTTTAATTCTTCAACCCCTTCAGTGCTTACCGAGACTTCATAGCTATTACCTTGTTGGGTTTATTCCAGTACTAGCTCAGTCTTAGTCTGCACTCTTCCCATATCTCACTTTTCTCCTTTTATCAACATACCTAAGGACTTCTACACTAACTAGTGGATTGTCCCTGGGTAGATCCCTCCGGTTCTGGCGGATCATGGGAACCAATACCTAACCTTATCATCCTTATATCACCGTACATAGAGCAAAGTTGGTCGGTCAATTTGGTATTGTTCATCTGCCATTGGATCCAATTGAAAACCATTTGAAAATCAATTCAGATACTTGTGATATATTATCAAAGCATTTTGTACCTGAATTGTTTTTGATATTTTTAGAACGAGAACTCCCCCTCAACATGTGCATCAAGTATTTGAGAAATGTTAAGCACATGGAGGCAAGAGAAAGAATTAACTTCTTTGATTACAATTTTCTAAAAGATATCAACATCACTTCCCTCAACAGATCAAGTGGGTATAACATTTCCGGGAAGGATGAGGTTTCCATGAATTTTGCTCCCCCTCAATATGTGCCTTGAGGTTTGAAAAGAGTTTTGCACATACTAGAGGGAACCTGCACATTGGGATAAATAATCACGTTTCAAATCATAGGTTTAAGATAGGTGCTCCCCCTCAACATGTGCATTGAAAAATTGAAATCGTTTGTCACATGTGGGAGGGACAGCATGTTCATTCTTGTGAAACCATTTACCTTAATATCAGTTTAAATCTAATTTAAATCACACATTCTCCCCCGATCACAATTATCAAATCATTTGAGATTTGTGATCTCGTATAGATTTAAATTGATTTTGAAAGCTTTTAGGGAGAATTGTGACTTGATTGTGAAAGCGTTTGAACTGATAAGGATCAGATTTTAAGACTTTAAACTCCATTTATAAAAACATGCATGTATATCTTTTGAAAACAATTTAATGCCAAATAACTTTTTAATTTAATTGAAATCATTCTCCCCCTCAATCAATGACGTAGGTTGTTGATTGAGAGATAGAGATTTTGACAAATAAGTCCTGATGATTATCAAAAATAGAGATTGAGTTATTTTTCAAAGCATTTAGTTTTCAGCAGATAGGAGTTTATAGAATCAGAGCATAGGATTTGAAAACATGGTAAAACATGGCTCTGTTCTTTCTTTAAAACTGGGTTATTGCCTGAAATGACAACAAACCATTTTCTCTTTCTCCCAAAAAATAATTTTTTAATTTTTTTTTTTTTTTTTTTTTTTTTTTTTTTTTTTTTTTTTTTTTTTTTTATAAATTCGAACAACATCTAAAATCCCGTGTCATTCTTTGAATGACAGCTCAAAGACCGTAGATATAATCGAACCGGAAAGAAACATGACAAAAATGACAATTTTTTTTGAAGATTTTTCGACTTTTTCAGATTTTTATGGATTTTGAAAGTTTTATAATTTTGTATTTTGATTTTCGAATAGATATATACAAGAGATAGATGAAGATAGACCTTTACTCCTCGTCTTCCTCCTGAAGACGTTTGAGAGTTTCTGGTTGAAGGCTTTTCAAACCAAGACGTGGAAGAATAAACTCAAAACGTTCTCTTGGAAGAGCTTTGGTGAAGATGTCCGCTAACTGATATTCAGACCTTACAAAATATAGTTCCACTACACCTTTTTCCACTTGTTCCCTGATGAAATGATGTCGAATGTCGATATGCTTTGCTCTTGAGTGTTGAACGTTGTTGCATGAGAGAGCAATAGCACTTTTATTATCACAGTACAGAGGGATTTTGTTGAATTCAAAGCCATAGTCAGATAATTGAGATCTCATCCATAAGATTTGAGCACAACAAGATGACATGGCTATGTATTCAGCCTCTGTAGAGGAAATAGAAGTACTCATTTGCATCTTTGAAGACCAGCTCACAAGCTTATCACCCAAAAACTGAGCACCTCCTGACGTACTTCGACGTGTATCTTGACAACCTGCATGATCAGCACCTGCATAGGCCGTTAGTGACATACCGGTGTCTTTCGGGTACCAAAGTCCCATATTGATGGTTCCTTGGAGATACCGAAAGACCCGTTTAACTGCTTCAAGGTGCTTTTTGGTAGGCTTAGCCTGGTATCTAGCACACATGCACACAGAGAACAAAATGTCTGGTCTACTAGCAGTGAGATACATCAGGGATCCAATCATACTTCGATATTTAGTTTGGTCAATCATGATCCCTGAGAGGTCCTCATCTAGTTTGGTTCGGTCAATCATGGGGGTGTCAACAGGGTCACTTGAATCAAATCCAAATTTCTTTAAAATCTCTGTTGCATATTTAGATTGATTTATGAAAATGCCTCCGGGACTTTGAGAAATTTGTAATCCCAAGAAAAATGACATTTGTCCCATCATTGACATTTGAAACTTTGAACTCATTTCATTTGAAAAACGATCACATTCCATTGGGTCAGTCGAGGCAAAAATAATATCATCAACATAAATTTGAACATGAATCAAATGTTTGCCTGACTTCCTGGTGAACAATGTAGGATCAACTGCTCCTTTGATGAATCCGGTTGATAGAAGAAACTTTGATAGTGTATCATACCATGCCCTTGGAGCTTGCTTTAAACCGTAAAGAGCCTTCTTCAGACGATAAACGTGAGTAGGATGCTCTTGGTTCACGAATCCTTCGGGTTGGCTTACGTAGACAACTTCCTTAAGATCTCCGTTCAGAAATGCCGTCTTTACATCCATCTGATATACCACCATGTTCTTACTAGCAGCATTAGCCAAAAAGATTCTGATTGCCTCGATTCGAGCAACTGGAGCAAAAGATTCTTCAAAGTCTATACCCTCCTCTTGACGATATCCTTTAGTAACTAATCGAGCCTTGTTCTTCAACACATCACCATGCTCATCAAGTTTTACTTTGAAGATCCATTTTAGAGCTATAATCATAGCACAGTCCGGAGCAGGTACTAACTCCCATACATCAAGACGATCAAACTCATGAATTTCATCTTGCATAGCATTGAACCAGCTATCTTCATTCATAGCAGTTTTAACATCTTTTGGTTCGATCTTAGATAGTACGGAGTTGAAGAAGCACCATAAGGCATCGGTTGCGAGTTGCTTCCGGGTGGACACAGGGCGAGAGGGATTACCAATGATGTTGTCTAATGGATGATCGTGAGTCCATTTTCTGAGGTGTTCATGTGGCATTGGTTGAGGAACTGAAGTAGCTGAGTCGATGTCTTCTGAAGAAGATGGTTCTGATGATGATTCAGGAGTAGCAAATATGTTTTCAAATGGAGCATCTTCAGGAGTCGCAAAGGGATTAACTTCATTATTGATGTCAGAAACATTTCCATGATGTACATTTGAAGAATGATGATTTGTTGATGAGACTGAAGGATCAGCAGCAGGTGCTTCTTGGCTTAAAGATATTGAGACTGAAGGATTGACTTCATTCACTGGAATATGAGCATCCTCTGTTGTAGGGATCAGCACCTCATTAGTAGTAGACTCATACAATTCATCAAACATTGGATCAAACAATTTCTTTACATCATCTTCAGATGGAGGTACATATGGCGTTTCTTGAGAGGAGTTTGGAACAAGGGATGAACCAATAGGACTGTTTTGAAGTGCGGGTCCTGAGCTGGAGTGTCCAGGAGCCATTTGACCGGTCATCTCATCAAACGTAACGTGAATTGTTTCCATGATATTTCGGGTTCTTTTGTTGTAGATCCGGTATCCCTTTTTGTTTGGTGCATATCCTACAAATACTCCAATGTCAGCATTAGCTCTAAGTTTGCCCAAGTCTTGACCCTCATTAGTTGGATAGCACAAGGCACCAAACACACGAAGGAAAGATAGATTAGGTTTTCTGTTGTGGACAAGTTCATATGGAGTTTTTCCATGAATGGTGTGAATCAGGGAACGATTTTGTGTGTAGCATGCAGTGGCAATTGCTTCAGCCCAGAGAAACATTGGAACCTTTGAGTAGATCAGCATTGTTCTAGCAGCTTCAACAAGAGTACGATTTCGTCTTTCAACTACACCGTTCTGTTGAGGGGTTCGTGGAACACTTCTTTGATGGCTGATTCCAGCGCTTTCATAGAATTCACTAAGTTGTTTGTTGACAAACTCAGTTCCATTGTCTGTTCTGATAATTCTGACAGTTTTGTTTAGTCTAACCTACAGTTGTTTGATGAGTTTGATGATGATATCAGGAGTTTCATCCTTTGTCCTTAAGAACTTGACCCAGGTGAATCTAGAATAATCATCAACCACAACTAACACATATTTCTTCCCAAAGATATTCTGCACCCTCATTGGTCCACATAAATCCATATGAATCATATGAAGAACTTCTGTGACAGAGTTAGTAGGTTTGGGTTTATGGGCATACTTCTTGCTTTTTCCCAATTGACATGCTGAACAAAGATGATCCTTTTCATACTTTAGTCTAGGTAAACCTACAACTAAGTCCTTTCTGGAAAGATCGTTGATGGTGCCGAAGTTCAAGTGATTGAGACGACGATGCCATAACCAAGACTTTGTTTTTGAAGCCTTTGATAACAAGCAGATTGGTGAAGCTCTCATCATGTCATCGATAGAGATAGTGTAAAGGTTTGAGCCACGAATTCCTTTCAACAGTTCCTTACCATTAAGATCTCTAACAAAGCAGGTATGTTTTCTGAAGGCTACTTCTAGATCAGAGTCACAGAATTGACCAACAGAGAACAAATTATGTCCTAAACCTTCCACATAATACACTCTGGAGATGACACTATCACCAACAACATAATCTCCATAACCCATAATAGCACCGAAATGATCATTACCAAATCTAACAGTCCCGATGAATTTGCTCACGAAGTTCATGAGCCGTGACCGGTCTCCAGTCATATGCTTGGAACAGCCTGAGTCCAGGTACCACAGAACGATTTGAACGATCTGCAGTTGAACACAGACAAGAATGGATAACTGGATAATTGGGATCCCCATGCAAGAATGGGTTCCATTTGGTTAGTAGCAACAGTTGGAAAACCCACATCAGAAATAGAAGCATTCATATCAGACAATGAGGTAATGGAATCATTATGAGTAGATGCAATACTAGTGTCTGTATTAGTCCTGTTTACAGTGTGACCACTTCTTAAGGGAATAGTTCTACCAGTAGGCATCCATTTTCTAGTGGGCATTGTCTGATTGGTCTTATGACCAACATGTATCCAATAAGAACCTATTCTGCTGAATGTTCTTCCTGTGGGTTTCCATTGTTTTCTAACTTTCTTTCGCTTTTGCCTTTTAGCCTTTTTAGCATGAATTTTAGCATTAACAATATTAACTGGACAATTAACATCATTAGGCAAAGCATTGACATCACATCCATGATTAGAAACAGAATTCAAGCAATCATCAGTACAAGGTTTGCAAATAGTATCAGAATTCGAATTAATTACAGTACGCTTATGGCTAATACTAGAATCAACACGATTCGTTTTATTCGATTCAAACTTAAGGTTCCTAGATTGTTCTTCTACTTTCTTCCAGTGCACATTCTTAGCTTGAGAGGTCCTATCATTCCTTGTATTGTCTTGAGACTTTGACCTGCTCCCTTTAATGTCACTGATTACTCCTGTAGAGGGAATGGGAACATTAGTTTGTTTTACTACTCTTTGCACCACCTGTTTAGATGTGCTGGGATCTGAACTACATGCAGGTGCACTACGGTTCACTTTCATAAAGCTAGATGTACTGAGATTGGTACTCCTAGAAGGCACATTAGAGTTCACTTTCCTAGCATTGACAGATCTAGAATCTGAACTACTCAAGGGTACACTACGACTCTCATTCAAAACATTGGGAATCGAGCGCATCTCATATTTGGCCTTAGGCATTGAGCATGGAATCAAAGGGTTAACTCTCTCACCTAATGTCTTTGGGCATATGGTGATCAAGCATTCTAAGATTTCTTGAGATCGTTTGGCATATAAGCATGCATGTCCAATTGCATTATCATGAGGTTTCTCTAGCTTATCCTCTTCAACAATCTCACGCAGGCATTCTAAGCAATCCTTGAGGGATGAGAAATATGTTTGAATGGCAAGTTTGTTGTTCCTTAGGTGAGGGGGGACATATGTCACAGATAAAGCAGATTTATTGCCAGAGTGAACCTTAGATACAACATTCTCCTCATTGATCATTGGCATTTTCCCTTTTACCTGACTCTTCAGATTCTCAATTTCCTTTTGCAATGAAGTTATTTGTTCGTTGTTTTTGTTACGAGTGACTTTAATTGATTCAAACAACTCATTGAAATGACGTTTAACCTTTTCATTCTCTTCTAGAAAACTTTCGTTTTCCTTTTGTAAAGCATTTACTAGGTTTTGAAGATGAAACGTTTGAGAATTCTGAGAATCTAAAGAAGGAGGCATTTGGGAGCCTGTCATATTGTTCGTTTGACCCTTTAATTGAGAGATTTGGGCTTTCAACTTTCTGATCGTGTTGCACTGAGCTTGAATCTGTTCATCTCGTTTGTTAATTTGAAAAACTGCATCAAACTCTGGAGCATCTGAAGATGTCTTGATATTTGAAGTTTTGACATTTTCTTTGAGATGTTGATATTTTAGTTGTAGATTAAAATACTCAACTTCTAGTTTAGAAAAATGTTTAACCAAATTGTCATGATCATCCAGTTCAATTTTCTCATTTAGTTTAGAATTAGTTTTTTCAAGCTCAATGACACGATCATGGGAGACTTTCAGGGCCACAGATAATTCATGAAATTTGGAAGCATTAATAGAGCAATTTGAAGCAGTGAAAAACACATCTTGAGCAACACATTCAGTAATAAGATTCTCATTTAATGTATGCAAGTTCTTTCTCTCAATCTCATTATATTTTAGTGCACGCTCATAATCACTAACTTCAGCAACCATTGCATCAAATTCCTTTTCCATACCTTTAATATCAGCTTCTACCCCTTTTTTAAGACTCTCAAAGTGATCTTTTAGAAGTTTAAAGAAGGGCATGACCTCAGTTAAATAACATTCTTTCATTTGTTCAAAACCCCTTTCACCTTCAGTTATACCAGTGGGAGTGATCCTTTTCTTGCAAGTTTTCTCAAAATCAACAAATAGTTGGAATATAACGTATTGGCTTATTAATGTCTTGCTTTTAGTGGCAATTGTTCTAGGTACAAGATGCATAGGTGTATTAGGAGGATACACAGTTGCTCTAGGCATTTTCCGAAGGGGAGGGTTTGTTTCTACAATATTTTCAGCTTTCTGCTTATCTAAATCCATTTTCCAGAAGACTTGTTCGGGAGTCAACAAAGTCTGAGGCTTAAACTTGTTCAAGGCAATCCAGTTTTCCTTCTTGTAATCATGAGGAGAGAAGATTATGTTTTTCTCTTTGCATTTGGGATCATCTTGCTTCTTATTCATCTTTTCCCTAGTGATTTCATTTAAAATCTTATCTTCCTCAGTGCACTCAACGCAACTAGGTTTCTGCCTAGGCTTAAGGACTTCATTACCATCATAAATTACCTTATGAGCATTTCTAGCCTTTTTAATTACCTCTGGATTTGGTTCCTCTACAAGGGGAATGCTATGCTTATCGCTTAGAACTCTATGCTTAGTGATCATGTGAGCAGTCTGAATGGTGTTTCCTTGTAAATACAACTTGTTTTCAAGTTTGTTTTTCAAAGTTTTCAGATTAGAAAAATCTCTCAAGAGTTTTGATTCCTTTGCATTAAATTCTTGCTTAAGCATTTTCACATTTTCTTGAAGTTCTTGTTTTTGCTTAGCTGTTTTAGAAAATTTTTCTTGCAGGGAATTTAATTCTTGTTTCAATACTTCTTCTCTAAACTTACTTTTTCTAATAATTGTACTCACCTGGACATCCATTTCCTGCTCACGAGTGGTCAACTCAAATTTTGCCCTTTGTTCATAAATAGCAACACGTTCCTTATAGGCATTTAGTTCAGAAATTATGGAATCATTAGGAGCACATGCAGTGTATTCATCAAAGACATAGTCATTGTTGACTGCAGAAGATGCATCACTTGGTACAACTTCACTTTCACTTTGTTTCACGTATTGATCGTATGGGACAATATTGATATTACCCATATTTTCAACATTTGATTCAATAGTTTCAGTCGGTTGTACTTTGTCATGCATCTGTTGCACATCAGCATCATCGTATAGCTTTAATACCTCAGAGATGAGTTTGTCCTTGGATGGGCCAGCTAGTGGTGAAGAAGAGATCTTGGGAGAAACCATTGGAGAGATGCTAGCCATAAAGATTGTGTGTGCAGTAGGTCCATCATCTACATCAGAGTCGTATGCATCACAGTCAGCAACTTGAAAGGCGTTCTGATGATTATGACCTATCTCCTGAATAGGCTGCTCATCCACATCTGCATCATAGGTCTTGGCATTACCCTCAGCAAGAAACAACAATTCCTCTTCATCCAACGCAGCACCATTGTCCTGAGCTTGTGCCAGTAACATCTTATCTCTGAAGTAATCAGCATTCTGAGGACGCTTTGGAGATGTGCAGTTCCTTGCAATGTGACCTTCACCACCACAGTTGTAGCATTTGATTGGCTTAGGTTGACCTTGGTTACCATTTCTTCCTCGATTCTGGTTTCCAACATAACCTCTCCCAGCTCCACCTCTCCCCTGATCATACTGTCTTTCCTGAACTGGTTGCACCACGATCCTTCCATCTTTAACAGTGGCTTGATTATGTGGGTTAGATGCAGTTCATAGGTTGTTGTTGGTTTGTGGGAGAGAATTCATGTTTTGACTAATGAGTAGAGCTAGTTGATTAACGATGTTATCCACGCGTGCATCAACATCAGCTTGTTTGAACATAGGATCAGGAATGAGTTTGTGATTACCGTTACCCAAGGGAATGACTTGTGATGCTTTGGTTGTGATTCCAATGTTTGAGTAGAAAGCTGTTGAGTCATTAGACGAACTTATCTCTCCCTGGTTGGTTTTGAACTGATTGAGAATCAATTTTTCAAACATGGCATGTCTCTCATTCTGAAGGAGGAAGGCATAGAGTTGCTCATAGTTTGTGTTCTTCAATCCTTTAGTAAGCTTCACAGCGGTAACAAACTTGTGCCATTCAGGATTCATGTTGTTCACAAATTTTGAATTCAACTGAATGTTAGGCATAGTCATTCTGATGTTCCTCATGTCATTCACTAACTTATGAAATCTCACATAGTACTCATAGACACTCTCATCGGGTTTCATCTTGAAGTGCTCAAATTCGTCATAGAGTTGGGATTCTCTGTCTTCCATAGTTAGTTCTGAACCTGAGAGAAGCATCTTGACATTATCCCAAACTGCCTTTGCTTCAGTGTTATGATTGATCAGCTTGTAGATATCTTTAGGAAGACCTTGTAGAACAATGTTTGAAGCCCTGATATCTGCATCAAATCTCTTTTTCTCCTTATCATCAAGCTCATCATACATCTTAGGTCTGTCCATTCCGTAAATAGGAGTACCATCTTCATTAGTATCAAGTATGTCTCTAGTCGTTTCAACTCGATATGGTCCTTCATCAATGGATTTGAGAATATTGACACCATTTTCCTTTCCAAGGCAATACAATCTGATTCGTTGAGCCCAAGAATCGTAGTCAGTTCTGTCAAGCATGGGTGGACGAGTATCTGATCCAGCTGCTTGTACATCTTCGGCAACAGTGGAGATGACAGTAGGGACGTTGGTGGACATGTTATCAGATTATACGGGATTTTATAACTCAATGATTAAACCGGGAAATAGATTCTTTCACGGGATTTTACTAAATCAAGAGAAAACCGTAAACAATCACTCAAGTCGCTAGATGATAAAGCTCTAAGTCGCTAGAAACAAATTCACTAAGTCGCTACCAATTAATTCGCTAGACACCCAAGTCGCTAGAATCCCAAGTCGCTAACAGAAAAACAAGTCGCTAAGTAGTAACTCGCTACAGACCAAGTCGCTAACCAAATTTTGGCAGCAATTCGCTACACAAGTCGCTAGAGACACAAGTCGCTAAAGAGCAACTCGCTACTGACTAAGTCGCTACCACAAGTCGCTACCCGTAGTGGAGAGTCCACTACTTGTCCTTTAACTCGCTAGCTCTAACTCGCTAGCTTTTAACACTGTAAGTCGCTACAAAATAAAGAAGCAAGTCGCTATGAAGAAATGTTATCCGTGAACTAACTCGCTACCATGAAAAACCAAATAAACATCACTTTTCAATCCAAAAACAACCCAACCAAGATGATTCAAGCTTACCAAATGAAAACCTAAACACTTATGATGATTCAAAACACAAAAGTACCAACAAAATTCAAACTTTAACACTAGAGATCAACCAAATGATGCAAAAACCACTAAACTTTTTCAAACTCAAAAACCACCTAAAAACCACTATAAATCCAAAGATGTGCAAGATATGATCTAACCATGGCTCTTGATACCAATTGTAAGATATAACTTTTCACACACACATCAAACCATAACACAAGGTGGCGTATAAGATGGAATTCTAGAGAGAGAAAGTTAGAGGTTTAGGGAACTTAGTGAGAGAAAGTGAAAGATATTATTATGAGCTCCAACTCTCTACCTTGGAAGGTAGAGAGTATTTATAGTCTTACATAACTCGCCACACTTTGGGCTGTGGATCAGGCATACAGTGGGTAAAGACCCGTCCGTCCTCCACGGTGTTACTTAACTAAATAACTACTTAACTTAAAAGAACTACGACTACGAGCTTTCTAACGATTACATATACTTGAGGTGACCGACTCTTTAATACTGGGAATTTCTAATTCCTAACAGCATCTAGGCCGTCTGAGTTGCGACGGCCTACTCTTTTATTACTTGACGTCGTCACTTGAAAATAGGAGTTTTGGCTTCTGTCCCGTCACAAAATCCTCCGACGGCGTCGCAGTTAAGTAGTGACGCCGTCACCTTGTGTTTTCAGCAGCTGGAGTGTCTCGATTCTTGACTTTGCCCATTTTCTTCGTATATTCGCGCCTTTTCGTCCAAATAAGTGCCATTCCAGCATTTTTCCTTCAAGAGACCTAAAAAGTGAAAAAGAACGATATTAAGCAATAACGGATACAAAAGTGATCAAATAAGGGCTTAAACAACCACTCAAAAAGGTACCTTTTAAAACCTTATCACAATCTCAGCTTGTCTTGCAATTTCAGCTTCACGTGCCTCTTGGGCAATTCGTTCAGCTTCTGCTCTAGCAGTGTCAGCGGCATGCTGTGCTATAGAGAACCAATTTTCGAACAGCTGCGGGTGTGATGGTGGATGAGGTAGCTTTCTTCTTGACAATTTTTCTAAAATTACCAAGAAATAAACAACAAGATTAAGAAATCATCGATCGATAATAAAAGTGATTACACATTATAAATATCATAATAGTCAAGATCACCACTTTAAATCAATGATATGATATCGTTATGAATAACAACAAGTGAATCATGATTTTTCTCAACAAATCATAACATATATATAAGGACATAAGGATCGGTTCGGCATACATGACCGATGAATAATATCACAACACAAGAATATAAGGAATACAACCATAGGATACATAGAATACATCATTAGATAGTATTGTTCACAACCATAGGTTACAACATCATAATTCTTGTTCCAAAGTTACAAACTAAAAGGATACAAGCCTTAATGCCTCATATGGTGGCTTTATGATACATACTAAAATAAAGATGACTAGAATCTATGCATCTCTCGATGCGTCATCATGACGACGGCGAATCTCCTCAACCATGGCTGTCAAATCTCGAATCTGCTGCTCACGTGCTCGATCTCTCGCCTCGAGGTCATCAATCCTCTCCTCTAGGATAGGAGTGTGAGCATGAGCGGATGAAATCTCGTGATGCAAGACTCTCTCTCGGCCTAAGGCAGTGTCTCTCAAAGTACTAGCATCTCAAACAGTTGTCTCAAGCCTCTGGGTCAATCGGTTCACGGCTTCTCTCGCTTCCACAATTTGAGTACTCATCATATCAAACACAATTTCAATGGAGTAGCGACCTATCACGAGGTTTTCGACCTCCTCCTCCAAGCTCTCTATCCTAACCAGTGGAATCTAATCATAATGCGCCAGGAGCTCACTCAACTGGTCTTCGTGTCTAACAAGTCTTATAGCCAAAAGGGGAATGGTGTGGTGTACAAGCTCACTGGTAACAGGCAGAACTGGAGCTGGTGCAGTGGTTGAGCTCTCTCCAAGCTCGAATGAACTAGGTGCTCCCTCCTCTTCTCTCCAACGATGAAGTAGTGGTATCAAGAATGACCATCGCCTAGCACCGACCTTCTTCCTTGGTCTAGGCTGAGCATCTACTTGAGTAGGCATGTAAGGATCAGTCGGTGATGAAGAATAGCATCTAATGCCGCTCGGAAAAGGTGGCTCACTGAAAGTGTCCAATGGAGGTGATGCTGTAGGCGGTGATGAAACAGGAACAATGGTGGTCTGATGGTAGAACACAGTAGGTGGCAGTAGTGGTGAAGTAGCAGTAGGTGAAACAGTAGGTCATAGAAGCAAAAGCATTATAATCTTGAGAGCGAGCAATCATAGCTGGGACAGTAGGAGTTCGGGCAACTTCACCTTCCTCAAAAGGTTTAGTCTCGTCCGAAACAGTAGCTGGTATGACTGGACTGGGATGAGCTAGCATATTGACAATCGTAGAGGACATAGTGTCTTCCATCTCAATGTCTGAGGATAGAACAACCGGGTGGGATGCAGACATAGTACTGTAACAACCCATAAAATAATCATGTAAGTAAAATGCCAAATAGTATGATTAAAAAGATTTTAGTTAGTTGCGCATATCTGCCAAGCAAATCTCCATGCCTAACTAAAATGAATGCAATTTACTTATGATCTAGTGATGCATTAATCCTAATGCATAGAGCGATCACGGAAGGTCGTAAGGCAGTGGTGTAAAATAGTCCCGTTTTAAAAGTGCGGTTATAGTCCAATTGTTTTTGAAAAACTCTTTGGTTCTCTATAACCTTGGCTCTGATGCCAATCTGCAACACCCCCGAAAATCTTAATGACAGCGGAAGACTAATTCGGGTGTTACTTGAATGGAGATCTGTAACCACCCGTAAATTTTCAAGCCATTATTCACCTGTGAAGAATGAAGTAATTGTTTATCTGATTTAATAAAACGCTCTTATACATTTTCACGCCTAAATTTTTACTTTTTATTTGAAATATGCAACCACGGGTGACGTTGATAATCAAAGAATACAAATTAATTATTTCCTGACATTTATTGATGATAAATCACGTTCACGAGAGATTTTCTCGTCTTACGAGTCTGCACGCGTACCGACATCACAACAGTTATGGCTTAAATATAAAAGTCACCTATCGGAATCAACGATACTATATTTATACCAGTTTTACGCAAACGTTCCCAGAAATATAATTATTATACTTTTACCAAGCCGGGATGCCACGCTTATTATTTGATAAAGCGGGACACGAGGTACACAAGATACTTTTAATAATACTGATAATAAAACAAAAACTAAAATAACCCTACCCTACCCTTACACTTACACAGCCCCTTTTTGCCTAGTACTAACAGATCCACTTTTCTTTCCTTTTCTTTTTCCTGTGTACGCTCCTCCTCCCCCCTAGCCGATTCACTGAAGCAAAAGTTGATGTGTCTTCATCACTTTTCTGTTTCTCTCTTTTCCCAGCGAGAGTCAGGAGACCACATCGGTTTTCCAATTCAAAAGCGGACCTTCGCTTAATATATTTCTTCACAAGGGCTCTATCAAAAAAGTATGATAAAACTCTTCTACATAGTTTTCTTTATATAAGCTGTCAAACAACAAGGGGATTCACACACCCATATATCTTCATCAATTTCACCCTCACACTCTCAACTCACATATTCTCATCACACTCACTCTCAAACTGTCAAGAAGAAACTAGGAAGAAAGGCATCATCAACTAATGGATATCGGGTTATCAGTTTGGAAGGTTATGGGTTGATTTCTCTAGTTCAAGCATTCGTTTCATGTCTCGCGAACTCATCCCCACCCACTAGCGGTGCCGTAAGTGTCTCGACTCCTGTTCTATACGTTCTATAAATCTGCTTTTAACCTTGTTACTTGTAAAACGTATCATTCAAATCTTTTGCACTATATATACGTATCAACGCAACTATATATAAGTAAATGAGTATATGTTATCATTTTAATACTTATGTGGATTAGCAAAATGAGTTTTATTAAATCTCGTATACGTTCTCACTGTAAACACTTGACCCTCCTTTGGTTTATACGTATTGTTGGATATTGGATTTCACATACACATCAAACCATAACACAAAGTGGGCGTATAAGTGGAATTCTAGAGAGAGAAAGTTAGAGGTTTAGGGAACTTTAGTGAGAGAAAGAAAGATCTTATTATGAGCTCCAACTCTCTACCTTGGAAGGTAGAGAGTATTTATAGTCTTACAATAAAACGCCACACAACGGGCTGTGGATCAGGCATACAGTGGGTAAAGACCCCGTCCGTCCTCCACGGTGTTACTAAACTAAATACTACTTTAACTAAAATGAACTACGACTACGAGCTTTCTAACGATTACATATACTTGAGGTGACCGACTCTTTAATACCTGGAATTTCTAATTCCTAACAATCTCCCCCTAAGGGAGGTCACCTCAAACATATACTAAAATTACATTGAATACAAACAGATATTACATTAACAGTTGTTCTTGCATTCTTGATGTAGTACTTTGCTCCGAAGCTCGTAGTCATTGATTCCACTCATTGCATGTTTGGTTAATCCAAGAGGAGGTCTTTTACTGATCCATATGATAATAATTTTAAGCCAGCTTTTGAGATCATCAGCTAACAAAAATCTCTGAGACATCCATTGTGGTGTTGGTATTATGTGATGTTGTGACTTTCGGACCGACATGCTCACATTCTGGATCATGATATCTTCTCATCAGAGTAGCGGAAGCTTTCGTTGATTCATGATATTGGCAGCAGCGTAGCAGAAGCATGGAGTGAAAATATCAGAGTCATTGATGCACTAATCATGATTTCTTAAAAGATGAATGTGTAGAGTGAGCATGCGGCTATGGATTGACCGCTTCATTCTGATCAGCTGCGAACGTCGGGTGTACCTACATACAACAGTTAGCAATAAAGTGTACGAAAGTGTCTTTGATCACTTTCGTTGAATTGAGGTACACGGCCCACGGTTCCCCGTTGATCAGTACAAGTACTGCCTGTGATCAGGTATAATTTCGAAGAATTTCCTTGACAGGGATTCGCAGCTGCTCAAGCTGTTCTCAAACCGTAACGTCTCAAAGAAGACAACACGGAGTGAGTGAACCAGCGAATAGAAATTCAATGATTGATGAAAAGATATTTGAAAAACAATCGTGTATTGCTCAATAGAAATTGTTTTTGCAATACAACGAAGATTTTAATGAATCATCAATTATCAATCATAAAACACCTTTTGATTTGAAATATCCGTACACAGTCGATTTGCTAAAGAAAAGAGTTTTTAAGCACAACGACCGGTTTTCAAAGGTATCCGTCAATCCATAACCTGAACCAGGACTGATTCAAAAGATTGAATCGCCCCATTGTTTCTGTTCAGTTGTCACATGGTTGATCTAATTGATAGATCTCACATGCCACCTACCAGGAGCTTGTTTGATGTTGGCTCCAGAAGGCTTTCCATCTTCATTGTGAATATGTAAACACATCACTCAGATGTTCTGGCAATACCACAAGGATAATGCGTAGGACTCAAGATATAATCTCTCTTTCCACACTGTGTGAAACAGAGAGTCTTCATTGAAAGTGTCCTAATGAGATTTATTGATGATCTCGTGGCTCTAGACTCAATATGTGCATATTTGGATCCTGTGCCGGAGACTAGGGAGAGGGTCTCCTTCTTCAATATCATCAATCTCTAAGAGAAAGTCGATAGATAATGTCGGTTCCCCGTGAAAATGAAACAAGACCTTTTAAGAGGAACTTGAATGGTTTGGAAAGTTGAAGTGCAGTGCGTCACTGGGTCCATGACGTCTTGTCTTCAATACCGATGTTACCATCAGTAGCATATGAATTGAACCCGGTTTCTGCCTTAAGGTTGAATATATGGAGGGCTATTTGTTTTCACCCTTTTCTTATTCAATTCTTTTTAATTCTTCAACCCCTTAAGTGCTTACCGAGACTTCATAGCAAGAACCTTGTTGGGTTTGTTCCAGTACTTGCTCTGTCTCAGTCCGCAATCTTCCCATATCTCACTTTTCTCCTTTTATCATCATACCTAAGGACTTCTACACTAACTAGTGGATTGTCCCTGGGTAGATCCCTCCGGTTCTGGCGGATCATGGGAACCAATACCTAACCTTATCATCCTTATATCACCGTACATAAAGTAAAGTTGGTCGGTCTATTTGGTATTGGTCATCCGCCATTGGAACCAATTGAAAACCATTTGAAAAACAATCCAGATACTTGTGATACATTATCAAAGCATTTTGTACCTGAATTGTTTTTGATATTTTTAGAACAAGAGCTCCCCCTCAACATGTGCATCAAGTGTTTGAAATCGTTTTGCACACGGAGGCAAGAGAAAGAGTTATCTTCTTCGAAATCATTTTCTAAAAGATATCAACATCACTCCCCTAATCAAGACAAGTAGATAAAGCATTTTAGGGAAGGATGAGGTTTTCATAAGTTTGCTCCCCCCCAATATGTGCCTCGAGATTTGAAAAGAGTTTTGCACATACTAGAGGGAACCTGCACATTGAGATAAATGATCACGTTTCAAATCATTGTGGCTTAAGATAGATGCTCCCTCTCAACATGTGCATGGAAAATTTGAAATCGTTTGTCACATGTGGGAAGGATAACTTGTACATCCTTGTAAAACCATTTACCGAATCCTCAGTTTAAGTCCAATTTAAATCACAAATTCTCCCCCGATCACAATTATCAAATCATTGAGATTTGTGATCTCTGTAGATTTAAATTGATTTTGAAAGCTTTTAAGGAGAATTGTGACTAGATTATGAAAATGTTTTAACTGACAAGGATCGAATTTAGAGACTTTAAACTCCATTGATAAAACATGCATGAAAATCTTTTGAAAACACTTGAATGCCAAATAACTTTTTAATTTAAGTGAAATCATTCTCCCCCTCAATCAATGACATAGGTTGTTGATTGAGAGATTGATATTTTGACAAATAAGTTCAGATGATTATCAAAAATAGAGACTGAGTTATTTTTCAAAGCAGTTAGTTTTCAGCAGATAAATGTTTGTAGAATCAGAGCATGGAATTTGAAAACATGGTAAAGCATGGCTCTGTTCTTTCTTTGAAAAGCGGGTTACTGCCTGAAATGACAATAAACCATTGTTTCTCTTTCTCTCAATTTATTTATTTATTTATTTATTTTTAAATAATAATAAAAAAAATTCGAACAATATCTAAAGTCCCGTGTCATTCTTTGAATGACAGCACAAAGACCGTAGATATTATCGAATCGAGAAAAACATGACAAAAAGACAATAATTTTTTTGAGTGCTTTTCGAATTTTACAAATTTTTATGGATTTTGAAAGTTTTATATTTTTCTATTTGATTTTTGAAGGTTTTATAATTTTGTATTTTGTTTTTCGAATAGATATATACAAGAGATAGATGAAGGAAAACTTTTACTCCTCGTCTTCCTCCTGAAGACGTTTGAGTGTTTCTGGTTGAAGGCTTTTCAAGCCAAGTCGTGGAAGAATAAACTCAAAACGTTCTCTTCGAAGAGCTTTGGTGAAGATGTCTGCTAACTGGTATTCAGACCTTTCAAAATATAGTTCCACCACACCTTTTCCCACTTGTTCCCTGATGAAATGATGTGGAATGTCGATATGCTTTGCTTTTGAGTGTTGAACATTGTTGCATGAGAGAGCAATAGAACTTTTATTATCACAGTACAGAGGGATTTTGTTGAATTCAAAGCCATAGTCAGATAATTGAGATCTCATCCATAAGATTTGAGCACAACAAGATGACATGGCTATGTATTCAGCCTCTGTAGAGGAAATAGAAGTACTCATTTGCTTCTTTGAAGACCAGCTCACAAGCTTATCACCCAAAAACTGAGCACCTCCAGATGTACTTCGACGAGTATCTTGACACCCTGCATGATCAGCATCTGCATAGGCTATTAGTGACATACCGGTGTCCTTCGGGTACCAAAGACCCATATTGATGGTTCCTTGGAGATACCGAAAGACCCATTTAACCGCTTCAAGGTGCTTTTTAGTAGGCTTAGCCTGGTATCTAGCACACATGCAAACAGCGAACAAGATGTCTGGTCTACTAGCAGTGAGGAACATCAGGGATCCAATCATACTATGATATTTCGTTTGGTCAATCATGATCCCTGAGTGGTCCTCATCTAGTTTGGTTCGATTAATCATGGGAGTGTCAACAAGGTCACTTGAATCAAATCCAAATTTCTTTAAGATCTCAGTTGCATATTTAGATTGATTTATGAAAATGCCTCTGGGACTTTGTGAAATTTGTAATCCCAAGAAAAATGACATTTGTCCCATCATTGACATTTGAAATTTTGAACTCATTTCATTTGAAAAACGGTCACACTCATTGGGGTCAGTCGAGGCAAAGATGATATCATCAACATAAATTTGAACATGAATTAAATGTTTGTCTGACTTCCTGGTGAACAATGTTGGATCAACTGGTCCTTTGCTAAATCCGGTAGATAGAAGAAACTTTGACAGTGTATCATACCATGCCCTTGGAGCTTGCTTTAAACCATAAAGAGCCTTCTTCAAACGATAAACGTGAGTGGGATGCTCTTGATTCACAAATCCTTCAGGTTGGCTGACGTAGACGACTTCTTTAAGATCTCCGTTCAGAAATGCTGTCTTTACATCCATCTGATAGACTACCATGTTCTTACTAGCAGCATTGGCCAAAAAGATTTTGATTGCCTCGATTTGAGCAACTGGAGCAAAAGATTCTTCAAAGTCAATACCCTCCTCTTGACGGTATCCTTTAGCAACTAATTGAGCCTTGTTCTTCAACACATCACCATGCTCATCAAGTTTCACTTTGAAGATCCATTTAAGAGAAATAATCATAGCACAGTCTGGAGCAGGTACTAACTCCCATACATCAAGTCGATCAAACTCATGAATTTCATCTTTTATGGCATTGAACCAGCTATCTTCATTCATGACGGTTTTAACATTTGTTGGTTCGATCTTAGAGAGTACTGAGTTGAAGAAGCACCATAAGGCATCGGTTGCAAGTTGTTTCCGTGTGGATACTGGACGAGAGTGATTTCCAATGATGTTGTCTAATGGATGATCGTGAGTCCATTTTCTGAGGTGTTCATGTGGTAGTTGTTGAGGGACTGAAGTAGCAGAGTCGATGTCTCCTGAAGAAGATGGTTCTGATGAAGAATCAGGAGCAAATATGTTTTCAAATGGAGCATCTTCAGGAGTAGCAAAGGGATTAACTTCATCATTGATGCCAGAAACAGTTCCATGATGTACATTTGAAGAATGATGATTTGTTGATGAGACTGAAGGATCAGCAGCAAGCGCTTCTTGACTTAATGATATTGAGACTGAAGGATTGACTTCAATCACAGGAATATGAGCAGCCTCTGTTGTAGGAATCGATACCTCATTAGTACTTGGCTCATAAAGTTCATCAAACATAGGATCAAACAATTTCTTTAAGTCATCTTCAGATGGAGGTACACATGGAGTTGCTGGAGAAGAATTAGGTACAAGGGATGAACTAATGGAACTATTTTGAAGTGCGGGTCCTGAACTGGATTGTCCAGGAGCCGTTTGATCGGTCAGCTCATCAAACGTAACGTGAATTGTTTCCATGATATTTCGGGTTCTTTTGTTGTAGATTCGGTATCCCTTTTTGTTTGGTGCATACCCTACAAATACTCCAATGTCTTCTTTAGCTCTAAGTTTGCCTAAGTCTTGTCCCTCATTAGTTGGATAACACAATGCACCAAACACACGAAGGAAAGAGAGATTAGGTTTTCTGTTGTGGACAAGTTCATATGGAGTTTTTCCATGAACAGTGTGAATCAGGGAACGATTTTGTGTGTAGCATGCAGTGGCAATAGCTTCAGCCCAGAGAAACATTGGAACCTTTGAGTAAATCAGCATTGTTCTAGCGGCTTCTACAAGAGTTCGATTTCGTCTTTCAACTACACCATTCTGTTGAGGAGTTCGTGGAACACTTCTTTGATGGCTGATTCCAATGCTTTCATAAAATTCACTAAGTTGTTTGTTAACAAACTCAGTTCCATTGTCTGTCCGGATAATTCTGACGGTTTTGTTAAGTCGGACCTGCAGCTGTTTGATGAGTTTGATGATGATATCAGGAGTTTCATCCTTTGTCCTTAAGAACTTGACCCAGGTGAATCTAGAGTAATCATCAACCACAACTAACACATATTTCTTCCCAAAGATATTATGCACTCTCATTGGTCCACATAAATCCATATGAATTGTATGAAGAACTTCTGTGACAGAGTTAGTGGGTTTGGGTTTATGGGCATACTTCTTGCTTTTTCCCAATTGACATGCTGAACAAAGATGATCCTTTTCATACTTGAGTCTAGGTAAACCTACAACTAAGTCCTTTCTGGAGAGATCATTGATGGTGCCAAAGTTCAGGTGATTGAGACGACGATGCCATAACCATGACTTAGTTTTAGAAGCCTTTGACAGCAAGCAAATTGGAGAAGACTTCATCATATCTTTGATAGAGATGGTGTATAGATTTGATCCACGTGAACCTCTTAAAAGCTCCTTATCATCAAGTTCTCTAACGAAGCAGGTGTGTTTTCTGAAGGCTACTTCTAGATCAGAATTGCAGAATTGACCAACAGAGAACAAGTTATGACCAAGACCTTCTACATAGTAAACCCTGGAGATAACACTTTTGCCAACAACATAATCTCCATAACCCATAATAGCACCGAAATGATCATTCCCGAATCTAACTGTCCCGATGAATTTGCTCACGAAGTTCATGAGCCGTGACCATTCGCCACTCATATGCTTGGAACAGCCTGAGTCCAGGTACCACAGAACGATTTGAACGATCTACAGTTGAACACAGACAAGAATGGATAACTAGATAATTGGGATCCCCATGCAAGAATGGGTTCCATTTGGTTAGTAACAATGGTTGGAACACCCACATCAGAAATAGAATCATTCATATCAGAAATTAAGGCAATGGAATCATTATGAATAGATGCAGTACTAGTGTATGTATTATCCCTATTCAAAGTGTGCTCACTTCTTAAGGGAATAGTTCTATCAGTAGGCATCCATTTTCTAGTGGGCATTGTCTGATTAGTCTTATGACCAACAGGTATCCAATGATAGCCTATCTTACTAAATGTTCTTCCTGTGGGTTTCCACTGTTTTCTAAATTTCTTTCGTTTTTGCCTTTTAGCCTTCTTAGCATGATTTTTAGCATTAACCATATTAACTGGAAAATTAACATCATTAGGCAAAACATTAACACCACGTTCATGATTAGAAACAGAATTCAAGCAGACATCAATACAAGGTTTGCAAATAGTATCAGAATATTAATTAATTACAGTACGCCTATGGCTAATACTAGAATCAACACGATTCGTTTTATTCGGCTCAAACTTAAAGTTCCTAGGTAGGTCTTCTACTCTCTTCCAATGCACATTCTTAGCTTGCGAGGTCGTGTCCTTCCTTGTATTGTCTTGAGACTTTGACCTGCTTGCTTTAATGTCACTGATTACTCCTGTAGAGGTAATGGGAACATTAGTTGGTTTTGCTACTCTTTGCATCTCCTGTTTAGATGTTCTGGGATCTGAATTACATGCAGGCACACCAAGGTTCACTTTCTTAACACTAGAAGTGCTGGGATTTGTACTCCTAGAAGGCACACTAGAGTTCTCTTTCTTAGCATTAACAGATCTGGAATCTGAACTACTTAAAGGCACACTAAGGTTCTCATTCAAAACATTGGGCATCGAATGAATATCATACTTGGCACTAGGCATCGAACATGGAATCAAAGGATTAACTCTCTCACCTAAGGACTTTGGGCATATTGTGATTAAGCATTCTAGAATTTCTTGAGATCGTTTGGCATATAAGCATGCATGCCCAATTGCATTGTCAAGTGGTTTCTCTAATTTATCCTCTTCAACAATCTCACGTAGACATTCTAGACAATTCTTAAGGGATGAGAAATAAGTTTGAATAGCAAGTTTGTTATTCCTGAGATGAGGGGGGACATATTTCACAGACAAAGCATATTTATTACAAGAGTGAACCTTTGATACACCATTCTCCCCATTGGTCATTGGCATTTTCCCTTTTACCTGACTCTTCAGATTCTCAATTTCCTTTTGCAATGAAGCTATTTGTTCGTTATTTTTGTTGCGAGTGACCTTTATTGATTCAAATAACTCATTGAAATGACGTTTAACCTTTTCATTTTCTTCTAGAAAACTTTCGTTTTCCTTTTGTAATGCATTTACCAAGTTTTGAAGATGAAACGTTTGAGAATTCTGAGAATCTAGAGGAGGAGGCATTTGGGAGCCTGTCATATTGTTCGTTAGACCCTTTAATTGAGAGATTTGGGCTTTCAACTTTCTGATCGTGTTGCAATGAGCTTGAATCTGTTCATCACGTTTGTTAATTTTAAAAACTGCATCAAACTCTGGAGCATCTGAGGATGTCTTGATATTTGAAGTTTTGACATTTTCTTTAAGATGTTGATATTTTAGTTGTAAATTAAAATGCTCAGCCTCTAGTTTAGAAAAATGTTTAATCAAATTGTCGTGATCATCCAATTCAATTTTCTCATTTAGTTTAAAATTAGTATTTTCAAGCTCAATGACACGATCATGGGAGACTTTCAGGGCAACAGATAATTCATGAAATTGGGAAGCATTAATAGAACAATTTATAGCAGTGAAAAACACATCTTGAGCAACACATTCAGTAATAAGAGTCTCATTTAATGTATGTAAGTTCTTCCTCTCAATCTCATTATATTTTAGTGCACGCTCATAGTCACTAACCTCAACAATCATAGCATCAAACTCCTTTTCCATTTCTTTAATGTCTAGGTTCATTCCTTTTTTGAGGCTTTCAAACTGATCTTTTAGTTGTTTAAAGAAAGGCATGACTTCAGTTAAATAACATTCTTTTGTTTGCTCAAAACCCCTTTCCCCTTCAGTTATACCAGTGGGTGTGATCCTTTTCTTACAAGTTTTTTCAAAATCAACAAATAGTTGAAAAATAACATATTGACTGATTAAGGCCTTGCTTTTCGTGGCAATAGTCCTAGGTACTAAATGCATTGGTGTATTTGGAGGATACACAGTCGCTCTAGGCATTTTCCTAAGGGGAGGATTCGTTACAACTAGATTCTCTGCTTTTTGCTTATCTAAATCCTTTTTCTAGAACACTTGTTCGGGTGTTAACAATGTCTGAGGCTTAAACGTGTTCAAGGAAATCGAATTTTCCTTCTTGTAATCATGGCGTGTGATCTTTATTTTCTTCTCTTTGCATTTAGGATCATCTAATTTCTTGTTCATCTTTTCCCTAGTGACCTCATCTGATTTCTTATCTTCCTCAGTGCACTCAACGCAACTAGGTTTCTGTCTAGGTTTAAGGATTTTGTTGATCCCAGTTGAGCAAACGATCTAATATAGAAACTGACTTGTAACAAAAGCTTATCAAGTATTACGCGGAATTTAATACTTAATCTTAAGAAGAAGAACAGTAAACATTCAACACCTCAATATTATTTATTAATACGAATACTCTTACAGTATTAGGGTTTTGCAACCTTGAAGTGTATCGACCTTAGATATAAAACATGCGTATATCTAACCTAACCTAGAACCTCCTTTTATAAGCAAAGGAGTCCTATACATTATACAATACGTAACCTACAAGATAAATATCTTTTCCATATTTATCTAATACAATAAACTAACCGACTATACAAAACACTAGCAGTGGTTACAATATATCATCCATGGTTACACGATACTACTAGCCGCAGTTGTCTTCATCCGTGGTTACACTCTCCTGTCTGTGGTTATAACAAAGCTGTCCGTGGTTCCAGTACTTAGAGTAATTCTTGATGTAAGGAACCTAAAACCCAACAATCCTCCCCTAAACTTGATAAATTCCAACAGAATTCTCAAGTTTTCTTTAAGCTCAAAACATCTGAAGTGGAGGATGTAGTCAAACAATTACTAGCCTTAAGTATATTCTCATACTTCAGTAACAAATAGTAAGCTTGACCATCATAAGGTACTAACACCTTTATACAACCAGGCTTCAACATCTGAGCAATTATTCCTGGATGCTTATTCAGTTGAGGATAATCACCTTCTACAAGCATATGAATAACCTTTCCAAAAACAGTTAAAACATGAACTCCACAAGTTTGATATAAAAACCATCTAGTAACTTGACCATTGTAGAGTCCTTGCCATTCAGGTTCATCATGAGTAGGTTCAAATAGAATCTTCAAATGATGATAAACCAACCTCTCATGATAATCATTTGGATGTACTTCACCAAACTTATTCTTGTAAAGTATCCAAAGATTCATCAAATCATCTCTATCAAAATACTGAAGCATCTGTGAAAATTATTATACTCAGAAACTTCATTGTTGAGTCTTTGAATTTTCCAAACTCCTTCACTTACAATTAAAAGCTTAAACTCATAAGAAATGATTTGATTTTCATCTTCAACAACTTTGAGTCTTTTAGAATCAGATGACTCCTGAACCTCAGATTTTCTCTTCCTTTTACTTTGAATCCATTCTTCATCCTTTTTAATCCACTCTTCTTCCTTTTTAGAATTCATTGGACAGAAATCATCTTTATTAATCCTCATACATCTCTCATAAATTTCCAAAATTCTTTCAAATGAGCACCTACTAAGATTATCAGAAACATAAATGCCTGAATTCTTAATAATTTTCATCAATACATTTCTCATCTGAGCCATAGTAGGAGGTTTTGTGACAACCCGTACTTTCAGGTCATTTCTCGAAACAATTCATGCTTCACTATTTCAACATTTATCGTAAACTAGGTTTACGTGTTCCAAATTCGCATAACCTTTATGGTTTAGCGGCGAATTCATGATCATATCATCACGAACATTTCATATGGACTAAGTTTAGTCTACATTTCATTAGCATCATTTGCATCATGTTAGTTCATTCATGATTTTGCATTTCACCTTTAACGCGTAAATTTTATATTAAATAAACGTTATCGCGTGAGTTATTATTTTGAATATTTAATCCGATACTTCCAAAATGATCCCGATATATTTTTATACTTACATTTAGTTTATAAAAACTATATTTTGAGTTTACCTAGTGTTTTAAATTTATTTTGTATATAAATCGTTAAATTTATATTATTACGACGTTTTTCTTAAAAACTACACGATAATTATTATATCACTCAAATTTTACAAGAAATGTATTTTTACAATTTTTATGATCTCATTATACTTTACTTTGATCCATTAAAACTTATTTTTAGTCCATACTACTCTAATTTCACAATTGGATACAAGTTACAACACATTTGTACTTACCTATCTTTACTTACACAATTATTTACACAATATAAAAAAAAAAAAATAATAATAATATTGGGAAACAAATCCCCCAAAAATCCGGCCCTATGGGGAGGAGTAGCAATTAATGGTTGGTATTATTTTCTTTGATAGTATAGCTTTATACTCCAACTCATTCATTCATTCATTCACCTCATTCACTCTCATTATTCATCAAGTAGTAAAGTTCTTCTCTCTTTGTTTCTTCCTTCCCAAAACCAGTTCTTCAAGGGTGTACAAGGGATCATCAAAAGTTTTTCCAAAGCTCAAGTTAACACAATCTAGATTACACTCTTATTAAGGTTTTGAAATAAAAACCTAGGGTGTTTAGGTTAATCCTTGTTCTAATCACCTCATCATAGTAACTTGTAAGCATATCACTTCATTTTACATTTTCCATTTTCATTTCATATATATTTCATCACTTTCTTAGCTAACATGCAAGACTTATGTGTATTTATACCATTTTTACTTTGATTTTAGAGTTTTATACATATAAAGTCATCCTATAATTATTCCCTTGGTATATATTGGTCTTGATGATGTTTAGGAACCCATGACACCCTAAGAAGGTGTATGGTAGGATTAGAATAGCTTTGGAGTTGATTTGAAGGGATTGGAATAGGTTTAGTACGAGAAAAACTATTTTCGACAAGTATATAAAAGTGGTCTGATCTTATTTTGTTTTTCTGGAAAATCCGACAGTAGACATGAGTTTTTGGCTTAGATAATTAGAAAATATACTTTAAAACGAATCCGTGGCCGATTGAACGGATTAAAACGGAGTTATAACGAAGAAGTTATGAATTTTTCAAGTTTGACGACGAAATTTATATTTTCTGAAAATTTCAGCACACCATTATTGTTTTATTCGAGTCAAAAACGAGTCCTAAGCTTTATAAATTATTTCGACTTATCAAAAATATATTAGTATACTTTGATACGAAGCTAAGGACGTATAATACGTAGAAAACGGATTTGAAACGACTAATATATACACGTTTTCATAAAATTGCCGTAACTATTATTTTTAGAAAAACTATATTATTTTTACGAGATAAGTGTTACGGTAACTAAAATGACCATATTGAAGGCTGTTTTTAACGTTGATGTGGAACTTTTTGTAACGAGATGTCTTCTAATAAAATCGAGATCACCAAGCATATTTTCCAAAACGACCAACCGTTTGTATAGCGGAGTTGTAATAAATTATTTACAGTTGCTTAAACTTTGCCGAAACTCACTTTTTACACAACATTTGGACAAAATCACCACATTTAACCTCTATTATCTTTATGTTCGAGACCTCTATGACGAAAACTCATGTACTAAAACTTCTAGATTTTGATACAAGCTTTCCAAAACCGTTGAGTTCATTTTCTAACGTTCGACGTACACCATTTTACGACTAGTTTTTCGAAGCCATTTTTGTCACTTTCATAAAAATTCCGACGACATTATTTTACGACGAAAAGTGATAATTTCACTATAAATCATTACGAAACCATTGTAGGATGACATTTTGACGTAAATGCTTGTAAAGTGATTTAATAATGGTCAAGACGTCAAAAGAGTATTTTTCGACGATAAGTAATATTTTTCAAAACTCGCAAATGGTATAAATAACATACGAAATGCATGCATAACATTACATCATAACTCATTACATATCATATCATTCGTAATAGGTCCAGATTAAAGTTTCACATTATACCTCGGTGTACTCACTCTTGTCATCATACCAGTAACATTTTTATGTGACATGATTGTCATACCTGTAACATTTTTATGTGACATGATTGTCATACCTGTAACATTTTTATGTGACATGATTGTCATACCTGATCTATACTTGCGTAGTCGTATAAAACATTTACCAAACCTGTGATTTCTCACCAACATTATCGTTGACCGTTTTAGCAATGTATTTGTAGGATCCTTATTTTATTGTGTTAGATGATTCGGGTGGTCTTGGGAGATCAAAATACATGTTTTCCATTTTAGAGAGAGAAAGTAGAGAGAGAGGGTGTTCTTGCTAGAGGTTTACACAAATGAAAGATTAGATTAATGAGAAGAAGCACCACCCCTTCCATGGATGGAAGGGGTATTTATAGTTACAAATACTCGACCTCCTATCGGCCTGTGGATCAGGGATACAGTGGGTAAAGACCCGTCCTACCTCCACGGTGTTGCACTAAACTATTTTACGCTACTGACTAACTAATAAAACAATAAATAACGTGACTAACGACAAATATACGAGCTAACTTATGCTAGATAACATTTGGGGTGACCGACTCTTCACTAAGGAATTTTCTAATTCCTAACAATCTCCCCCTAAGGGAGGTCACCCCATGTTTTACATTTCGAATCCTAGCAATCTATTCTTGTCATTGTTCTTGAGCTCGTAGACTTCAATTCTTCAATTCCGCAATCTTTGTGCTTTTGTAGTGCAACTTCAAAGTCCGCATTGATTTGTACTTTCAGTGGAGGTCTTTGAACTGATCCACATCTTGATGATCTTCGAGCTTTCTTTGAGATCATCAGCCACAGTAAATCTCTGGATCACCCTTTATTGTGTTGCCATCATGTGAAGTTGTGACTTTTGGACCGACATGCTCACACTTTTGAATCATGACATCTTTCCATCAGAGTAGCGGAAGCCTTACTGGTTCATGATATTTGCAGCAGCGAAGCATAAGCATAGTATGAAATATCAGAGCCAGGTTATGTAGATATGCACCAGTCATGATTTCTTCAAATTAAGTGTGGATGCTGTGAGCAGGCGGCTTTGGATTGACTCTTCAATTCTGATCAGCTGCAACCGTTCAAGTGTACCTGCAAACAACAGTTAGCAATAAAACATACGAAAGTGTCTTTGATCACTTTCGCTGAATTGAGGTACACGGCCCACGGTTCCCCGTTGATCAGTACAAGTACTGCCTGTGATCAGGTAGGATTCCTAGGAATCTCCTTGACAGGGTTTCGCAGCTGTTCTAGCTGTTCTCAAACCGGAACGTCTCAAAGAAGACAACACGGAGTGAGTGAACCAGCGAATTGAGATTCACTGATTGAAGAAAAATTGATTTGAAAACAATCGCGTATTGCTTAGAATAAAGAGTTTTGCAATACGACGAAGGTTTTATGAGAAAGATCAATTTTCAAACAAAATACTTTTTGAATTAGAGAAAGAGTACACATTCGACATGCTAGCGAAAAGAAGAGATTCGCACATCGAACGGTTTTTCTAAAAGTATTTTTCAATCAGAGATACTTTTTGAATTTGAAATCATAAGTACACATTCGACGTGCTAGAGAAAAGAAGGTTTGCACATCGAACGGTTTTTCCAAAAGTATTCGTCAATTCCATTCCTGGACCAAGGTTGATTCACGAGTGAATCTCCCCATTGTTTCTATCCAGTTGTCACAAGCTTGATCTTTTGCAAAATCTCACATGTCACCCACCAAGAGCTTGTTTGATGTTGGCTCTAGAAGGATTTCCATCTTCATCGTGAATACTTTTACATACCACTCAGATGTTCTGGCAATACCACAAGGATAATGCGTAGGACTCTTAATATATACTTACTTTCCACATTGTGTGAAAAAGCAAGTCTTCAAGAATTTAGTGTCCTAACGAGATATTGTGGATGATCTCTTGGCTCTAGACTCAATAGTGCACATTTGGTTCCTGTGTCGGAGACTAGGGAGAGGGTCTCCTTCTTCAATATCAACAATCTCTAAGAGAAAGTCGATAGATAATGTCGGTTCCCCGTGAGAATGAAACAAGCCCTTTTAAGAGGAACTTGAGTGGTTTGGGAAGTTTAGTGCAGTGCATCACTGGGTCCATGATGTCTTGTCTTCAATACCAGTGTTACCTTAGTAACCACCAGTAGCATATGAATTGAACCCGGTTTCTGCCCTAAGGTTGAATTGATGGAGGGCTATTTCTTTTCACCCTTTTATCATTCATTTCTTTTTCATTCTTCAACCCCTTCAGTGCTTACCGAGACTTCATAACTAGAACCTTGTTGGGTTTATTCCAGTACTAGCTCAGTCTCAGTCTGCACTTTTCCCATTCCTCACTTTTCTCCTTTTTTCAATATACCTAAGGACTCTACACTATCTAGTGGATTGTCCCTGGGTAGATCCCTCCGGTTCTGGCGGATCGTGGGAACAAATACCTAACCTAACCATCCTTATAACACCATGCATAAAGTAAATTTGGTCGGTCTTTTGGTATTGTTCATTCCTTCTTGAAACCAATTGAAAAATCATTTGGAAAACCAATCAAGGTACTTGTGATACGAGATCAAAGCATTTTGTACCTTAATAGTTTTGATCATTTAGAAAACCTTCCCCTCAATATGTGCGTGTGATTTAGAAATTGTTTGGCACATGGAGACAAGAGGACTTTGAAATATTTTCTTTGATCACAATTTTCATACGAAAAAGCCATTTGATTTTCTTGGTAAAATTCTCCCCTCAATATGTGCATAGGATTTTTGAAATCATTTTTATCACATAGAGGCAAGAGTTCTTTTGAAGCACATCCACAATCACAAAATCCATTAAGAAAACCATTTGAAAACACAATCAAGGTACTTTATAATCTCTTTTAAAAAACTTTTGTACCTCGATGGTTTTGCTCCCCCTCAATATGTGCTTCGAGATTCGAAAGCGTTTAGCACATATGAGAGAGCAACCTGCACAACTGAATCAAAACGATCACCTTTTATCAAATTTCATTATTAAATCACAAATTCTCCCCCGATCAAAAATATCAAACCCTTTGAGATTTTGGATCCCAAGTGATTTAATAAGGTTTAGAAAACATGGGAGAAAATGTGGCCTTGTTTAAATACTCATCTGGTTTTTGGATAAATCCTCCTCCTCAACATGTGCATTGTGTATTTGAAATAGTTTGGCACATGGAGGCAGGAGTGCCTTTGAAGGACTAAAACCAATTCCATTTAAACAGATAAGAGATTTAAATCATGATCTCTACCCCGATCAAAATTTCAAACCTTTTGAGATTTGTGATCCCAATTGATTTAAATCATTTAAAACATTTTGGGGAAAGACGTGGCTTGATTTAACTTTGAAAAATGACAGATAAGGACCAACTCTAGACATTAAAGATTGTTAGTGTCAGGTATGATAGTTTTTTAAACGATCTTTAAGTAAAATAAAACAGTTTCACAATCAAACAAGAACAGAAAAAATTTCATTTTGTAAGATCTTTGAGTTTTAAAGAAAATCATACCATGACATAACATTAAATCTTTAGATCACCACTTTTTGTTGTACAAAACGGACTTTTTGAAGATATATTGTATGAAAATATTTTAAATTAAATCACTCTCCCCCTCAATCGATGACCGAAGTCGATAATTGAGTGACTTAAGTTTTGATAAAATGAAGTCCGGTGATTTTCAAAATTTAGTCCAATATATTTTCAAAACAATATATTCCATTTTCAAAACAATTTATTCAAATTAATTCAAAATTGTTTAAAAATGGTATCCTGCACAAAGATATATTAGTGGTTGAGAAGCCTTTGTTGTTGCTGCTGTAGGGTTTGGAAGAAAACCATCTGCAGATGCAGTGAGACTTCTTACGTTGCATTTTTTCTGCCAACTGAGGTCCAATTAAGCTCCGTTTCTTCACTTGCTGAAGAAAACCATCTGCTGATGCAGTAAGACCTCTTACGTTGCATTTCATGCCAACTCTCCATAGAAGTCCAGTTAAGCTCCGTTTCTTCAAATGTCAACCCAAGATATAGTTACCCTTTCCTGTTGGCATCCAATCATCATCAATAGTGGGATCCGGATCGGGAACATTCTAATAACCAATATACCTGCATACGTTAGTGAACACACATACAGATATATGGTGGTCGACATCACCCATAACAGCAATCGACTAATTATAGTCAATTCAACATAACAATCAGATCATATAAGGCATGGGGTTTATGTGTTAATCAAACTCTAATCATCTAAACCTAACAATCATATCCTAAATTCCTAGTCCTTCGACACAGGCAAATATCATTTTTAATTAAGCACGTAGGATAATTAAGAAAGCTCGTTAGATGATATAGATTTGAAAACATTCTCCCCCTCAATCAATGACTTATTTTTCTGAAAAGGTTAAAAGCGCTGAAGTCATTGATTGAGTTTTCAATTTTTACGAAAACTCTGAAACTGATTGATTTTCAAGCAACTCATTTCCCACCATTTTTGAAAACAACAAATATTTTTCTGAAGAATTTATAGAAGGAAAAACATTTGTGTAGGAACAGCAGTCCTTCGACATACTTTCCTTAAATTGTTTTAGGATAAGTGCACTACAATTTGAAAATTGGTTTAGCGTAGCACTTTCCTTTCTTGAAAAACGGGTTGCTATCAGAAATAATAGCAAACCACGGTATAAGCGCGGGTCACAGTCTGAAATAACTGCAAGCCATTTTTGAAGCGCGGGTTACAGTCTGAAATAACTGTAAGCCATATTTTGTGACATGTTTTGAAAAAGAATATTTACACCTCCTGCTCGAACTTCATCTATGGTCCCGTGCCATTATTGAATGACATTTCTAAGACCGTAGATGTTATCGATACCAGAAGACATGTCTTGAGAAAACATATTTTTGGTCTTTTTCAAATTTTCTGATTTTTATGGGTTTTTGTTGGTTTTATATTTTTCTATTTTCTTTTTCTTAGTTTTATATTTTTCTATTTTGTTTTGCTGGTTTTATATTTTTGTATTTGGTTTTTCAGATAAATATATACAAAGATAGAGTAGATGATATAGTTAAAGAAGATGATGATACGAGTACCGAGATAAGGATATCGAACAGCCCCGTTGTAGAAGATAGAAGTCATCATCCCTAAAACTTTCACCACCAAAGCTTCCAAGACTCTTGAATCGAAGAGAGAAGTTGAGCCACTTGAAAGTGAGACTTTGGCAGCTTCCCCCCAAATCGAAAATCCTTATGTTGAGCAGATTCGAAGCTATATTTCAAGCTTGCCTTAGCCAGGTGCACAGAGATGCACACCATAATCATAAATCCCGCTGCTCCATTTAAGACCGATGATTGAGATTCTCCGTTCGAGGTTATATCATCCAATAGAAGAACATCAACGTATCATCTCACACATAAAATAATCTTCTCAAATTTCATAACCACTGAAGTCTGAAGCAATCCATTCCAAAAAGGTGTCAAGAGACCACTTCCCCCACGTAGTTGAATTGATGCAGTCAGTCTCTTAGACTAGAGCTCACGAACCCGAACACACAAACCCGAAGACAAAGAAACTTATACCATCGAAGTAGCAGATTAAGTCCAATAGCTAAAGAATAACCCCGATGTATACTTTTCTCTCCTCCGAAGAAAGTGTATGAAGCTCAAGAATCCGAAGTACCCGAATGCCCAAAGAGAGAATAACCGATAACATTGAAGAAGCAGGCTGAATCACTGATTATCTCTGCGGGTGACAATCTCTGCGGATGTCAATCACCGGAATAAGTGATTATATCTCTGAATCACAGATTAAGCCCTCAGGTAACACAGCTGAGCATCCCCAATGTACACAATCTCTATCCCCTGATGATTGTGATAAAATCAAAATCATCACACACTTGTGTACCTCTTTCATCTTCAGAAACTAACTCTTCCATCTCTTCCCCCACGTCGTTGGAATAATAACACAAAAGCCTTCATGAGTAAAACCTTGAGTTTCTCTGCGGTCATGACATTTGTTTTACCGGGATATCTTCAATCACTTAGAAGAGTTAAGTTCATCAAGTTTACTCGTCATGAGTCAAACCTTGAGTTTCTCTGCGGTAATAACATTTGTCTTCTCGGGATATCTTCAATCACTTAGAAGAATTAAGTTCATCAAGTTTACTCGCTTTGTGTTTATATGTGAGTCTCCTTGCCCCTTTCTGGTTTTATTACTTCAGAATCAGCAACAAATAATAAGCCCAAATACTTGAAATCTTTATGAGAAGAACACATGAACTCTTGTGAGAATCAACTTGCTGAAGACTCTCTCTGACAATTTTTATCAACCCTTATGTAGAAAATTTGAAGTGACCACTGATGAAGAAAAACCGATATACCCTACTTGAAACTGAAGTCAACTTCCTCACATTTGTGTCTTAAGCTTGCACCTAATGATGGAAGAACGGTGTCGAGAATTTATGCTTCAAGCAAACCTCTAAGTACTCACTACCCAAACAAAGTATGAGACATTAACACCTCTTGAGATTATCCACACCGTCATATGCATGTGACACTGAGTAAAACAAAGTAACTCCTAATAGTGATAGTTAACCAGGTCTTCAACCATCCACCTCGACTGCTGGTAACTAGATAAACCAAGTCTTCAACTCAAATTATTAAGCCCGAGCAAGCTATCAAATAAGAACACGCCTTTGTGAAAATCAACTTCAATCTCAAATAAGTGATAAATGATTAACTCCGAAGTAATCAACTTGAGTCAAATGTCCAATACGAGAATTAGTCAATAACAACGTCTCGAGGAGTCACTGCTACAGAATATGAGCAAGTCTAATTGGGGATTGAATCTGACTTATACCACACTCCCAATTAGTGCTCTCCCCTAAACCGACAATCTGTTTGATAAATGCCCAGATTAAGAAGAAGTCTTTAGATCGTTAAATGCAACTCGTCTTTAGTCTTCTAACATGTAGCAGAAAATGTAGAACAGACTGTAGACTCGACCTTCTTCAAGATTGTCCAGTTGGGGAATAGATAGTTAACATCTTCAACTTACCAAAACAAGAACATCACCAAAAAGCATCCTAATCAACTTACATCTTGCAAATCCCCTTAACTAAAATCCCTCCCAATCAAACAAGAACATAAAGATGTTCATCAAGGAAATCAGCAATCAGGCCGCAACGAACACACGAAATGGTAACACCAAGCAAACAATCACATCAAACAAGAACAGAAGGTTGTTCGGAATCATCATGTTGATGTGCACGTGAAGCATTAACCGGAAGCACTTTGTCAATAACCTCATATCAGCTTTGTGAAGATGTCAACTAACGGCTCTTAAGAAGAAACTCCATGTGAAGATTACCCGATAAGAAGAAGCTCGGTTCTTACATGAGTTTAGAGCCGTATGACCATTTAAATTCTCAAATAATAATCAACCATGCAGTAATTTCACACTTCTTCTCCCCCTCAAGAATTGCAAACGGAGTTGCCATTCTTAATTAAATAAGTGAAAATCATCCGAATGTTCTATTCACACTTCTCTCCCGCAAAATAAGCACATGATGTCGCCATCTTCATTATAATCGAGCAAGTGGAATGAGAAAAACAATCAGTGGTAGCCCGGTTCACTTGATGACTGAAGCGCATGGAAAAAGTATGAAGCATGTTGATGAGAATGGTCATAATAAGAAGATTTCTCTTCTTCAGAAGATAAAGCGCACTGAAGCGTACACTTTTCTTTTCTTTGAGGAACGGGGCCTGAAGTGTTATCTGCAGACGCCATAATGATGAAGTACGAGGCCTGAACTGATTTGAACAGACGTCATAATCTCTCTCTTATCAGCTCTCTTAGCAAAACATGTAATTACCCCATTATCATTCAGTAGGCTCTTTGTAGTGACAACTGATGGAGAAAACCCAATATGATGAATTTGACCCTGAAGTAAACTAACCCGAACTCGTGTCTTAAACTTGCACATATATAACAAAGAGCGGTGTCGAGAATTCATGCCCCTTTGAATCTCTAAGTACTCTATACTCTTCAACCAACCAACCATCAAGTAATAAACGTACATTACCTCTTGAAAATCCACAATTGAATGTGACACTGAGCACTACAACGTAACTCCTTTAAGTGATAGATATTTTGAGGTGATAAGAGCCCAATTCCCCCAAGTGGTAAAAGAAGAGGTAAAAGTCACCCAACAATAACTAGATTTCCAAGTCTTCGTTTTTGATAATAAGCTCGAACAAGGATCATGAAGAATCTTCATCCATCCATCCCCGATACCTTCAGATACTAAGTACACTTGCTCGTGTTATTTCACTTCAACCTCAAATAAATAATAGTGAATTAACCCCGTTGTCACATCTTCTGATTAAAAGCTCAAATCTAGCCTCTTTTGACGTTTTAATTGAAATCTGATAATGGTTTCATCCCGACCATGGTTTAATGAGCATAACCCCGTAAAACTTTGAAGTAACCAAACCGCCATGACGAATATCCAAACACACATCCAATTCATGAAGTACACCCTTTTATCCCTTCTTCGAAGTAGAAACCGTAGTACCAGCATCAGATAAGATCCAGAAATACACCTTCCTTTCTCCAGGATGGTCCATCAATACGGGATTTTTCAGTTCTATGGTTTAAACCGAGAAATAGTTTCTTTCGCGGGATTTTACAAAACCAAGAATAAACCGCAAGATAGATCCGGAAATGCTCATTACTTTAACCAGGATGTTTCCATTGTTACGGGATTTTACAAGTCTATGATTTAAACCGAGAAATAATTTCTTTCGCGGGATTTTACAAAATCAAGAAAAAACCGTAAACAATGTCAGCTTGAATGTGTTAAGACAACTTTGGTTTCAGTGAATATCTGTTTTAGGGGAACATGCAGCGGTTCATCGGCTACTAGTAATGACCACATATGAAGATAACGTCACTTCAATAAAATCGTACACAAACCCTGTAGTCATTTTTCACTTTTTCGCTCAAGCCTTGAATTTGTATCCTTCTGTGAAAATTTTATACCATACCAAAATACCATTTCTATAATATAATTATCCAAAACATCAATTTGGATTAACCATTTTGATATGCCAATGAATACTCAGTCCAACCTTATGTCATATTAGCCCATTGCAATTCTTATACACACCCATTACAGCCCAACTTCGAATGGATAGGCCCAAGTCCAAGTGAGAAGGCCACGATCCAAGTTGACTGAAAAAAACAACCCGATCCATTTGACAATAACTGGTATAAATACATTACCCTAAATATTCTCACTTAGTTATCTTAACCAAACCCTAAAACACAATATCCTTGTGATATCCGCCCCCATCCTAACGTTATTATTATTTCCCAAACAGATCTGGAAAAAAAATAACGCTCCATTCACCCATTCATCTCAATCTCATCTCACATCTTCAATCAAGCAAATACCCTCAAAGTGAACCAAGAAGTATAATTCTTATATATTGATCTATTGAAGCTGTAAAGACAAAGTACTCTGAACCTTTGAAGTTTGATGGCTTCAAGATCATGATTCTTTTGACCTCGCCACAGGGATGGCTTGAGGTTCATCGATTTGGCTTCAATATCTAATGACAAGGTCACGGGTAGGTGTAATCTTTCGGTCCTTCTTGTTTTTGAGTATACACGAGCCAGACAAATGATTTAACATGATTGTTAAACTCATTTGTTTAATTCGTACAATTGATGTTTGTGATTATGTTTATCAACCGAATCAAGTAAATCAATTAGCAGATTTGTTATTTGATTTGACTTATACATTCGGACACATCAAGAAGGATGAGTGCCTAATAGATCTGTGATGTATTCGAAAATTTGTGTGTAGATCATATAATATCTATGAGTTTGATAAACCATACACGAATTCGAAACTGAGATCGGATATTTGACTTTAATTTTATTTCGATAATCTTAATCCCATATGGTTTAAGAGATGAAACTGAGATGAATATCAAAAAGATTAGTTACTCTTTGTGATTCGATATAGATGAAGGCAGTTTCGAGACAAAAATATATGATATGAGTTTGAAACCGTAGAGATTTGAAATAGAATGAGTTAAGTCATGATGTTGATATTTGGTCTTGTGGTCGTGTGGTCTTGAGGTCGTTTCTCATGGACTGATGATGGTGGAACTGAGGTTTATGAGACTGTTTTGGTATGATATTCTAAGGTTTGTGGTCGAGGTCTTGTTGTGGTTTATAAATTGTTGTTGAGGTCTTGGTCAATATCTTCTTCTACCTTTCTTTCTGTCAAGTCGCCAGCCAAGTCGCCACGGCCAACTCGCCACGGCCAGGTCGCTAGGCTAACTCGCCACGGCCAAGTCGCTAGGCTAACTCGCCACGGCCAAGTCGCTAGGCTAACTCGCCACGGCCAAGTCGCTAGGCTAACTCGCCACGGCCAAGTCGCTAGGCTAACTCGCCACGACCAAGTCGCTAGGCTAAGTCGTAGCGACTTGTAAAGACAAGTCGCTATAAGAGGTGCAATGCATCTGGTCAGTTTTGTGTCAAATCGCTAGCAAGATTTTTTATGTTTTCCGATGAGTTTTCCGGTTACTTTTCCGTTCATATTCATACTAACCCAGAAATAACAGTTTTGACCCAGTTGACTCATAGACCACTAAAGCTGATGGATTGACCATATATTCATCTTTTGGACAAGGCGAATATAAACAGAACTTGGACACAAAAAACAGACTTGGACACATGTATGAACCAGTTAGGACCATAGACCAAAAGAAGAATACCAATACATAATAAACTGTTTACCCAAAAACGTATTCCGACCACAAAAACCAATCACAACCAGTTTCAAATAAGCAAATAAGTATCAAAACATGTTTGAAACCAGTTTTAAAAAGTAATCCAACCACAAAAATTCACGAACCAGTTAAAAAACCATGTATCAATACCACAAGAATCAACACAACACAATAACCTTGGCTCTGGTACCAATTGTAGGATCCTTATTTTATTGTGTTAGATGATTCGGGTGGTCTTGGGAGATCAAAATACATGTTTTCCATTTTAGAGAGAGAAAGTAGAGAGAGAGGGTGTTCTTGCTAGAGGTTTACACAAATGAAAGATTAGATTAATGAGAAGAAGCACCACCCCTTCCATGGATGGAAGGGGTATTTATAGTTACAAATACTCGACCTCCTATCGGCCTGTGGATCAGGGATACAGTGGGTAAAGACCCGTCCTTCCTCCACGGTGTTGCACTAAACTATTTTACGCTACTGACTAACTAATAAAACAATAAATAACGTGACTAACGACAAATCTACGAGCTAACTTATGCTAGATAACATTTGGGGTGACCGACTCTTCACTAAGGAATTTTCTAATTCCTAACAGTATTTTCAGGTAACTAAGGCATACTCATCATGGCATGATTAAGGAACCCCTTTTTGAGTCGCGGCGTCGACCTACATCATTGTACATTATGGCACTTCTTTCAAAACCATCGTTTGGACTTGTAATATATTTATATTTCCGCAAACTTTATAAACTTTTGGGACCTATACTTTGTAAACTCTGATTGTTTTATTAAATCAAACGATGTTCTTTTCAAACGACACTTTAGGTCGTTCAATATAACTGTGATTGTGATGCTATGACAGTCAATCCCCAGGAATTCCATTCCGCTGCAAAACAGGTAAATTGGGGGTGTGACAGGTTTCTTTCTTATAATCTGTTTCTTTGTTTTGCTAACCTTCCTTGCCCATTCACTCATCAATCTAGCTTTCTCCTCATCATCCAACAGTGCCCATTCTTGTGCAGTAAACTTATCAAGTATTTGTAAAGAAGCTTGAAGATAGTTTTGTGATTCATACCATATAGCTAACCATTTCTCACTAGCTTCCTCCTCTTCTTTCTTTCTTTTATCCAAAGCTGCTTGTTCTTCAGCCAACAAGTTTCTTCCATACTCTTCATCATAAGCTTCTTGTTCTGCTTTACTTTTAAACTTCAGCTCTGGTACAACAATCTGTTTTCCTTTCCCAATATCAGATTTAACCACTTTCTTCTTCAATGGTTCACCAATAACTAAACTTTTTCCTTTTGGTTTGGTTGCAGTAGATTGAACAGATAAAGCCGATGGAATGATGGGTGTAGAAATAGATGATGTTTTGCTCAGATTAATCAATGTACTTGTAGCTTCTTTCTCTACTTCTTTAGGCTTAGGTGGTAATATAGAGAGAGTTGTGACAATAGTGGAAGTGGTTATGATAGCAGTGGGTATGACATTAGTAGGAACAATAGCCAAGTCTGAAACTGCATAAGTGGTTACAAGAGTACTAACCATGGTTTCAGATATACTATCAGTAGTTGTGTTCTGCACTACTTCAACATTCTTCAATTTTTCAAGAACAACCTCATTCCCATCTTTATCAGAAACCAAAAAATCTTGATCTCCACTATCAACATCTTCTTCCATAGATACACCAACAGATACATCCACAGCCTCCCCTGAATTCTTACCTTCACTCCTCCCTTGTTTGGATACATCCTTCACTTTCAGAGCGGAAGAGGAGTCCACCTTCTTTCTCATTCTTCTTAGCTTCCTTAAAGCAACAACCCCAGGCCTTTTCATCTTCTCCAAAACCAAAACTCTATGCTTCAATCGCCTAATATCCTTACCTTGAAACACAACCAACTCCTGTAGACCCGAAATTGTCTTCTCCATTTTGGTACATGTAGCCGTCAATTCATTTAACCGTTCAAGAATATCCTCCCCACTTCGACCTGTGTTAACTAGTCCGAGAGGTGGTTCATTGGAAAAGTCATCATGTACAAACTCATTAACCGTCAATTCAATGTCAGGTTCCAATCTATCCTCATCACTTCGAGCTGTGTTAACTGCTCCGAGAGGTGAATCCTTGGATATAGTGAACATAGCATCAGACCTGGCCTGATCATCTATGCACCCTGTAGCATCCAGTTGGCTAGGGATTCCTCCACCTGTGTTAAGTTCCAAAGAACTCTCCACATTAGGAGTTGCCAATGGTTGGGTCTTATTAATGTTTCCACTATCCTGACCAGCATCCAAGCATGAATCAGTAGTGGAAGCCCTTCCAATCATGTCACCTCCACTCCATGTGACAGCCTCATTAACAACACCACTAACACTAGCCTGAGGAAGCTTAGTGCCCTGTGTTCTCCTAGTCCATGATGCAAGACCTTCATCAAACTCAGAATCAGTAGGCAAATTGATCATGTGAGGAAATAAAGGAACATCTCTAATTATAACATTCTGTGGTTGATTCCTCATATGTGCAAAAACTTTAGGATGCATATGATGTACTTCATACTCTCTATCATGTTCAACCGGTTCCTCTATTTGATGTTCCACAATCAGTTGAACAAACCTAGGATACAAATAGTATTTACCCTTCTTCCTAATATTTTGTACTAACCCCTCATATATCATCCTAGACCAGTTAAACTTCCTTCCATCAGAAAAACAAATAATAGCAGTAGCAATTTTTGAAGGAAAGTCATTAAAGCCAGTGGTCTTGTTACTCATACACATCAACAAAGTGTGAATCAAAAACTTCCATTGTTGTGATCAACTCAAATATGAAGGGTTACACAATTTTTTTTTTAAATAACACAAGCAGCAACACACCAGCTCCTATGTATACAAATCCTTCATACCTGCAAGACAAAACAAAACACAAAACAAACATAGAGACAAAGATTATTGTTGTCAGTGGTTAGGAATAGCCAGAAGTGGTTTCAAAAGACCTATCCGTGTTTAAGAACAGGTAAGTCAATATAGTCAACTTCTAGAACTAATATCAGTCCAATACCCAAGAAACTCATTAACTCTCCAACCACATTTAACCTGCCCCATATTTACTTCAGTAACCCTAAACTTCACTTATAAAAAGAACCCATAATCTCATATAACGCACACACCAATCAAAATCAAAACCCTAATTTGTCCAAGAACCCCAATAATGAGCAGCTTCAACCCAATCAATCTTTCATCAGATGACAATACCTCCTCCAATAGCAGTCTGGAGAGATGGAAAAAGAACTATTTGGCAAGCAATCCAAGCAAAGGAGAAGATAGCTCTTCTTTAAGTTCGTATGTATCACCTTATGAAGATACAGATGAAGAAACATTATCCAGGGCAGTCAGTGCGCCTCCACAAGAATCACTACCATTAAAATCCCCATTACTTCCATCATCTGAAGATGATAGTATGATGAATCCAAGTGATGCTTCTGAAGACTCTGATAACTCTTCTAAGAAGAGGACTTCAAACCACAAACCTTCATCATCCAACCCCCAACCAAGACCACGAGCAAGAAACCCACCACTCCCTAAGGACAGAGAGGTGGTTCTTGGTCTTTGTGCACCAAGTCGTGGTGCTTCTTCACACATTGTAACAGGGAAGGGAAAAAGGAAGATGGAGTAAGTTGCTGTATGGTGGTACGAGTAGATGAAGCACAAGAAGAATATCATATCACCCATCTATCTGCCACAATCAGCTTCAGCTTCTTCGTTTGCATCAAGCCATCCTTCCCATTTTGATCCTTAGCTGCTTCGTCGTACTGGTCATGCATATCCAGCAATCATGAATATCCAACAGCTGAGGATAGTATTAGGAAATCATGTATAGAAGTAGTCTTTTAATTAGCACTTGAAGTGTCATTGTAAGCTGTAAGCTGTAAACTGTTTTAATGAATGAATGAACAATGAACTTCAGTACTTCTTTTACTTCTATAATGATCTTTCTTGTATCTACAAAATGGTTAGTGAAAACAGAACAACTAGCAGAGATCTTAACCAAACTATCAGTGGTTAGAAACAAGAATAGCAAAACTAAGATTACATAATAACAGTCCAATACATATACAAACTAGTACAAAACAATTTGAGAATTTAGAGATTAATCATTCCAATACTAACACCAAAGTACTGAAACCTCCCCACATCAAAAGCTTTAGTGAGAAGATCAGCAACATTGAAATTAGTATGGATTTTTACTATTTGAATCAACCTTTTCTCATTACAATCTCTAATAAAATGATGTCTTATCTCAATATATTTAGTTCTAGAATGTAAAACAGGATTTTTAATGATGCATATTGTACTGTTATTATCAATGTAAATCTTAGTATGCATAAAATTGTACCCAAAGTCCAGCAATTGATTCTGAATCCATAGAACTTGACCACAGCAACTAGCAGCAGCCACATATTCAGCTTCAGTTGTAGTTTTTGCCACAATAGTTTGCTTTTTACACTGCCATGAAATAAGTCTGCTTCCCAAAAACTGACATCCTCCAGTAGTAGACTTCCTATCCAGACTAGCACTAGTATAGTCACTGTCTGTGTAGGCTACCAACTCAAAAGGAGAATCCTTTGAGTACCAAAGGCACAATTTAGGATGACCCTTAAGATACCTAAAGATTCTCTTAACAGCATTCATGTGTGAGGAATTAGGTGTAACTTGAAATCTTGCACACACACATACTGAGAACATAATATCTGGCCTAGATGCAGTAAGATACATCAAAGATCCAATCATGGACCTATACAACTTCTGATCAACTTTGATACTTCCATCATCAGGTAGCAATGGTTTCTGAGTCTCCATTGGTGTACTAGCACTTTTCACATCCTGAAATCCAAACTTCTTCAAAACATCTGCTACATACTTGTCTTGACTAATGAAAATACCATCAGTCCTTTGTTGAACCTGTAGCCCCAAAAAGAAAGTGAGTTCTCCCATAGAACTCATCTGAAACTTATCATGCATAAGTTTCTCAAAATCTCTGCATAGCTCCTTGTTAGTAGAGCCAAAGATGATGTCATCTACATAAACCTGAACCAGTAAAATATCATCTTTGTGCTTTCTAATGAACAAATTTTTATCAATCAGTCCTCTTTTAAACCCATTGTCCATCAAATAAGTAGACAGGCATTCATACCATGCCCTAGGAGCTTGATGCAATCCATACATAGCCTTTCTCACCCTGTAGACCTTGTCAGGATGACCAAGATCTTCAAAACCAGGAGGTTGACAAACATAAACCTCCTCATTAATTGTGCCATACAAAAATGCACTCTTAACATCCATCTGATACACAACAAAGTTTTTGAATGAAGCATAAGCTAAAAATAATCGAATAGCCTCAATTCTTGCAACTAGAGCAAACACTTCATCATAATCCAATCCTTCAGTTTGTGTGTATCCTTGAGCAACCAACCTTGACTTGTTCCTCACAACAATACCTCTTTCATCCCTTTTATTTCTGAACACCCATTTTGTCCCAATTGCCCTCTTACCATTTGGAAGATCTACCAATGTCCAAAACTCTTGAAGTTTGAACTGAAGAAGCTCCTCTTACATTGATTCTACCCATCCTTCTTCAGATAATGCTTCTTCAACTCTCTTGGGCTCCTTTTGAGACAGAAAACAAGCAAATAGACAATTTTGCAGATGTTTATGACTATTTTTTTTTGTGAAGTGATCTTGCAAAGAACCCATGTTCAGGAAAGGGTTTAGTATTCTTAACCTTGCTTCTTGTTTGAACTGGAGTATTCAAGTTTCCAAGTATTTGTTCTTTGGGATGAATCTTGTGTATCCTTGTTGAGGTAACATGACTTTCATGAATGACATGTTTCAAATTAGATAAATCAGCATTGAAGAAATCATCCATGTCTTCATCATCAGTAGGAGTATCAATTTCAATCAAAGCAGGCATATCAGGATCATGTGGATACTCCTCTTCACCATGTAATGGCTTTGCATGTGGTCCAAAGAAAGTACTACTATCAGTACTTACATCTGGGATTTCAATTGAACTATCAGTGGTAGAAGATAGCTTGTCAGCGTTTACAGTTGGCCTATCAGTGCTTTCAGTTGGCTTAGCAGTACTTGCAGACTGCTTTTTCTTCTTTTCAATTTCTTCTACCGACACTGAGGTATCTTTCAACAACTCATCCTTATCTTGATGATGATCAACTTTTTCCCCATCTGTCAGTACTTCATCATCAGTGGGACTTTGCTTATCAATGATGGAAGGAACAGAACTAGCTTTCCACTTTTCAACCAAATAGAACTCCTTTGGAGAATCAGCTTCTTTTGAAGTTGTATCTGCCTCAGAATCCTTTTGTGTACCTGCATTAACATTAGTAGAAGTTCTTGCAATGATAGGCTCATAATTCATAGATTTGGTTAGCATATCAATGTTAAACAGCCAGTCTGGTCCTTTGGTCTCAACACTAGGAGTCTTTTAACTGAATTAAACATGTAAGTTCTCTTCAATAATTATAGTCCTCCTATTGTATACTCTAAAGGCTTTGCTATTTGTGGAATAGCCTAAAAAGTATCCATCATCTGCTTTTTCTTGAAACTTGCCTAGATAGTCTATGGTATTCAAGATGGTAACAGGACACCCAAAAGGTTTTAGGAATGCAATCATTGGCTTCCTATCATGTAACAGCTCATAGGGGGTCTTGTTATGAGGCTTCACTACCTTACTTCTGTTTTGCACATAACATGCAATTCCTACAGCTTCAGCCCAAAAGGTAGTTGGTAACTTAGACTCTGACAACATGGTCCTAGCAGCCTCAATTAGTGTTCGATTTTTCCTTTCAGCTACACCATTCTATTGTGGTGTTCTAGCAACACTAAACTGTCTTTCAATACCTTTAGCTACACAGAACTGATTCATCACATCATTCTTAAACTCAGTTCCATTATCACATCTGATTACTTTGACCTTATGGTTTACTAGATTTTCTATCTTAGTAATGAAACCCTTGAGAATCTCACTAGTCTCACTCTTAGCAACCAAAAAGTATACCCAAGAAAATCTACTATAATCATCAGTAATAACTAGGCAATACTGCTTATGGTTCAAACTTCTAACAAAGGTAGGTCCAAATAAGTCCATATGAAGCATAAACAGTGGCTGTGTTATGGTGTTTACAGTTTTGGTCTTACAAGAAGCTCTATGTTGTTTTCCTTTTTGACAGGCCACACACAATTCCTTACACTCAAAAACTTTTGAAGGTAACCCTCTCACTAAGTTTCCTTTTACCAGTTTATTGATAGTTTTGTAATTGAGATGACCTAGTCTTCTATGCCACAACTTAGACTCATCCACAGATGCTTTAGCAAACAAACAGGTTAAGGACCTATTAGGAATTATATCTTTAAGATCAAAACAATATATGTTTTCCTTCCTAGGTACCCTAAGTTGTATAAACTTCTCATCAGGCATCTTAAACTCAGGTGACAACACCACACATTCAGTTTCACCAAAAAGTACCCAGTTTTTCTTATCACACATTTGAGAAACACTGAATAAATTATATGTTAGCCTTAATAGTTTTATTAAAAGTGATGGTCATTCACGATTAGGAACTTTGTATCTTGTGTTAGATATCGTGATAGAATAGTCAACGGGCTCGTGGATTGGGCTAAGCTATTTGGTTAAACGTTAAGCTTAGCTAGCCGTTTTATTATGTGTAATCCAATCCAAGTCCACGAAGCCCAAGCCAAGCCCATGGAAAGCCTTTAGGGCAACATGTGTCTTGTACTATAAATACCCCTCAAATGGTCATTTGAGGGGTGTGCTTGAAAGTGTGTGTGTGTGTGTTTTCCTTATTGAATATACAACATCTTGTGTTTATCTTGTCTCACATCATACACGAATTTATCTCTTCAAGTCACCATCTTTCTCATCTTATTTCTAAGCTTTGTTTGTGTTTGTGTTGCTTGTGTTAACGTGGTTATACTTGTATACGTGTTGGGTTTGCTTGGTAAAGTGATAAGGTTGATATTTATAAGGTCCTACAATTGGTATCAATCGCCTAACAATGGTTTAGGAGTGTTTGTGTTTGTTTTGAAGGGTTACGCACAAAGCTCACGTTTTACGTTTTTGTCAAGCTTAAAGCTTTAATTTTTGCACTCAAAAATTCAAGATTCTTGTAGTTTAAGGTTTATTTGGTGCTAAAGTTTTAGTTTTTTGCAAAAAGTTCGAAGCTTTACGTGTTTTTCTTCATTTTTAAGCTCGTATTTGGTTTATTGGTCATTTCTACTCGTAACTTTTCTAGGCACTTTGCGTGAAAAAGGTCAACATTTTTGGGTTATTCGAGTGTTTTTAAGGATATCTGTGCAAGAGAAATTGGTTGAATCATTGAAAATTTTTTACGAGTAGGTCAAAACCCTAGTTCTACTCGTAAGAAAGTCAACTACGCATAAGTTTTCTACTCGTAACTTTTTGGTGAAGAATCTTCGTGCTCTAACGGTGACTCAGTGCTTCCCTCACTTGGATAAGTTTGTGGAACACTTCGACTTTTGGATATCTCTTACACTGTGATAGTGTAAAGGATTTTTGGGCAAAACCCTAATCTTACGCATAAGTTTCGACTTACGCGTAGAATACTTTACGCATAAGCATTTTTCTTACGCCTAAGTTTTTCTTACGCATAAGCTAAATCTTACGCTTAACTTTTTCTACTCGTAACTCTAAACCTACGCATAAGATCCTACGCCTAAGGAATTCTACGCCTAAGATCCTACGCATAAGATCCTACGCCAAAGTTTCTACTCGTAACTTGTGTTTCTACGCCTAAGCTCTTTCTACGCATAAAAAAAAAAAAAAAAAAAAAAAAAAAAAAAAAAAAAAAATTTAAACTTTCAATTTAAATTTGAGTAAACTTGAGTAAACTTGTGTTTCTACGCCTAAGCTCTTTCTAAGCTCTTTGGCGGGAAAACTTGAGTAAAATTTAAATTTTTGAGGAGACTAAACGTTCAATTTTTACGCGAGATTCAAATTTTGGTTTAACTGTGAAAATTTTGGTCAAAAATTCAAATTTTTGGGCCTAAATTCAAATTTTTCGGGTCAAATTTTGCGTCAAAATTGTCATAACTCAAATTTTTCTTACGACCTTAGAATTGATTTTTATAGTGAATTTCAAATTTTGGGCGAAATTTTTTTCAGAACCGACTTTACGAGTACGACTTTCGGAAACACCTCAACTGAGCTTAATCTTCATCAACCACAACTCCTTTATCGTTGAATCGATCCTACATCAACTTTATCAGATCACACCTTCATCAATGGCAACTCAACTAGACATTCATGCAGCCGGTGCCGAAAACCGACCTCCTATGTTGGCAAAAGGTGGTTATCTTCAATGGTCAAGTCGTATGCTCCGTTACATCAAGACTAAACCTAATGGAAAACTCATGATTAACTCCATTCAGAATGGACCCTTCAAGCCTCGACAAATCCAAGACCATGGAATTCCTGACATCCCACCATCTTTTCATACTCAAACTGAATCAGAATACACTGTAGAGGATCAAAAGCAAGTTGATGCAGATGATATGGCAATTCATATTGTCCAACTGGGTTTACCAATAGACATCTTTGCTGCGGTAGACAGTTGTGAAACTGCTTTCGATATGTGGTAACGTGTTAGACGGCTTTGTCATGGAACAGAAATTGGTCAACAAGACATGGAGAACAAGCTGCTAACTGAATGGGAAAAGTTTACTTCCACACCAGGAGAATCCATTGAATCCTACTATGGAAGGTTTTGCACTTTGATGAATGAGCTAATCAGAAACAAGCTGACACCCAGAACTATCGTTCAAAACATCAAGTTCCTGAATAATCTTCCAGAAGAATGGGGACGATATGTCACTATTGTCAACCAAACAAAAGACTTACATCAGGTGAACTTTGATCAACTGAATGATTTTCTGAAACAAAACCAAGCTGAAGTGAATGAAGTCAGGAAAGAAAGATTGGCAAAGAATCATGATCCATTGGCACTCATTGCAAAGACTCAAACTCCAGTGAATACACAACAACAAGCTTCATCATCTTCCAACAACAACAACTTGCAGCAATTCATTCCACAACCACAACAACAATTCTATCCAGAACAACAATACCAGGAACAAGGAATCACTGATCCTGAAAATGACCCAGAAGCGACCTTGCAACAGATATACTCTTTCTTGGGTAACGCACTCAAAAGTCGCTATTCCACACCAACTAACAACAACCAAAGGATTTCGTCAAACACTCGCAACAGGCAAATTGCACAGCCGGGTGTGAATATGGGTAATCAAGGACAAATGGTTGGAGTTATTGGGAATCAGCAGGGATATGCTACTGGATTTCGTATGGGTAATCAGGCGGCTCCGTATCAGGGTAATCAGTTAGGTCAGAATGTTGGAAATCAGATGGGTCAGAATGTTGGGAATAGAGCAGTGGGTAATCAGAATGGGAATGTTGCAGCTCCAGTCGTTGGAAATTATGGAAATGTGAATCAGGGTAATCAGATTAAGTGTTATAACTGTCAAGGAGTTGGTCACATGGCAAGAAACTGTCCCACTAAGCCGCACAAAAAGAATGGTGATTTTCTTCGGAAAGCTGCTTTGTTAGCAGATAAGCTAGATGCGGGGTTACAGTTGAGTGCTGAGGAAAATGACTTTTTCGCTATTGTGGATGAATTGGAAGACCTCGAGGAACTCAATGCGAATTGCATCTTCATGGCAAATCTTCAAGAAGCTAAGTATGACACTGAGTCAGACTCACCTCCTATCTATGACGCCAATACAGTATCTGAGGTACCAATCATTGATCCATGCTATAACAATGTCATATTTGATGTGTTTACTCATGACGAACAGCATTCTGTGACGCCAGCACCTACTTATGATACATACATGGACAATCCGAGTTGTAACAATACTAACTCTGAAACTCCAGATGTGGATCCTAGTGGAGGCTGTGTGGCACAAAATACTGAGACTGATGAGGAAACACGTGCTTATTTTGAATCATTAATCCATAAATGTGGCATTGAAATTGAGAAAGTCAGTAAGGTCAATCGCGAAGTTAAGGCCGCGAATGTTAAATTGACCACTGAGCTTGAGAGTTACAAAGAGAACGCCAGAGCCTATGAATTTCATACAAACAAAATATCAGAATTAGAAATTGGTTATCGAGATTCTGTTTTAAGAGCAAAAAAAAATTGCAAATCAAGTATGATACACTTGATGTGAATCTGAACTTGAAAATAAAATCTTTAAACAAGGAAATTTCTGAATTAAATGACCAACTTTGTAAACAAAAAGCAATGTATTCTGATCTTGAAAAAGAGAAGAAGAAGTTGATTACTGATTTTGCAAAACGAGAAGATTCTCTTCTTGATGAGATTCTGGACAAAAATGAAATGATCAAAAAATTGGACAATTTACTTCTTACAACGGGTCATTCCGCTAAGACAAACAAAATGCTTTCTAATCAAGTAAATCCGATTTTTCATACATCTCACAAAATGGCTCTTGGTAACTCACCTCCTTGTTTTCTCAAGAAAGCTCAGAAATCTCAGAATGTGTTGCACAATGGAAAACCTTTGCATGAACCTATAATTGTGCATGATTCTCTTGAAACGTTGGAACTATCTGAGGAGAGTAGATCTAAAATGAAACAAAAACATCCAGAAATCAAACCGATTGATTATAACAAATGGAACCAAATTAATGTTCTTCCTTTTGTTTCTCAAAAAGGACAATCAAAGTTTTCCACCACACAAAGTGTTTCAGACAAAGTGTCAACACCTGTTTCAAAATCAGTTTCAACACCAGTAGTTGTCTCAAAATCTTTTTCGAAAATCGAACAAATGTCTTCAAACAATCCTTTTAACACAAGTGATGCCAGAAGCATTTTAGACGATATTAAAATTAGAATTGGGAGACTTCAAGAGACTGTTAAAACTAAAACTCACATTACAACCAACATCTGGTTTAATAGTTTTGATATCGAACAGAAAAAGTTTTTTGAAACTGAAATTGCCCCTCAGCTGAATAACATCAACACAAGAGTAAATTATTTTGAACAAACCTCTTTGAAAGAAACAGCTGACTTTGTCAAGGACCATAAATCCCTGGTAAAGCAAGTTAATGAAAGTGTTGAACACATCAAATTTTTGGAAAAGTTAAATGATTCTCTCTTCGAAGATGTTCTGACTACTGATATTATGTCCATCATTTTGCAAACATATTCTGTTGAAGATCATGAAAGACTCCAGGATGAGACCTCCGAAATTGTTTCAAAATATGAAAAAGCTCTTATGAAACTTGAAAAAGAAAATATCTCATATTTTAAACAACTTGATCGAAAAACTGAGGAATGCAAGTATGACAAATTGTCGTATGAGCGTGCCTACAATGACATGAAAGCTAAAAATGATCTTTTGAGGGCTCAGCTGGAAAGTCAAAAAGGAAAGGTAGTGGAAACTGTGATTACAAAACCATTGACTGCGGAGAGAGCAAATGTTCCCAAACCGGTTTCAAAACCAAAAATGTCTGTTTCTTTGCCTCCTCCAAAAGTCAATGAGAAAAATGTATCATCAAAACCAGTCACTCCACCTGTCGTGCCTAAACAAAATGTTGATAAAGGGAAAGAGGTTATTGAGAATCCTAAAGTTTTAGCACCTGGCCTTTTTAAGATGAGTACCACTAATGCGTCTGCCTCAACATCTAAAGAGACTAGGATAGCTGAAACCACCTCCCTTCATAAAAATGTGAATCCTAATGCGTGTGCCTCACCTTCTACAGGACTAGAAAGCACCTCTAGGAGCAGCAGACTAAAGCCTAAGAGCAATACAAGGAACAATAGAGTCTCGACTGCCTCTAGGAGTAGTAGCTTGAATAAAGAGAAGAAAGTAGAAGAACACCCTAGGAATTTACAGCTTTTGAATAAGAAAGACAGTTCATCTGAATGTACTGAACCTATGAAACTTGCTAAGTCTAATGAATGTGTTGAATCTCTTTGTTTAACTTGCAAGAAATCTTTAAATGTTCAAGATGATTGTGTTTCTAAGAATGTGAATGATAAGCCTGTTAAGAAGAACGTCCCAAAAAGTAATTACGCTAAACGAGTAGGAAGACTAGTTGCAAAACTTAGGCTTTACACTACTGACAGGAACCAACATGTATACTTTAGGGATGATATTTGGAAACCCACAGGTAGAACTTTCACACTCCAGAATGGAACAATGAGTGATAAACCAGAATCCCCTGTAGCAAACCTCTCTGAGTGTGATAAGGATTTTACCTCTAACCCAAAGGAACCAAAATCAAAACGGTTTCCACAATATTCTTTTTCTGTAAATGGCAGGTTATCGAAATTTGTCTTTGGATCGTCGACTCGGGTTGCTCCAAGCACATGACCGGGAATCTGAAGCTGCTGATCAATTTCGTCTGGAAATTCATGGGAACCGTACGTTTCGGAAATGATCATGTAGCAGCTATCATGGGTTATGGAGATCTACCTTTTGGAAACTATTTGATCACTCGGGTTTACTATGTCGAAGGGTTGGGACACAATTTGTTTTCAGTCGGGTAATTCTGTGATGCAGATTTAGAGGTCGCTTTTAGGAAAAATGCTTGCTTCGTTAGAAACTTGGATGGCACTGATCTCTTAACTGGGAATCGTGATAAAAACTTGTATGCTATCGACATCAATCAAATGGCCTCTTCATCACCAATATGTCTTATGACAAGAGCATCTGGAACACAGTCCTGGTTGTGGCACAGACGGTTATCCCATCTCAATTTTGACACCATCAACAATCTTGCCAAAGACAACATCGTCAACGGACTTCCAAAGTTCAAATACACCAAGGATCACTTATGTCCATCATGTGAACAAGGAAAAAGCAAAAGAGCATCATATAAACCTAAATCCGTACCTAGTTCGGAAGCTAAGTTGCATATGTTGCACATGGACTTATGTGGCCCAATGAGAGTTGAAAGCATTAATGGGAAAAAGTACATTCTTGTTATCGTCGATGATTATTCGAGATATACATGGGTTAAGTTTCTGAGATCAAAAGACGAAGCACCAGGCATCATCATCACCTTTCTGAAGCGAATTCAAGTACTTCTTCAAACTCCAGTAAGGGTTGTAAGAACAGACAACGGCACATAATTCACTAATCAGGAGTTAAGAGCTTATTTTGAAGATGTTGGAATTACTCATCAGACATCAGCTGTTAGGACTCCACAGCAAAATGGGGTAGTTGAAAGAAGAAATCGAACTCTTGCGGAAGCTGCTCGCACAATGCTAATCTATTCTAGTGCACCGTTATTTCTATGGGCTGATGTTGTTGCCACTGCTTGTTTCACTCAGAACCGATCCCTTATCCATCCAAGATTCAATAAAACCCCATATGAAATAGTAAACAACAAAAAACCAGATATCTCTTACTTTCACGTGTTTGGCGCTTTGTGCTATCCTACGAATGACAGAGAAGATCTTGGAAAATTGAAAGCTAAAGGTGATATTGGAATCTTCATTGGATATTCAGATAACTCGAGGGCATTCTGGGTGTATAACAGAAGGCTAAAGAAAATCATGGAGACGATGAATGTGAAGTTTGACGAACTTTCACAAATGGCTTCTGAGAGACTCGCTCTAGAACCCGCACTAAACCGACAGACTTCTGGACACATCAGTTCAGGACTCGTACCTCAAAGATCTCAATCAACTTCATTTGAAAATCCTAAAGAACAAGAATGGGAGAATTTCTTCGAGTTAATGTTCGATGAATACTATGGTGGAACTTCGACAAATGCATCAAACCATCATTCCGCTGCACCCGCTCAAAATCATCCTCCACCACCAATAGAAGATGCATCTACAACGGTCGAAACCAATGCACCAACTCCATCAACATCATCTACATCTACTCAAGTTATTGCACCCGTTCTACCAGCAGTTGATGAGCAAAACCAAAACCAGAACGATGCAACGTTAGATGACGACTTATTTGAAAACCCGTTTGCTACGGAATCAGCTGAATCGTCTTCAAACTTACGAGAACCATCTAACTCGCATACGTATAACCAACGGTATCCTTCTACTCTGAAGTGGACAAAAGACCACCCAATGGAACAAGTTATTGGTGAACCTTCAAGGCCAATTCAGACGAGACGTCAACTTGCCACCGATTGCGACTTGTGCATTTACCTTTGCTCAATTAGCAATCTAGAACCAAAGAACATTCGTGAGGCAATGGCAGATCCCGCATGGATAGAAGAAATGCAGGAGGAACTTCTTCAATACCGTCCACATGACTCGTGGGAAAAGGTTCCAAGACCCATTGACGTTCGCGTCATCGATCTTAAATGGTTATGGAAGAACAAACGGGATGAAGAAATGACTGTTATTCGCAACAAAGCTCGTCTTGTGGCCAAAGGATACAGACAGGAAGAGGGAATAGACTTTGAAGAGTCATTCGCGCCGGTAGCTAGACTTGAAGCAGTCAGGATATTCTTGGCCTATGCAGCTCACAAAAACATCACAGTTTATCAGATGGACATTAAGACCGCGTTCTTGAATGGAACTCTGAAAGAAGAAGTGTACGTGAGTCAGCCAGAAGGCTTCATAGACATGGAACATCCAGACTACGTCTACAAACTCAAAAAGGATATATATGGTTTAAAACAAGCTCCGAGAGCGTGGTATGACGAACTGTCCTCTTTCCTTATCCACAACAATTTCACCAAAGGAACAGTTGATCCTACCTTGTTTACACAAAAATGCAAAAATGACATTTTGATTGTTCAGATTTACGTGGACGACATCATCTTTGGGTCCACTAATCCGAATCTTTCAAAACATTTTGAAAATCTCATGAAAAGCAAATTTGAAATGTCCATGATGGGGGAACTAAAATTCTTTCTTGGTTTACAAATACATCAGTCCCCTCGTGGAATTTTTATTAATCAAGCTAAGTACACAACTGAGATTCTGAAAAATCATGGTATGGACAATTGTGACTCGGTCGGAACACCAATGGTAACATCACCAAAAATTGGAGCGGATTTGTTTGGGAAACCTATTGATCCGAAGAAATATCGAAGCATGATTGGTTCTCTCATGTATCTCACTGCTAGTCGACCAGATATTCATTTTGCTGTTTGCTTATTAGCACGGTTTCAGGCTAAGCCTACCGAACTGCACCTCAAAGAGGTTAAAAGGATCTTTCGGTACCTGAAGACATCCACTCACATGGGACTTTGGTATCCGAAGGAATCCAGATTTGATCTAATTGCCTTTTCAGATGCGGACCACGCAGGTGATCAAGTTACAGCAAAAAGTACATCCGGAGGAGCACAATTTTTGGGTGAAAAGCTAGTAAGCTGGTCTTCAAAGAAACAAGATTGCACTGCACTTTCAACCGCTGAAGCTGAGTATGTGTCTCTATCTGCGTGTTGTGCTCAAGTTCTATGGATGAGAACACAACTCACAGATTATGGCTTTACTTTCGATAAAATACCTAAGTATTGTGACTCGAAAAGTGCCATAGCCATATCATGCAATCCTGTTCATCACTCAAAGACTAAGCATATCCGTGTCCGCTATCATTTCATCAAAGAGTACGTCGAAAATGGTACTGTTGAATTATTCTTCGTGAAGACTGATTACCAACTCGCCGATCTATTAACAAAAGCCCTTCCAAAAGAAAGGTTTGAGTATTTAGTTCGACGAATTGGAATGCGAAGCCTAACCCCTGAGGAGTTAGAACGTCTTCTCAATTCTTCTTGAAAATGATTTTCCAAAAAGCTTCGCTGTAAATATTTTTGAAAAACAAAATACAAAATTTGAAAAACCAACAAAAGCAAAATATAAAAATATAAAATTTTCAAAAAATACAAAAACAATATAAAATCAAAAATCCAAAAATATTCTTCTCACGACATGTCTCTTGTATAATCGATATTCTGTACGTATCTAGAAATGTCATTCAACAATGATACGGGCATGTACAGATGCTTGAGCGAGAGTTCTTTAATTGTTTTCTAAAACATGTCGTTTCTCAAAATTTCTTCAATAATGGCTTTCGTATACATCAGTACGAAACCCGGACTGAAATGATGACTTTTGATTATTTTCAAATCAAAACTCGTGCTTTGATCGAAAAATGAGGTGTACGCTTCAGTGCATTACATTTAAAAATGGTGAGAAATCATCATCATCTTGAGCACCTTTTCAAGATTGTGCAATTTTTGTGCTCAAGATAACTCCCTCTAAAACCCTTTAATTGATTATGCTTTATTAAAGGGGGAGTATAAAACAAAAATGTTCCAAATTCATGCTTAAATCAAATCCGTTTGTCTCCCCAAAAAGATTCTAAAATGTTTTTTAATCCGTTGATATCAAAAATATCACGATTATGCTATTTTTGAGGGGGAGGAGACGTGATTAAAATGTGATCAAAAAGTTTTTAATGATCGTGGTTTGAATCTCAAATGAGCTCGACTCAGACGGAACAAATGAATTGACGAGGAATTATGTACCATCTCGAGAAACTTTCTATGGACTTGACCAGGACGGGTAATAATTTCAAGCTAGTTCTCTAGTGATGTAAACGTGTCTCGAATCGGTCTAGTTCATTTAAAGTCGATCAATTCAAAAAGTGCGAACTCTACCCTCTATGTGCAGATTTCTGTCAAAACTTATAAGCACATGTGAAGGGGGAGTGTTTCTGATAATATAAAACTCACGGAGTGTTGCAAACATGTTTTCTATCATAAACACTCTGAGAGATTTTCGTGAAAAATGGTTTTATGGCAACAATAGGACAGTCATGGAGTTATAAGGTGACTAAGAATAGGAAATTAGTCCTATGATCCGCCAGAGCCGGAGGGATCTACCCAAGGACATCACCAATAGTGTAGAACTAGAAGTCCTTAGGAATGATTAAAAAGGAGTAAAGTGAGAAAGGAGAAAGAAGGGGTTGAAGAATTAAAAAGAAATGTAATGAGAAAGGGTGAAAAGAAATAGCTCTCCATATTCAACCTTAGGGCAGAAACCGGGTTCAATACATATGCTACTGGTTGTCACTAGATGACACTGGTATTGAAGACAAAGACGTCATGGACCCAGTGACGCACTGCACTAAACCTTCTAGCCACTCAATTCCTCTTAAAGGGATTTGTTTCATTCTCACTGGAAACACTACATAATCTATTGACCTTCTCTTAGAGTTGGTTGGTATTGAAGAAGGAGACCCCCTCCCTAGTCTTCGCCCAGGAAAACCAAAATGCACTAATTGAGTCTAGAGCCACGAGATTCATCAAAAGATCTCATAGGAACACTTGACATGACATCGCTTGTTGTTCATCAATAAGAACACAAGTGATATATTCTAGAGTCCTACGCAGATCTTAGCAATTTGCTAGAACATTTATGAGAAGTTTCACATCTGTGATCTTCAGTGATTGAATGGAAACTCCTGCCAGGGTCAACATCAAACAGCCCTGACAGCAGGTCACTTCGGTAATTCTCCGTGGATTACGCTTAGTGTGTCTCAAACGGTCTACAGTCGTGGGGTGATGCTTCGGTGTACCTCAACGACTCATCTGAACTGTAGATGTACTTCGGTATATCGTGTTATCTCACTTGTGGGACTCCAGTTCAGGAACGGCCTCTGTGAGAATTAGAGACGTGTTTTCACACTATGCTGTTAACACCCTCGAAATTCAAACTTGTAAGTGCCGGAATCCGCTTATTACTAACAATGTTTTATGTTTTCTTCTTATGGAAGCTCCGGAGCGGATGGATCGTGCAGACTCGCCACATGCTCATACCAATAACACATGAAAGTTCTCATCATAATCAAAGGAGATGATTCTTCGTCAATGTCAAAGAATCTACAAAGTTTAAAGACTCCAGAACTACATCATTGGTAACCAAAAGACAAATAGAAGTGTGAGCATGGTGGAGAAAGAAGTGGAGAATGACGTGGAGATACCTAACCAACGAAGTTGACAACGGCAAACAACCACATTATCTGATCACAAAGCATGAAGGAACAAAGAATCTAGACTATTCTATATCTACACGCAAAGTTCAAGCTCAAGGAAAGTAGAGACCTAATCAAGTGGAGCATCGTTTGAATGACCACCCCTTAGGGGGAGATTGTTAGCCTTAATAGTTTTATTAAAAGTGATGGTCATTCACGATTAGGAACTTTGTATCTTGTGTTAGATATCGTGATAGAATAGTCAACGGGCTCGTGGATTGGGCTAAGCTATTTGGTTAAACGTTAAGCTTAGCTAGCCGTTTTATTATGTGTAATCCAATCCAAGTCCACGAAGCCCAAGCCAAGCCCATGGAAAGCCTTTAGGGCAACATGTGTCTTGTACTATAAATACCCCTCAAATGGTCATTTGAGGGGTGTGCTTGAAAGTGTGTGTGTGTGTGTTTTCCTTATTGAATATACAACATCTTGTGTTTATCTTGTCTCACATCATACACGAATTTATCTCTTCAAGTCACCATCTTTCTCATCTTATTTCTAAGCTTTTTTTGTGTTTGTGTTGCTTGTGTTAACGTGGTTATACTTGTATACGTGTTGGGTTTGCTTGGTAAAGTGATAAGGTTGATATTTATAAGGTCCTACATTATACTTAAGTCCCTGTACCAAATAGACCTTTTCAAAGTCCAAATTCCCTGTTCTGATTGTGCCTTGATGCACAATTGACATGTTGTAAAACCTTGGTCTTAGGCTTCCATTGCCAACTTGCTGAGGCCTTTACAGTATAAAAATGATTTCCAACCACTGTATCAGTTATCACCTTTGGAATTTTTAAAACTTCTTTGTTATCTGTGGTGATTTTTGGCTTATCAGTGGTTTGATTTTGCTTAGCCGTGTTTACACTTTGCTTAGCAGTGGTTGGAACCCATTTGGGAGAAGCAGTGACAATTGATTTTGTATTCCCATTCCTCCTTAACACTGCTCTAGGAATCATGTTTCTGTTAGGATGAGGGTTTCTTTTCTGTGAAAAGTTTTGGTGATTTACCCTCCTCCAATGATTCCATACTTGTGGTCTGTTTTTATTACAATTTCTCTGTAAGTGTTCAAAACTACCACACACAAAACAAGCCTTTTTAACACATTGAAACTCATCACCTAATCTGTTAGAAATTAGACCATTTAAGCTTCTGTGATTACCCCTAGGTTTATATTGTTTCATCTGTTCCCTAGGAATTTCCCTGTACTCTACTACTTTCTTGGTAACTTTAGAACCAAATCTGGGTACAAGGTTGACTTGTTTTGAATCAACTTTCTTAACATTCTCTATCTCTTCAGTCTTAGTTGATTCAATACTATCTTCCTCAGAGTCTGATTCCCAATCTTCTATTATGGGAGCATCAGATAACTTATCAGAACTTATCTTAGGTGTTTCAGTCTTATTTATCACTTCTACAGGTTTGTTAAAACTGAATTCACTACTAAATGATAGTTCTTTAGCAGGTGGAGCATGTTTCATCAAAGAGGGTGGTGGCATATCATTGTATCCTAGACCAGTACCATCTTTGAACAGTTTTTGACCAATTGGCTTATTTACTAGATCAGAAGCATATTGTGTTTTAGCAACCCTAACAACATGTTTTTCTTTTTCATCTAGGGCCTTTAGTTTTACACTCTCTGCCTCTGCTAGTTTATCTTTAAGCATTTTAATCTCTCTGTCTTTAAGATCAATTTCACCACCTAGTATATTGATCTTTTCTACATACCCAAA
>BPTQ01000009.1:158022424-158298163 GCA_019973895.1 Chrysanthemum seticuspe
ATTTTCTCATACTCTCAGTGATAGCCTTTTGAGATTCTAAGTTATCATAACATGATTTAAAAGAACAAGTAGACGTTTTAGAATCATTAGATACCTCAGAGTCTGAACCAGAAGATGAAGCATAGGCCATTAGAGCAAAGTTAAGCTCTTTAGAAGCTTCACTAGCAAGAAAAGCTGCATTTGGACCTTCTTCAATCTGATCACTCCAATCATAATCACCAATCCCATCCTGAGCAACCAAAGCTGAAGAAGCAGCAGGCTCTTCTGATGTCTTCTTTATACCTTCAATTCTTTTAGTAGCTCGACATTCCCTAGCAAAGTGACCTTTCTTCTTGTAGTTAAAGCACTCCATCTTGCTTTTGTCAAATCCAGCTCTCCTTTGACCATCATACTTAACTTGTCTTCCAGTCCTCCTCAGAAACTTCCTTGCTTGGAGAGTCAACATTGCCATTTGCCATTGAAGATTGATCTCATCAAGATCATCAGGATCAATTTGATCCAGATCTTGATTCAGCACAGTAACACTGGTAGTTAAATCAGACAGAAAAGCACAGATTGCACCATCACTGACATTATCACTAACAGTGGTATTGTTTGCAATAGCCGTGGTTATACCATAGGCAGCTGTGGATACTTCATGTGAGCTGTTATGATTAGTGGATACAAAAGCAATGTTTTGATTAGCAGAAGATGAGTGAGAAAAGTTATTCTCAGACTCATAAACCTTCAAGTTGTTGAAGAGATTGTCTAGAGTCATCGTAGCAAAATCCTCCTTATTTCTCCACACAATTGTATGAATAGCCCATTCAGATGATAAACTCCTAATGAAATTCAAATTAATATCTTCTTGAAGAAACTTGTAACCCACTGACTTTAGTTGACTGATAAGTTTTTGAAGTCTATTGTATGTACCATCAATCTTTTCTCCACTAAGAGCAGTGAAGGTTTCAAATTGATGCTTGAGCATATTCATCCTTGACTTCTTAGTAGCTTCATTACCAGCAAACCTTAATTCAAGAGCATCCAATAATTCTTTAGCAGAATCATATTGATCAAAGTCCAAGGCAAACTCATTAGGTATTCCCATGGAGAGAATACTGTGAGCTTTGATCTCCATTTTCCTTTTAGCTTTATCAGGTTCACTAACAATAGCAATCTCCAGTCCATCCTCACCCTTCTTAGGAAGAGTGTCTCCCTTTTCAACAACATCCCAGAGAGCATAATCAATCATATGAATGTATTGCCTCATTCGCATCCTCCAGATTTGATACTCACCATGTTTGAGCATGGGTACTTTAGAAGCAGTCACCATGTGAGTTTCGTCAGACATCTTAACTTGCTTGAATAAAGATTAACAGACTTCTTCTTGGATATAGTTTCTAGATCACAAGCTCTGATACCACTTGTTAATCCCAGTTGAGCAAACGATCTAATATAGAAACTGACTTGTAACAAAAGCTTATCAAGTATTACGCGGAATTTAATACTTAATCTTAAGAAGAAGAACAATAAACATTCAACACCACAATATTATTTATTAATACGAGCACTCTTACAGTATTAGGGTTTTGCAACCTTGAAGTGTATCGACCTTAGATATAAAACATACGTATATCTAACCTAACCTAGAACCTCCTTTTATAAGCAAAGGAGTCCTATACATTATACAATACGTAACCTACAAGATAAATATCTTTTCCATATTTATCTATTACAATAAACTAACCGACTATACAAAACACTAGCAGTGGTTACAATATATCATCCGTGGTTACACGATACTACTAGCCATAGTTGTCTTCACTGTCCGTGGTTATAACAAAGCTGTCTGTGGTTCAAGTACTTAGAGTAATTCTTGATGTAAGGAACCTAAAACCCAACAGATTTCCTTGCCATCATAAAGAACCTTATGAGCATTTCTAGCCTTTTTAATGACCTCTGGATTTTGTTCCTCAACAAGGGGTATGCTATGCTTATCGCTTAAGACTCTATGCTTAGTGATCATGTGAGCAGTTTGAATGATGTTCCCTTGTATGTACAACTTGTTTTCAAGTTTGTTCTTCAAAGTTTTCAGATTAGAGAAATCTTTCAAGAGTTTTGATTCCTTTGCATTAAATTCTTGCTTAAGCATTTTCACATTTTCTTGAAGTTCTTGTTTTTGCTTAGCAGTTTTAGAAAGCTTTTCTTGCAAGGAATTTAACTCTTGTTTTAATACTTCTTCTCTAAAATTACTTTTTCTAATGATTGTACGTACTTGGTCATCCATTTCCTGCTCACGAGTGGTCAACTCAAAATTTGCACGTTGTTCATAAATAGCAACACGTTCTTTATAGGCATTTAGTTCAGAAATTACAGAATCATCAGAGGCACATGCAGTGAATTCATCAAAAACATAATCATTATTGACAGTAGAAGATGCATCACTCGGTAAAATCTCACTTTCACTTTGAATTACATATTGATCATATGGGACGACATTGACATTACCCATATTTTCAATATCTGATTCAATAAACACAGTTGATTGTACTTCGTTATGTATCTTTTGCTCATCAACTTCATCGTATAATTTTAATACCTCAGAGATGAGTTTGTCTTTGGATGGACGAGCTTGTGGTGATGAAGAGACTTTAGGTGAGACCATTGGAGAAATGCTAGCCATGAAGATGGTTTGTGCAGTGGGTTCTTCATCAACATCAGAGTCGTATGCATCACAATCAGCTACTTGAAAGGCATTCTGATGATTATGCCCTATCTCCTGAATTGGTTGCTCATCTACATCTGCATCATATGTCTTAGCATTTCCCTCAGCCAAGAACAACAATTCCTCTTCATCCAAAGCTGCACCATTATCCTGAGCTTGCACAAGCAACATCTTATCCCTGAAGTACTCAGCATTCTGTGGACGTTTTGGAGATGTGCATTTTCTTGCAATGTGTCCCTCACCACCACAGTTATAGCATTTGATCGGCTTAGCTTGACCTTGATTTCCATTCCTTCCTCTGTTCTGATTTGCAACATAACCTCTACCAGCTACACCTCTTGCTTGTTCGTACTGTCGTTCTTGAACTGGCTGCACCATAACCTTCCCATCTCTGACAGTGGCTTGATTATGTGTATTGGAAGCAATTCTGAGATTGTTGTTGGTGTGTGGGAGAGAGTTCATGTTTTGACTAATCACAAGAGCTAGTTGATTAATGAAGTTTCCCACGTGTGCATCAGCATCAGCTTGTTTGAACATAGGATCAGGAATGAGTTTGTGATTACCATTACCCATGGGTATGACTTGTGAGGCTTTGGTTGTGATTCCGATGTTTGAGTAGAAGGCATTTAAGTCATTTGAAGAGCTTGTCTCTCCCTGGTTGGTTTTGAACTGATTAAGAATCCTTTTTTCAAACATAGCATGTCTCTCATTCTGAAGGAGGAAGGCATAGAGTTGCTCATAGTTTGTATTCTTCAATCCTTTAGTGAGCTTCACAGAAGTGACAAACTTGTGCCATTCGGGATTCATATTGTTCACAAACTTTGAGTTCAGCTGAATGTTAGGCATAGTCATTATAATGTTCCTCATGTCATTCACTAGCTTATGAAATCTCACATAGTACTCATAGACACTCTCATCTGGTTTCATCTTGAAGTGCTGAAATTCATCATACAGCTGTGATTCTCGGTCTTCAATAGTTAGCTCAGAACCAGAGAGAAGCATCTTGACATTATCCCATACAGCTTTTGCCTCGGTGTTGTGATTGATAAGCTTGTAGATGTCTTTTGGTAGACCTTGCAGTATAATGTTAGAAGCTCGGATATCTGCATCGAATCTCTTTTTCTCCTTATCATCAAGCTCATCAAGCTCATCATACATCTTTGGTCTGTCCATTCCGTAAATCAGAGTTCCATCTTCAGCAGTATCAAGTACATCTCTAGTTGTCTCAACTAGGTAAGGTCCTTCATCAATAGATTTGAGAATGTTAACCCCATTTTCTTTTCCAAGACGGTACAATCTGATTCGTTGAGCCCAAGAGTCATAGTCAATTCTGTCAAGCATGGGTGGACGAGTATCTGAGCCAGCAGCTTGAACATCCTCTGCAACAATGGAGATGACAGTAGGAACGTTGGTAGACATGTTAACAGATAACACGGAATTTTATAACTCTATGATTAAACCGGGAAATAGATTCTTTCACGGGATTTTACTAAATCAAGAGAAAACCGTATTTAAGAAAATCACCCAAGTCGCTAGAAAATTATGCACCAAGTCGATAACTACTAAGTCGCTATACTTCCAAGTCGCTAAAGTCCCAAGTCGCTAAAACATCAGTCAAGTCGCTAAATAGCAACTCGCTAAGCCTCTAGTCGCTAGCAAAATTTTGGCAGCAAATCGATAAGATCCAAGTCGCTAATGAGTCAAGTCGCTAAATAGCAACTCGCTATGTACCAAGTCGCTAACACCAAGTCGCTAACGAACACACGTACAAGTCGCTAACTTCCACCAAGTCGCTACCCGTAGTGGAGAATCCACTACTTGTACTGTTTGTCGGCTTGTCTCACTAGACAAGTCGCTAAGACCAAATCGCTACTACAATACACTTCAACTCGCTACAGATTTACAAAGTAAGTCGCTACCAAGAAAATTACACCGAGAGCCAAGTCGCTAACTTGAACAACATCCAAAACACACTTTTCAATCCAAAAACAACCCAACCTTGATGATTCAAGCCTTCCAAATCAAAACCTAAACACTTGAGATGATTCTAAACACAAAAGTACTACCAAAATCCAAACTTTAACACTAGAGATCAACCAAATGATGCAAAAACCACTAAACTTTTTCAAACTAAAAAACCACCTAAAAACCACTAGAAATCCAAAGATATGTAAGATATGATCTAACCATGGCTCTTGATACCAATTGTTGGATATTGGATTTCACATACACATCAAACCATAACACAAAGTGGGCATATAAGTGGAATTCTAGAGAGAGAAAGTTAGAGGTTTAGGGAACTTTAGTGAGAGAAAGAAAGATCTTATTATGAGCTCCAACTCTCTACCTTGGAAGGTAGAGAGTATTTATAGTCTTACAATAAAACGCCACACAACGGGTTGTGGATCAGGCATACAGTGGGTAAAGACCCGTTCGTCCTCCACGGTGTTACTAAACTAAATACTACTTTAACTAAAATGAACTATGACTACGAGCTTTCTAACGATTACATATACTTGAGGTGACCGACTCTTTAATACCTGGAATTTCTAATTCCTAACACGTATACATTACTAGTAACAAGCTTCTAAGCTTGCAAAATGTACATATTCAGTTTATATGGGCATGCTTTCGTTAGTAATGGAAGCACATCAGCTTAAACTCGACTATTATGAATTAGCTTACGAAGATATGGAGATTACGAACGATAAATATGAACTATCAAATGTAAAACTAGTTAGTAAACGTTTTATGGGTAATCGGGTTAAAAACTTGTATTGGGTTCTTAACAAACTCACTAAACCATACCGGGTCATATGACCCAACGAAATCATGACATAGCTTGTTGAAGTGCTTATTCGAATAAGTACTTGGTGAACGACGAGTTAGCTAGTCGAAGTGTTCACAACATATTTCACAAACCCCTTCGAAGTCCCAAAGCTATCGGCATTCAAATAAGAAATGAGATCGATAGTTAGGCCTTGCAGCCCAATGATCGGTTGAGGAGCTTATTCGAATGACAACAGCTTATTGTAGCTTATAACAACCTTTGAAACACTTTAAAAAATAAAGGTGGTGAAACAAGATTGAGAAGAAAGAAAACATAAAACGTTTACATGCAAAACACGCATGATCAGTATACTAGGGAGAAAACTTTTAAAATGAAACAGTCCAATGTTCCTTAAGTATGTTTGGGCTGTAAAGAGAAGCACGAAACACCCCCTAGCTCAGATGGTAGACTCGCTTAACCATCACCTAGGCAACCCAGGTTCGAACCTTGCCCATGGCAAGTTTGGTGATCCTTTTGGTATTTTTACTAAAACACGATTTTTACAACTCTGGCCCCTCAACATCAAATAACTTGTTATCTTTTCCTAAAACTTTGATAAGTCTTATAACTTATATTAGTATTTACAATTTCTGCCTCTCCAATTTAAATGGTTGCTACTTATCTTAAAACTTTATAAGTTTTATAACTTGTATTAAAAATATATATTTTCAGCCCCTCAACTTAACCGATTTGACATTTTCTTAGGAGACTTTTTATAAATTTATAACTTACCTTAATCTTTACAACTTTTATAAATTTAAACACTTTAACACTCTTCTTTCAAAAACTTGTATAAGCTTAATAAACTTATACATTATTATCACTTCTTGTTAAATAAATATGTTTAATACATATTTTATTGATGACCTCATCCCCGTAAACTATAAATATCACATTTATCCAAATATATTATTTTCCCACAACTCCGATAAATATATATTGTATATATATTTTCACACCTCGAAATCTAACAAATCTAATAAATACTATTGGACTTGTATTTATTCCCCACATCGATAACACTTAAGCCATTATTCGAACCAACTTCTATACAAAAGTTTCGTATACATTTTCCCATATCTATTCCAAGAGCCAACACTTAAGAAATATTTTCACAACTACATTTTATAACACAAACACATGAGAAAGTATTTGAAAACATTTAATTTTTGAACTATAAGCTTTTCCACACAAGTTAAAACGATACGAGTATCTCATAGGAAATCATTTTTCAGACATTACCATTTAGGGTCGTAAACAGAATATATTATCTAAGACTTGCCATATTATATCTAGGTTTCGTGTTGGAGCCGTTGTCATATCGTACTTGCTATTGTTGTGCATTTCCTACCGTATCACTAAGGTGAATTCATAGCCCCACTTTTACTCTTTTAACTGTTTTATAAACTCTTTGGGGGAGATACATGCTATAAACTAGAACACAAGTCTTTTCTTAAAATGTATGCTTGCCTGATTATTATTATTATAGCCTAAGTTGCCTGCCAAAAGTCCCCTTCATCATGAACCATTAATCACTTGCGAGTGAACGCAAATATCGTGGATAGTACTATGGGAATTGATGACCCCGACTCGGTTATCGGAAATAACCGGGGCGCACTATATTTGGCTATTACATCTTGGGGGCAATTTTATTTACTTACACCAGTAATTAGGTGTATGCAGTTAGTATTGATGTCATGAGCTTAGTGCATAATAATAATCTCTGTTTTCTATGGTAATTGTCTTCGAAGCAAGTATCATTTCTTACTTGTGTTCAACTATTTACTAAACCTATGAAAATCACTCAACCGTTGTGTTGATCTTTTTAAGCATGTTTATCTCAGGTATTAAAAAAGGCAATAGCTAACTCTGGAGGCGCTTGGGCATTGGCATGGCATGGTCATAGATGACTCTGATTTACATATGGGGACCACATTTTGTAAATGGGCCATTTTTTCCGCAACAATTCAACTTTGTAAACTTTGTTTTACTACAAAAATGAAAAATTTTACGAAAAAGCTATTATTTTTCGCTTTTGTTATGATCCAATTGAGTAGCATCCCAAAAACTTTTTCTTCCACTACAAACCATTTTTGGGGGTGTTACAGATTGGTATCAGAGCCTTGGTTATAGAGAACTAGGTATTTTCAAACCTAGACTATAACCACTTTTACAAAAACTTAACCCTATGACCGACACATGCCTGCCTGCCAACCTGATTGCCTCACTTATGACTCGTTGAAGTCATATTTGATAAGATATGTGTCTTATTACTAACAACTTAGTCTCACTATTAGCTAGGATTTCCTTACTTATACGTATGTTTACGTATCACTGCGCTACGCCTTCTCCCCCACATAAATGAAATATTTGTTCAATCTTTCATACCAAACTTTAAAGACATTAGGACATGTTACTAGTATAACTAAGCTAAGTATTGCAAGATTCATTGAACCTCAGTTGAATATAGCATGATCACCTATATTCAACCAGTGACAGTGGGACATAGCCTGATCACCTATGTCCGACTCAGAGGTGAATGTTGAAATACTAAAAGTAGTTATAATACTGGTATGTCCAGTTGACCTCCTAATTGGCTTCTAAAAAGAGTAAAATTTTCATCATAAGAGTTATAAAGGTTTTACTCCTACACATCACACACTGACATCACAACATTTCCTTACTACGATACTTTTTCTCCTAAGTGGAACGCCTTCCTCATTACTACACTCTCTAAACTGACCGTTTTACACCACAACCTTTACGTCTTCGCGTCTACATCTTACTAGCAACGTGCATGGAGATTTGCCTGGCAGATGATGCACACTACCACTTCGCGTAAGGACATCAAAGTGATCCATGTTGAAATGGACCACTTTACGCCACCACTCCGCGCCCGTCGTGCCTACGTTATGTATGAGATTTGCTTAGCAGATAATACATAACCAGTGAAATATTGCATGATGCGAGTTAATGATTATATTTTAGATTTGTTTAGTAGATTATGCGAGACTAACTAAAATTTTAATTACCGCACGACATTACTCTATGTTGGATTATGTTTTTGGGCCGCTACAATACCATGTCTTCTATTTCCCCACCCATCGCCTTATCGTCTTCATTACGGAATCATTAAACCTCTATTACTGGATCATTGCAACCCATGTCTCCATCATCTCATCCTATTATCATTATCCTAGGCATTGAGATCGAAGTCATCTCGTCATCCATTGCGGTAACGGTGTCACCTCTACCCCAAAACTCGTACTCAATCGACGAACCGGATTAAATCTCTAGCCGTTCTAGGAACAACACACCTCGACACCTACAAAGGGAAACTGTCGCTAAACATAAGTAATAAACGAACGACTAAAAAGATCTAAAGACATACCAAGAGTTAGCTTGCAACTCAAGCCACTTTTCTGGGAACGGATCCCAAATCTTCCACTCATCTCTTTGAAACACAACTGTCCGTCCTACTACCCTCTTATTTCACAAACCCCTTTCGAAGTCCCAAAGCTATCGGCATTCAAATAAGAAATGAGATCGATAGTTAGGCCTTGCAGCCCAATGATCGGTTGAGGAGCTTATTCGAATGACAACAGCTTATTGTAGCTTATAACAACCTTTGAAACACTTTCAAAAATAAAGGTGGTGAAACAAGATTGAGAAGAAAGAAAACATAAAACGTTTACATGCAAAACAAGCATGATCAGTATACTAGGGAGAAAACTTTTGAAATGAAACAGTCCAATGTTCCTTAAGTATGTTTGGGCTGTAAAGAGAAGCACGAAACACCCCTAGCTCAGATGGTAGACTCGCTTAACCATCACCTAGGCAACCCAGGTTCGAACCTTGCCCATGGCAAGTTTGGTGATCCTTTTGGTATTTTTACTAAAACACGATTTTTACAACTCTGGCCCCTCAACATCAAATAACTTGTTATCTTTTCCTAAAACTTTGATAAGTCTTATAACTTATATTAGTATTTACAATTTCTGCCTCTCCAATTGAAATGGTTGCTACTTATCTTAAAACTTTATAAGTTTTATAACTTGTATTAAAAATATATATTTTCAGCCCCTCAACTTTAACCGATTTGACATTTTCTTAGGAGACTTTTTATAAGTTTATAACTTACCTTAATCTTTACAACTTTTATAAATTTAAACACTTTAACACTCTTCTTTCAAAAACTTGCATAAGCTTAATAAACTTATACATTATTATCACTTCTTGTTAAATAAATATGTTTAATACACATTTTATTGATGACCTCATCCCGTAAACTATAAATATCACATTTATCCAAATATATTATTTTCCCACAACTCCGATAAATATATATTGTATATATGTTTTCACACCTCGAAATCTAACAAATCTAATAAATACAATTCGACTTGTATTTATTCCCCACTTCGATAACACTTAAGCCATTATTCAAACCAACTTCTATACAAAAGTTTCGTATACATTTTCCCATATATATTCCAAGAGCCAACACTTAAGAAATATTTTCACAACTACATTTTATAACACAAACACATGAGAAAGTATTTGAAAACATTTAATTTTTGAACTATAAGCTTTTCCACACAAGTTAAAACGATACGAATATCTCATAGGAAATCATTTATCAGACATTACCATTTAGGGTCGTAAACAGAATATATTATCTAAGACTTGCCATATTATATCTAGGTTTCGTGTTGGAGCCGTTGTCATATCGTACTTGCTATTGTTGTGCATTTCCTACCGTATCACTAAGGTGAATTCATAGCCCCACTTTTACTCTTTTAACTGTTTTATAAACTCTTTGGGGGAGATACATGCTATAAACTAGAACACAAGTCTTTTCTTAAAATGTATGCTTGCCTGATTATTATTATTATAGCCTAAGTTGCCTGCCAAAAGTCCCCTTCATCATGAACCATTAATCACTTGCGAGTGAACGCAAATATCGTGGATAGTACTATGGGAATTGATGACCCCGACTCGGTTATCGGAAATAACCGGGGCGCACTATATTTGGCTATTACATCTTGGGGGCAATTTTATTTACTTACACCAGTAATTAGGTGTATGCAGTTAGTATTGATGTCATGAGCTTAGTGCATAATAATAATCTCTGTTTTCTATGGTAATTGTCTTCGAAGCAAGTATCATTTCTTACTTGTGTTCAACTATTTACTAAACCTATGAAAATCACTCAACCGTTGTGTTGATCTTTTTAAGCATGTTTATCTCAGGTATTAAAAAAGGCAATAGCTAACTCTGGAGGCGCTTGGGCATTGGCATGGCATGGTCATAGATGACTCTGATTTACATATGGGGACCACATTTTGTAAATGGGCCATTTTTCCGCAACAATTCAACTTTGTAAACTTTGTTTTACTACAAAAATGAAAAATTTTACGAAAAAGCTATTATTTTTCGCTTTTGTTATGATCCAATTGAGTAGCATCCCAAAAACTTTTTCTTCCACTACAAACCATTTTTGGGGGTGTTACAGATTGGTATCAGAGCCTTGGTTATAGAGAACTAGGTATTTTCAAACCTAGACTATAACCACTTTTACAAAAACTTAACCCTATGACCGACACATGCCTGCCTGCCAACCTGATTGCCTCACTTATGACTCGTTGAAGTCATATTTGATAAGATATGTGTCTTATTACTAACAACTTAGTCTCACTATTAGCTAGGATTTCCTTACTTATACGTATGTTTACGTATCACTGCGCTACGCCTTCTCCCCCACATAAATGAAATATTTGTTCAATCTTTCATACCAAACTTTAAAGACATTAGGACATGTTACTAGTATAACTAAGCTAAGTATTGCAAGATTCATTGAACCTCAGTTGAATATAGCATGATCACCTATATTCAACCAGTGACAGTGGGACATAGCCTGATCACCTATGTCCGACTCAGAGGTGAATGTTGAAATACTAAAAGTAGTTATAATACTGGTATGTCCAGTTGACCTCCTAATTGGCTTCTAAAAAGAGTAAAATTTTCATCATAAGAGTTATAAAGGTTTTACTCCTACACATCACACACTGACATCACAACATTTCCTTACTACGATACTTTTTCTCCTAAGTGGAACGCCTTCCTCATTACTACACTCTCTAAACTGACCGTTTTACACCACAACCTTTACGTCTTCGCGTCTACATCTTACTAGCAACGTGCATGGAGATTTGCCTGGCAGATGATGCACACTACCACTTCGCGTAAGGACATCAAAGTGATCCATGTTGAAATGGACCACTTTACGCCACCACTCCGCGCCCGTCGTGCCTACGTTATGTATGAGATTTGCTTAGCAGATAATACATAACCAGTGAAATATTGCATGATGCGAGTTAATGATTATATTTTAGATTTGTTTAGTAGATTATGCGAGACTAACTAAAATTTTAATTACCGCACGACATTACTCTATGTTGGATTATGTTTTTGGGCCGCTACAATACCATGTCTTCTATTTCCCCACCCATCGCCTTATCGTCTTCATTACGGAATCATTAAACCTCTATTACTGGATCATTGCAACCCATGTCTCCATCATCTCATCCTATTATCATTATCCTAGGCATTGAGATCGAAGTCATCTCGTCATCCATTGCGGTAACGGTGTCACCTCTACCCCAAAACTCGTACTCAATCGACGAACCGGATTAAATCTCTAGCCGTTCTAGGAACAACACACCTCGACACCTACAAAGGGAAACTGTCGCTAAACATAAGTAATAAACGAACGACTAAAAAGATCTAAAGACATACCAAGAGTTAGCTTGCAACTCAAGCCACTTTTCTGGGAACGGATCCCAAATCTTCCACTCATCTCTTTGAAACACAACTGTCCGTCCTACTACCCTCTTATTTCACAAACCCCTTTCGAAGTCCCAAAGCTATCGGCATTCAAATAAGAAATGAGATCGATAGTTAGGCCTTGCAGCCCAATGATCGGTTGAGGAGCTTATTCGAATGACAACAGCTTATTGTAGCTTATAACAACCTTTGAAACACTTTCAAAAATAAAGGTGGTGAAACAAGATTGAGAAGAAAGAAAACATAAACGTTTACATGCAAAACAAGCATGATCAGTATACTAGGGAGAAAACTTTTGAAATGAAACAGTCCAATGTTCCTTAAGTATGTTTGGGCTGTAAAGAGAAGCACGAAACACCCCTAGCTCAGATGGTAGACTCGCTTAACCATCACCTAGGCAACCCAGGTTCGAACCTTGCCCATGGCAAGTTTGGTGATCCTTTTGGTATTTTTACTAAAACACGATTTTTACAACTCTGGCCCCTCAACATCAAATAACTTGTTATCTTTTCCTAAAACTTTGATAAGTCTTATAACTTATATTAGTATTTACAATTTCTGCCTCTCCAATTGAAATGGTTGCTACTTATCTTAAAACTTTATAAGTTTTATAACTTGTATTAAAAATATATATTTTCAGCCCCTCAACTTTAACCGATTTGACATTTTCTTAGGAGACTTTTTATAAGTTTATAACTTACCTTAATCTTTACAACTTTTATAAATTTAAACACTTTAACACTCTTCTTTCAAAAACTTGCATAAGCTTAATAAACTTATACATTATTATCACTTCTTGTTAAATAAATATGTTTAATACACATTTTATTGATGACCTCATCCCGTAAACTATAAATATCACATTTATCCAAATATATTATTTTCCCACAACTCCGATAAATATATATTGTATATATGTTTTCACACCTCGAAATCTAACAAATCTAATAAATACAATTCGACTTGTATTTATTCCCCACTTCGATAACACTTAAGCCATTATTCAAACCAACTTCTATACAAAAGTTTCGTATACATTTTCCCATATATATTCCAAGAGCCAACACTTAAGAAATATTTTCACAACTACATTTTATAACACAAACACATGAGAAAGTATTTGAAAACATTTAATTTTTGAACTATAAGCTTTTCCACACAAGTTAAAACGATACGAATATCTCATAGGAAATCATTTATCAGACATTACTGTTAATACAAACAAGCCGTAAAAACGTTTATTTATATTTTACGATCTTTTAATGTTTTGTCGATAACAAAAGTAAGATCATTTTAAGGGAAAAAATAAAATACGTAAATGGTTTGAACTAATAGTTTTCTAACACACTTACGCTTTCACATAAAACACTAAAACAAGTATAAGTGATTTTATGATTTAGATACATATGTACAAACAACTAGTGTTTACATATTGGGTTAAACATATACTTAAACTAAGTATACTAAAATGGGTAAAAACTAAGTGTATGCTAAATTGGGTAAATACAAGTATATATTAAATGGGTAATTACTAGCAAATGGTTTTTGACCCATGGTTTTATATATACCACTTAACCAAGTTCATTGTATCCTTAAGATACATTGTATCTAGAAAGAAAACCATGGATCAATGCATAACCCATGACCCATAACCAAAAATACCCATGGGCAAAGAGGAGCGGACCACGGATCCCTAGCTTTGTGCTAGCCGGATCCCTTGTGGTAGGGATCCGTGGGATCCGGAGAAACAGTAGGATTTTTCCTCTATAAATAGTGAACCATTTCTTCATTATACCTCATCCCTTTCTAACATACTTCTCCTCTGAGTTAAATCTCACTAACCTTAGATCCAAGAGATATATGTTTTGTAGTTTTGTCTTTGTGTGATCTTTTAGGTTTCTCTTAAAGGCAAGATCACCACCTTTGAAGTCGAGCAAACTCAAGTCCATGAGTTGCCATGCTTCCTCATCATCAAGGCTATTGAAGTCCTCTTATTGATGATCTCTTTCTTTCTTCAAAGAAGTGTAGTTTTGAAGACATTAGTGAAAGATGTCTCAAGTATCAAGACGAAGATATTAGTGAAGGGTATCTATCGTCTATAGGATAAGCACTTGTGAAAGGTGCTTGGAAGTCAAGACAAGAAGCATTAGTGAAAGGTTCTTAGAAGTCAAGACTTGAAGCATTAGTGAAAGGTGCTTCAAAGTGAAGACACAAGACATTAGTGAAAGGTGTCTTGTAGATCTAGTCAAAGGCATTAGTGAAAGGTGCCTTAGATGTACATTCGATATAGTGTGTTTCGATGTACTAGATAGACTAGCATTAGATCCATGGATATTGATGTCCTTGATAATGTTGTAAAGGAGTAGATCTCCTTTGGGATTAGTCGTTGGTGTAGTGTGGTAGTAGTTCCTCCATTGCAATGGAACTAGGTACTTAGCCTAGTACCTAATAAAGGGTAGGCGACGTTGTGAAGGTGTAGTTCACCTAAGGTGTGAAAGAACTCAGTGGTTAGCCTAGCACCGTATAAAGGGTAGGCAACGTTGTGTAGGTGTGGTTCGCCTTGGTGTGAAAGAACTCGGTATTTAGATTTGTACCGGAAAAAGGTTAAGCGACGTTGTGAAGGCTTCTCCGCCATAAGGAGATTGGTGTAGTGTTTATGAACTCTCGAGTACGTGACTCGGGGAGTGGAGTAGGGCAAGGAAGGTGTCCTTGTAGCCGAACCAATATAAATACTCGCGTTGTGGTTTTGTGCTTCTTACTCTTATCTTTTCATTACATATCTTTATATGCTTGTTTATCAACATCCAACACACACAACCAAATAGATTGACATAAGTCGATCTAAATAGTTTAAAAGGAAGTTTTAATTGGTAAAACTATTCAACCCCCCCTTCTAGTTTTCGACAATTGGCATCAGAGCTTCGTTACCAAGTTTCTTTAAGTATATTGTACTTTAAAACCTTGATACGATCCATGGTTAATTGAAAACTACAAAGAAGGATTTTTCATAAAAACAAACACCATGTCTTTTAAAATTATATGTTTGGATGTTGATTTGATAACAACATTTTTCTTATTTAATTTTTTTTTAATTTTATTGCACTAATCTTCCTTGTCATGTTGATTAGTCAAAGCTCATACCTACCAAGCTTTAGGAGTTTCTTGGTAACAAGAATATCTTCCTTAAGAAGGTATCTTAAACGCAAAGGATCGGGAATAGTCTAAGTGACATTTGTTGTGTCATTTGTAAAGACATTCCTAAGTGCGCTAAAGGTATGATTTTTTTTTCTTTGCTTGATAATTAAGTATACCTAGTTAGGTATTTATATGATTATCTATTGTGTCAATTACATGTTTTACTTGAAGCTTCATTAGGAAGCCTTTTTCTCAAATACGTGTTTTATTTCTCATATAAAGTCGTGGTATATAAAACTTATGTTTTGCTTCTTTTAATCCAATAAAACAAAACACGAATTTCAAAAAAAAAAAATTCCTCCTTCCCCATAAAAACTCCCACTGTCGACCACTTTATCAAAACCTCATTTTCAAATCTTCCAATTTCAAAAAATCTCCTCTCATTCAAAAACTTCATCTTCCTCCTCATTCTATCTCAATCGAAATCAAGAAGATCCGTCAAAAACATGGTTTACATCGCACTCGTGCTCATCGCCCTAACACTCATCCCACTTGTGTTCCCTATGATGAAGTTCTCATACGGAGACATTTACTTTGTGTTTTTAATCTATATTGGGGTCATATACCCGATCCTTTGTATCATCCTTAGTATTGAAATGCGATATTATTAATCTAGTTTATCTAGGTTACTATTATGTGTTTATCATTCCTTTTGATTTATATGCTTTATATTTTTGTGATACATTAGAGGTCATGTATGCATGCTGAAAGAAAATGTAGGATAAAACATATCTCATGGTATAAAAACTGTAAATCCTTTTATCAAATCTGTGTCTATTACTACAGATCCACGGATCCCGGAAGATATACTAGCCGGATCCCTTTTGTAAAGGAACCGTGGGATCCGTCCTACTGGAAAACAGTTTTCATGCAAGATTAAAAACCACTATCTTTCTAAAAGTAATAATCCACTAGAATTTCAAAACCATGAGTTAGTTAAGTGTTAAATACCATTTTTAATAAAATCTAGTAAAAACGTTAGATTATTATAGGTTTACCATAAACATAACTTCCTATTAACCCATCACTTCTATAGGTTCAACTATGACGCATGAATACGAGTTTGATTTTTCACTCACTAGCGTCTACACCCCGAACATCTCCCTTGAGCCCAACACACTTGGCAATCATGTCCGTGGGTTCAATAATCTCGAAAACCGTCACTTCCATGAAGGACGTATTGTAGACACCTCTCTACAATTCGAAGAAGGTATCAATACCTCCTTCCGAGCCATAGGACTAGAATGTCTTCTTGAAATCACCGAGAAGATATGTCCAAGGTTCATAATGGAATTCTTCCGTCAAGTCGAACTCGTTCGTAACGAGGATCGCTCTCTATCTCTTTGGTTTTACATCAAAAACCAAAAGTTCACCCTAACCCTTGGGCATTTTGCTCACATTCTCCGGATTCCCAATCATGGACAAAGTGCCTTCACCGAAGATTGGTCTCTTGATTCTCTCTTCAACTTTCGTGAAGAAAATAGTCCATATTGTTCACACATACCCTCTCCGGAAGATTTAAATCGCATTATATGCAAACCTCGACCATATTACTCCAATCCAAACATTATCCATACACAGGATATCCGAGAAGAGTACAAGCCTCTTGCTCTCATTCTACGTGAAAATGTTTGGAGTCTTAGGGGAAATCGAGATATTCTTCCCGCTTGTTGTGCTCACATGTTGTACTGTTTGCTAACACAACAACCATACAATCTCGCCTACTTCTTCGCAAGGCGAATTGCAAATCTTCAAGGCTCCAAGAATAAACTCATCCCTTATGGAATGTTCTTGACACGCCTCTATCACAATGTTATGCACTTCCATCCTCAATTTCAAAGTCCGTTGTACGTACTTGTGAACAAGATGATGGAACCGCTAAACATATCTCTCATGAAGACTTTCTTCATTCTTGATTCCACCAATACCCATCAATCACATAATGATCCTCCTAGCGAAGACACTCAAGGAACCTAGAATAGTCAAATAGGATCAATTCTACTCTACTCATTATTTATCAATGTAATCCTATTTCTTTCATGAAATAAAACATCTTACATTTGATATCCTTGTTTTAGAACTCCTTTAAACAAAACTTAGAATATAATGCATTGTCAAGATCATTGCATACCTTTAGTAAAGGTTCTGTCTAGCAGATAGACGGATCCCAAATGTTGTACTAAACGGATCCCTACATCTAGGGAACCGTGGGATCCGGCAAAACAAAAAATGCAATTGCAAGCATTGTATGTCAAACACATCCTTAGAACACCTCACACTAAGCTAAACATAGTGTCTTAAGGTAGATTAAGACTTTATCAAGATAGGTTGATCTTTCCTACTCATTCCAACTCACATAGAACACACTCTAAGATATTCATAGATCAATCACTTTGTTTTAATCCATCACTCTTCCGCTCTCAAAACTCACACTTCATATTTTTACCCTTCACATCTAGGTTAAAAATCTTTTATAACAAAATTGATCATAAATCAATCTCACCTCAAAATTGATCAAAGTTAATCAAATCCTAGTTTTCCCATCTCAAAACCATTAGGATATTTTCCAAAACACAATCCTAAGTCACAACCTCATCTCTAGGATCATTTAGCTTCAATTGACATTCTCCTATTTAGTGTCATCCTTGCTCATTCATTAGTACTCATGAAAGTTCCAAATCCTTCCACAAAAGACAATCATTAGCTACATCACTCACCACCTTCAAGTACTTAAGCACCATTTCATTTAAGGCACTTAGGAAGACTGAAACACTCAAGATGTTATAGGTTTTAGATTTTAGAAACATCATTTCCACTCCTTCATAGCTACTGATAGCCGGATCCCTAGGATTAGCCTAGACGGATCCCTCTGAGAAAGGAACCGTGGGATCCGGATGACAGTATAGGTCAAATATTGCTAAAACAATCATTTCAACTTATTTTCATAACTCAAACACTCCATCTCATCTTAAATGAGTTCCTAGATCAGTCCAACCTCTGAAGTTGACTCTTGTGCATGTCAATCATCACACTCCAATGAATCCTAGTGGCTTAAAGCTTAAATGCACTTGCCAAATCTCTTAGTTTATAAACCACCTTGTTAGGACCTCCATAGTCATCACTCTCAATCTAACTTTCAGCCCTTGAAATCATTTCATCATGAGAAAAACCCCAAGTAGTAACTTATCCAACAAAGAACCACCCAGGAAAAAGGCTCGTGTTATACACGAAATTTCCTCAACCGAATCATCTCCCGTCAAACCAACAAATGAGAGAATCCTTCATCATCCAATCAAACCAATTCCTAAAAGGATAGTACCCACAAAACTACCTATGCCTAACACCACCATACCTCCTAGGCCAAACAATATCATCTCCACTAAACCATCACCATTGGTTCCTAGAAATATTTCATTTACTTCACCACTATCATCACCACACCTTTACGATTTAGAGGACTTGCCTCCTAGGCCGTCTCATCCGCTTCCGCCGACAACATTCTCCTCATTAGGAGGAATAATGGTTCAAAATCAAGGTGTTGAGTCAACACTTGCTCCGGCTTCCTTTTCGCCGTCTCCATCATATAATCCTATATGGATTATGAGAAATCATCAAAGTCAACCACCTGACCCTATGGAAGTTGACACTTCCTTACCACCACCATCATTCTTGGTCGAGGCATTCTCAAATGCATCTCCACCAATCCCTCCATCGTTTGAAGCTCCGCATGCCGCTTCACTTGATCCTTCGCATCAAGCCATTTTATTTCCTCCACCACCACTACCTAGCCATGACAAAGATTGCTATCATTGTCAACATGTTGAAAGTTTGATACATGAAGTACGAGAAGACCAACGTTTCATGTTCTATCATCTCCTCGAACGTTTCGACGAGATCAAACCTAAACAAAACTTGAGCTAGAAGATTTTAGTGGTGTCCTAGCATCAAGCGTTAGATAGTCTAGAAATTCCTAGTCATGTATTGTCTATTTTCTTATTTTTAGAGTCATGTATATCATAACTCTTGTTTTATTAAATGGAATTACATGCTACTTGTTATTTTTCTGAGAATATGTATTCATATCTCATTTATGTGATAACATTACATGTTATATCACCTTTGCTGATTTTAGTCATCAGCCAGACGGATCCCTCAGTATTACCTAGACGGATCCCTACTAGGAGGGAACCGTGGGATCCGTGAAGTCAGAAAGTTTTTGTTTTCTAACTTAAATCACATTTGCAGGAAATTGTGAATTATACTTGTTTTCTAGCCCTTGTTTGCAGTTATTCAATTAACACATAAAGAATATGACATCCTAAAGCTCAGGGGAGCTTGGTGTCAAAATGATACGTTGCAAAATTACTTGCAACCATTAATTTAAATTTCATAACTTCCCGTTGCAAATATTGCAATAATCTAGGGGGAGCACACCCGTCACATTGACGTAATCTTTTGCATAAGTTAGTTGCAAATGAACTAGAATAGAATTAGTTTCTTGACGCCCTTACTTAGGGATGGACTCGTCAAGGGGGAGTAATGACGAGACCCTTTCCCGTTACTTGCTCTCTATTTTTTTTTCACATGTTTTTCTTAAAAACGATGTGTTGCTTTCTTTCAAACACTTTTTGTTTCGACAAAAAGGGGGAGAAGAAAGTAAAAACTACAAATTCAAACTTTTATGAATTTTAGCTTTTCCTTAAAATAATCTTATGTTTTGTCATCAACAAAAAGGGGGAGATTGTTAATACAAATAAGCCATAAAAATGTTTATTTATATTTTACGATCTTCTAATGTTTGGTCGATAACAAAAGTAAGAACATTTTAAGGAAACAAATAAAATACGTAAATGGTTTGAACTAATAGTTTTCTAACACACTTACGCTTTCACATAAAACACTAAAACAAGTATAAGTGATTTTATGATTTAGATACATATGTACAAACAACTAGTGTTTACATATTGGGTTAAACATATACTTAAACTAAGTATACTAAAATGGGTAAAAACTAAGTGTATGCTAAATTGGGTAAATACAAGTATATACTAAATGGGTAAATACTAGCAAATGGTTTTTGACCCATGGTTTTATATATACCACTTAACCAAGTTCATTGTATCCTTAAGATACATTGTATCTAGAAAGAAAACCATGGATCAACCCATAACCCATGACCCATAACCAAAAATACCCATGGGCAAAGAGGAGTGGACCACGGATCCCTAGCTTTGTGCTAGCCGGATCCCTTGTGGTAGGGATCCGTGGGATCTGGGGAAACAGTAGGATTTTTCTTCTATAAATAGTGAGCCATTTCTTCATTATACCTCACCCCTTTCTAACATACTTCTCCCCTGAGTTAAATCTCACTAACCTTAGATCCAAGAGATCTATGTTTTGTAGTTTTGTCTTTGTGTGATCTTTTAGGTTTCTCTTAAAGGCAAGATCACCACCTTTGAAGTCGAGCAAACTCAAGTCCATGAGTTGCCATGCTTCCTCATCATCAAGGCTATTGAAGTCCTCTTATTGATGATCTCTTTCTTTCTTCAAAGAAGTGTAGTGTTGAAGACATTAGTGAAAGATGTCTCAAGTATCAAGACGAAGATATTAGTGAAGGGTATCTATCGTCTATAGGATAAGCACTTGTGAAAGGTGCTTGGAAGTCAAGACAAGAAACATTAGTGAAAGGTGCTTAGAAGTCAAGACTTGAAGTATTAGTGAAAGGTGCTTCAAAGTAAAGACACAAGACATTAGTGAAAGGTGTCTTGTAGATCTAGTCAAAGGCATTAGTGAAAGGTGCCTTAGATGTACATTCGATATAGTGTGTTTCAATGTACTAGATAGACTAGCATTAGATCCAAGGATATTGATGTCCTTGATGATGTTGTAAAGGAGTAGATCTCCTTTGGGATTAGTCGTTGGTGTAGTGTGGTAGTAGTTCCTCCATTGCAATGGAACTAGGTGCTTAGCCTAGTACCTAATAAAGGGTAGGCGACGTTGTGAAGGTGTAGTTCACCTAAGGTGTGAAAGAACTTGGTGGTTAGCCTAGCACCATAGAAAGGGTAGGCGACGTTGTGTAGGTGTGGTTCGCCTTGGTGTGAAAGAACTCGGTATTTAGCTTTGTACCGGAAAAAGGTTAAGCGACGTTGTGAAGGCTTCTCCGCCATAAGGAGATTGGTGTAGTGTTTATGAACTCTCGAGTAGGTGACTCGGGGAGTGGAGTAGGGCAAGGAAGGTGTCCTTGTAGCCGAACCACTATAAATACTCGCGTTGTGGTTTTGTGCTTCTTACTCTTATCTTTTCATTACATATCTTTATATGCTTGTTTATCAACATCCAACACACACAACCAAATAGATTGACATAAGTCCATCTAAATAGTTTAAAAGGAAATTTTAATTGGTAAAACTATTCAACCCCCCTTCTAGTTTTCCACAATTACCATTTAGGGTCGTAAACAGAATATATTATCTAAGACTTGCCATATTATATCTAGGTTTCGTGTTGGAGCCGTTGTCATATCGTACTTGCTATTGTTGTGCATTTCCTACCGTATCACTAAGGTGAGTTCATAGCCCCACTTTTACTCTTTTAACTGTTTTATAAACTCTTTGGGGGAGATACATGCTATAAACTAGAACACAAGTCTTTTCTTAAAATGTATGCTTGCCTGATTATTATTATTATAGCCTAAGTTGCCTGCCAAAAGTCCCCTTCATCATGAACCATTAATCACTTGCGAGTGAACGCAAATATCGTGGATAGTACTATGGGAATTGACGACCTCGACTCGGTTATCGAAAATAACCGGGGCGAACTATATTTGGTATCTCTATGTAATTGGCTGTTACATCTTGGGGAGCAATTTTTTTTACTTACACCAATAATTAGGTGTATGCAGTTAGTATTGGTATCATGAGCTTAGTGCATAATAATAATCTCTGTTTTCTATGGTAATTGGCTTTAAAGCAATTATCATCTCTTACTTGTGTTCAACTATTTACTAAACCTATGAATATCACTCAACCGTTGTGTTGATCTTTTTAAGCATGTTTATCTCAGGTATTAAAAAAGGCGATAGCTAACTCTGGAGGCGCTTGGGCATTGGCATGGCATGGTCATAGATGACTCTGATTTACATATGGGGACCACATCTTGTAAATGGGCCATTTTTCCGCAACAATTCAACTTTGTAAAATTTGTTTTACTACAAAAATGAAATATTTTACGAAAAAGCTATTATTTTTCGCTTTTGTTGTGATCCAATTGAGTAGCATCCCAAAAACTTTTTCTTCCGCTGCAAACCATTTTTGGGGGTGTTACAAGATCATAGTCAATAATTATAGAAAACGACTCGAAAGAGACGTTATATTAAAATAGTTATCATTCATCGAAAACTCATAGTTGTTACAAAACATTGTAAATAGATCAAGTGTTTTTCCCAAAAGAAAGATCATGAGTTTGAAAGAAATAAAAACTTTTATGTTTTACACCACCAGATAAGCCTTGCCATGCCCCGTTCCGCGCCTTGGTCATAATCTTCACTGATTACTTGAGATAACATGCTTAAAAAGGTCAACAAAAATGTTGAGTGAAATTCATAGGTTTAAAATAGTTGAACACAAGTATATGAGCATGATCATTGTAAGCTAACAATATCATAAGAACAATCACAGATTATTATGCGCTAAGCTCATGAAACCAAGACTCAACTGCATACACCGAATTACCAGTGTACGTAAGTGTGCCTCAAAGGAGGTAATAGCCAATTACCTAAAGAAATTCAAATATGGTGCGCCCCGGTTATTTCTCTATAACCGAAATGGGGTCGTTAATCCCCATAGTACTATTCACGATATTTGCGTTCACTCGCGGTGACTAATGGTTCATGATCAGGGGACTTATGGCTAAATACTTAGGCAGTACATATAATCAAGAGGAGAGCATTTATGAAAAACCTTGTGTTCTAGTTTAAAGCATGTATCTCCCTCGCGGGGTTTGCAAAAATAAAGTAAAAGCGAGGCTATGAACTCACCTTGATGATAATGAACAAGCACAGACAGATCAAGGACAATGTAGCGGAGGTTCCAAACCGAAACCTAAAAATGATGAGATGGCGAGTCTCAGTAAAATGAGAATTTTGTTTCGCGACCAAAATAATAGAGCATTGAATATTCTTATTCAGTAGATCATTGGATTGTCCAATCCAATAGTGTGCGTGCGTGTTTAACGTTTTAAGTTAATTTACATGCTACATTGCCTTAATTAATGATCCTCACTTACGCATAAGTGAAATGTTTTTCCCCGTTGTGATCATAATGGATTTGTTGAGTATTTTAACTTGTTTTGATTCCCCGTGCGTTTTATCGGATTTATATATATAATTATAATCTTATAAATATATATATATACGTAATACATTTAACGTTATCCGATAATAAAATACTTATATGATCAAAATATTTGTTTTTTACGAAGTTACAATAAATTTATAAACTTTCCTAAACTTTTCCCAAATTTATACTTTTTACCCTCAAGTTGCGAAAAGTACAAGTTTAACCCCTAAACTTTAGAAAATGACACTTTGTACCTGTGGAAAACTAGAGGGCGGGTTGAATAGTTTTGCCAATTTTAAGTTAGTTTCAAAAACTTTAGATTCGATATTATGTGAAATCGTATGGATGTAGAGAAAGTGTAAATCTAATGATAAAGTAAGTAAATAAAGTAAAGCAAGGGATAGAAATGACACAACCGATTTATAGTGGTTCGGCAACAAGGACACCTTCCTTGCCCTACTCCAGTCCCCGAGTCACCTACTCGAGAGTTCAAGCACTATGTCAACAAACTCCTCCAGCTTGGCGGAGAAGCCTTCACAATGTTGCTTACACCTTTTTCCGGTACAAAGCTAAATACCGAGTCCGTAACACGGTGGACCAAACCAACACGACTATTACACAACAAATATGTGAAATATCAAATACAAGATCTTTTGCTACAGAAATCTTGTGGAGGAACAAATCAATCAAGGACCCCTTGCTTGGATGACTTGTAGAATGCTCGTGATCTCGCCTTAGAGAAGGACCCATATGAGAATCACTAAAGAAAGAAAGAAAGAAGAACTCTCTAGATCGAGTGATCTTTTGTTAGAAGAGAATGAGAGTATATGAGAGAATTAGTAAGAAGAGGGGTGAGTTAGAATGAAGAAATGACTCTCTATTTATAGGCAAAACTTGCCACTATTCCCCGGATCCCACGGATCCCTCCCACAAGGGATCCGTCTAGTGTAAACCTAGGGATCCGTAGGACGCTCCTCTTTGCCCATGGGTTTTTTGGTTATGGGTCATGGGTCATGGGTCATGGGTTCTGGGTTGGTCCATGGGTATTCTTTTAGATACAATGTATCTAGTGAGTACAATGTATCTAGTCAAGTGGGTATGGGTCAATACCATGGGTTATGGATATGATCCATGGGTTGTGATTTTTACCAATCCTAATAAACTATTACAACAAATGATTTATTACAACAATTTGTATTAAATGGCTATATGTAAATGCTTTACGAAAAATAACATGTATCCTTATAATTATACTTAAGATAACATTATATTTGTTATGAAAAAAACACAAAGAGATCGCAAAATATTAATAAACGTTTTTACGGTTTATTTGTATTAAAAGTACCCAAAAGTATCTTATACTCAAAGTTTCCAGAATTGTCACTTTTAGTCCCTTGTTGAAACTATTTTGATAAAATACTTTCAAAAGTTGAATTTTAAAACTTTTAGCCCCAAGTTTCATAGTAGGTGAATAGTTGTTTGTTTAAAGTTGAGGGGTTGGAACTGTCAATGTGTGATAGTTGTAAAATAAAAAGAAGGAAAGCTGCCATAAGGGGGTTTCGAACTGAGCTAGTGTCACTACTTGTATATTTACTACGTTATACTCTATATAAGGTGAAGCTCCTGTGTTATATTTTAAGTAAACATTCTACCATATTGAATCTGTATCGTGGGTACATGCATGATTTGGTTTTAGTTATTTCCATTTCTTCTCAGGGAACTAAAGTCATGGGCATTGATTATATTTCATTTTAATTCTCATAAAACCTTAGCATGTGTTTTGTAGCCAACGTACCAAGGGTTCAAGCGATAGGAAAAACAAAAACAAGTTTATTTTTAGACAAAAATGTGACTTAGGAGAGGGGTTTAGTGAGTTTTCTTAAGTTCGATCAAGGAGTTACGACTTAATATGAAGTGTCGTTATAGTTTCGCTTATCAAACAAGTGTCGGGTGGAGTTATAAAAATTGTTATACGTGACATATACTCAAACGAAAATGGTACGAGGGTTTTGTATCATGCAATGATGCTAGAGTCACAGGTTAAGAGTTTTAGCAAGGTTTCGATATATTTTTCATTTTAACGAGACATGTCATGAAATGAGATAAGCATGTTTAGTAAACTACAACTATCTTTACGTATTGAAATGGGTTGAGGTACTTACGACACCAAGGTGGTGGAGAAGAAAATGTATGAGCTTTGAAATGAAAGAGTAACTATAATGACTTCAAAGACTTCTTCTACTCGAACCAAAGACTTGTTTTAAAAGAACCCAAATCAAACTTAACCAAAATAAACTCCTAACTTATGGAACTTGAACCTTGCTTTCCCCTTCTTCTATCACGACAGGGAACAAAGGAGTAAATGAGAGGTGTGTTGGTGAGTTGGGAGGGTTGTAAGTGTAAGACTAAGATGTGATAAAAGGGTTAAGCTTATATAGCCAAGACCAAGCATGGCCTAAGCAATATATTAGTTCTTTCTTGTATGAATTCCGAGCAAGTCAAAAAAGAAAGGAAGGAGATGCAGGCGTGTATGCAAGAATCGGCTTGAAATGGGGAGCCATGAGGGTTTAGTCATGTCAAGTATGCTAGGGGGAACATAATATCCAAAGGATAACAAGGTCAATGTTAGTCAAGGTATGTGGTTAAATATTTTTTTAAGTCATAGCTTAAGGTCTAGTTGTGCTTTTGGTCTCCTAGATCTTACATGAAAATGTTCATTGTCCAAAGTGAGTTTTGAGTTTGGTTCTTGCTTTGGTTCGTTGGGTATGTGGAAAACTAGAAGGGGGTTTGAATAGTTTTGCCAATTAAAACTTCATTTTAATTTATTTAGATCGACTTATGTCAATCTATTTAGATGTGTGTGTTGGATGTTGATAAACAAACATATAAAGGTGAGTAGTAAAAAGATAAGAGTAAGAAGCACAAAACCACAACGCGAGTATTTATAGTGGTTCGGCTACAAGGACACCTTCCTTTCCCTACTCTACTCCCCGATTCACCTACTCGAGAGTTCGTAAACACTACACCAATCTCCTTGTGGCGAAGAAGCCTTCACAACGTCGCCTACCCTTTTTCCGGTGCTAGGCTAACCACCGGATTCTTTCACTTCAAGGTGAACCACACCTACACAACTTCGCCTACCCTTTATAAGGTACTAGGCTAAGTACCTAGTTCTTTCACTCCAAGGTGAACTACACCTACACAACGTCGCCTATCATTTATTAGGTACTAGGCTAAGCACCTAGTTCCATTGTAATGGAGGAACTACTACCACACTACACCAAAGACTAATCCCAAAGGAGATCTACTCCTTTACAACATCATCAAGGATATCAATATCCTTGGATCTAATACTAGTCTATCTTGTACTTCGAAACACACCATATCGAATGTACATCTAAGGCACTTTTCACTAATGCCTTTGACTAGATTACAAGACACCCTTCACTAATGTCTTGTGTCTTGACTTCTAAGCACCTTTAGCTTGCTCGACTTCAAAGGTGGTGATCTTGCCTTTAAGAGGAACCTAAAAGATCACACAAAAACAAAACTACAAACATAGATCTCTTGGATCTGAGGTTAGTGAGTTTTTAACGCAGGGAGAAAGTGTCTTAGAAAGGGGTGAGAAACAATGAAGAAATGGCTCACTATTTATAGAAGAAAAAATCTATTGTTCCCCGGATCCCACGGATCCCTTCCACAAGGGATCCGTCTAGCGTTAAGCTAGGGATCCGTGGGACGCTCCCTTTTACCCATGGGTATTTTGGTTATGGGTCATGGGTTGAACCATGGATCTTTAGCTAGATACAATGTATCTCTTGAGTCCAATGCACTTAGTCACTTGGGTACGGGTTGATCCATGGGTTATGGATATTATCCATGTATGATATAAGCATGATGTCATGCAATGGGTTATGGGTCAAGCTCCATGGGTCATGGACTTTGGGTTGTACCCAACTACATTCAATGTATTTGCCCAATAGGTTATGATACTTAAGTTTCTACCCATTTATATTACCCAATATACTACATACTAGTTATATGTATATTTTACCCAAATATGTAAACACTAGTTGTTGTACATATGTAATATTAAATCGTAAAATCACTTATACTTGTTTTAGTATTTTATGTGAAAATGTGAATATGTTAGAAACTATTAGTTCAAACCATTTACGTATTTTATTTGTTTCGTTAAAATGATTTTATGTTTGTTATCGACAAAACATTAGAAGATCGTAAAATATAAATAAACGTTTTTACGGCTTATTTGTATTAACAATCTCCCCCTTTTTGTTGATGACAAAAAATAAAATTATTTTAAGGAAAAGCTAAAATTCGTAAAAGTTTGAATTTGTAGGTTTTACTTTCTTCTCCCTCTTTTTGTCGAAACAAAAAGAGCTTCGAAAGAAAACAACACATTGTTTTTAAGAAAAACATGTGAAAGAAATAAAAGGAATAGAGAGCAAGTAACGGGAAAGGATCTCGTATTTACTCCCCCTTGACGAGTCCATCCCTATGTAAGGGCGTCAAGAAAATAATACTAAGCTAGTTTGTTTGCAACTAAGTTTGCAAAAGATTTCGTCTAAGAGACGAGTGTGCTCCCCTTTGCTGATTGCAATTTTGTAAAGGGATGTCACGAAATGTAATCCTAATATTGCAAGTAATTTGCAATGTATTGCTTTGACATAAAGCTCCCCTTAGCTTTAGGATGTCAAAGTCTTCATGTGTAAATTGAATAACTACAAAACAAAGGTTAGAAAGCAAGTATAATTCACAATTTCTGCAAATGTGGTCCAAGTTAGTAGAAAATAGTTTTCTGTCTCACGGATCCCACGGTTCCCTCCTAGTAGGGATCCGTCTAGGAAATTCTGAGGGATCCATATAGCTGATGATCAATTTCAGCAATGGTGATATAACAAGTAATGTTATCACGAAAATGAGATATGAATACAATGTAATCATATGCTCAGAAATATAACAAGTAGCATGTAATTTCATTTAATAAAACTCGAGTTATGATATACATGACTCTAAAAACTAAGAAAATAAGAAAATACATGACTAGGAATTTCTAGACCAACTATCGCTTGATGCTAGGACACCACTAAAATCTTCTAGCTCAAGTTTTGTTTAGGTTTAATCTCATCGAAACGTTCGAGGAGATGATGAAACATGAAAAGTTGGTCTTCTCGTACTTCATGTATCAAACTTTCAACATGTTGACAATGATAGCAATCTTTGTCATGGCTAGGTAGTGGTGGTGGAAGAAATCAAATGGCTTGATGCGAAGGATCAAGTGAAGCGGCTTGTGGATCTTCAAACGATGGAGGGATTGGTGGAGGCGCATTTGAGAATAGCTCGACCAAGAATGATGGTGGTGGTAGAGAAGTTTCAACTTCCATATGGTCGGGTGGTTGACTTTGATGATTTCTCATAATCCAAATGGGATTATATGATGGAAACGACGAAAAGGAAGCCGGAGCAAGTGTTGACTCAACACCTTGATTTTGTACCATTATTCCTCCTAATGATGAGAATGTTGTCGGCGGAGGCGGATGAGACGGCCTAGGAGGAAAATCCTCTAATTAGTAGAGGTGTGGTGATGATAGTGGAGATGTAAAAGAAATAGCTCTAGGAACCAATGGTGATGGTTTAGTGGAGATGATATTGTTTGGCCTAGGAGGTATGGTGGTGTTTGACATAGGTAGTTTTGTGGGTACTATCCTTTTAGGAATTGGTTTGATTGGTTGAGGAAAGATCCTATCATTTGTTGGCTTGACCGAAGATGATTCGGTTGAAGAGATTTCGTGTATAACACGAGCCTTTTTCTTGGGTGGTTCTTTGGTGGATAAGTTACTACTTGGGGTTTTCCTCATGATGAGATGATTTCAAGAGGTTTGTAAGGGTTTCTAAAGTGCTGAAAGTTAGGATGAAGGTGATGACTATGGAAGTCCTAACAATGTGGTTTATAAAGCAAGAGATTTGGCAAGTGCATTTAAGCCTTAAGCCACTAAGATTCATTGGAATGTGATGATTAACATGCACAAGAGTCAACTTCAGAGTTTGTACTGATCTAGGAACTCATTTAAGATGAGATGCAGTGTTTGAGTTAGAAAGATGAGTTGAAATGATTGTTTTAGCAAGAATTGACATAAACTATCATCCGGATCCCACGGTTCCCTCCTCAGAGGGATCCGTCTAGGCTAATCCTAGGGATTCGACTCTCAGCAGCTATGAAAGAGTGGAAGTGATGTTTCTAAGATCTAATTCTAAGGATTCGGCTCTCAGCAGCTAATCCTAGGGATTCGGCCTTAAGTGTTTCAGTCCTCCTAAGTGTCTTAAATGAAGGGGGTGCTTAAGTACTTGAAGGTAATGAGTGATGTAGCTAATGATTGTCTTTTATGGAAGGATTTGGAACTTTCATGAGTACCAATGGATGAGCAAGGATGACACTAAAGATGAGAGTGTCAATTGAAGCTAAATGATCCTAGAGATCAGGTTGTGACTTAGGATAGTGTTTTGGAAAATGTCCTAAAGGCTTTGAGATGGGAAAACTAGAATTTGATCAACTTTGATCAATTTTGAGGTAAGGATGATTTATGATCAATTTTGCCATAATCGAAAGATTTCTAAAGCTAGATGTGAGAGATCATGTGAGAATGATGAGTGATCTAGAGAGCGGAAGAGTAATGGATTAAAATGAGACGATAGATCTACAAGCGTCTTTGAGTATCATCTAGGTGAGTTATGTGTGAGTAGGAAGGATCTACTTAACTTGATAAGGACTTAATTTGCCTTAAGATACTATGTTTAGCTTAGTGTGAGGTGTTCTAAGGACATGATTGAAATACAATGCTTGTAATTTCATTTTCTGTTTGCCGGATCCCATGGTTCCCTAAAAGTAGGGATCCGTCTAGCACACACTTTGGGATCCCTTCATCTGCTCAGCAGAACCTTTACTAAAGGTATGTCAATCTATTTAGATGTGTGTGTTGGATGTTGATAAACAAGCATATAAAGGTGAGTAGTAAAAAGATAAGAGTAAGAAGCACAAAACCACAACGCGAGTATTTATAGTGGTTCGGCTACAAGGATACCTTCCTTGCCCTACTCCACTCCCCGAGTCACCTACTCGAGAGTTCGTAAACACTACACCAATATCCTTGTGGCGGAGAAGCCTTCACAACGTCGCCTACCCTTTTTCCGGTTCTAGGCTAACCACCGGGTTCTTTCACTCCAAGGTGAACCACACCTACACAACGTCGCCTACCCTTTATAAGGTACTAGGCTAAGTACCTAGTTCTTTCACTCCAAGGTGAACTACACCTACACAACATCGCCTACCCTTTATTAGGTACTAGGCTAAGCACCTAGTTCAATTGCAATGGAGGAACTACTACCACACTACACCAACGACTAATCCCAAAGGAGATCTACTCCTTTACAACATCATCAAGGATATCAATATCCTTGGATCTAATACTAGTCTATCTTGTACATCGAAACACACCATATCGAATGTACATCTAAGGCACCTTCACTAATGCCTTTGACTAGATCTAGAAGACACCCTTCACTAATGTCTTGTGTCTTGACTTCTAAGCACCTTTCACTAATGCTTCTAGTCTTGACTTTTAAGCACCTACCACAAGTGCTTATGATATGGACGATAGATACCCTTCACTAATATCTTCGTCTTGACACTTGAGACATCTTTCACTAATGTCTTCAACACTACACTTCTTAGAAGAAAGAAAGGAATCATCAACAAGAAGACTTCAGTAGCCTTGATGATGAGGAAGCATGGCAACTCATGGACTTGAGCTTGCTCGACTTCAAAGGTGGTGATCTTGCCTTCAAGAGGAACCTAAAAGATCACACAAAAACAAAACTACTAACATAGATCTCTTGGATCTGAGGTTAGTGAGTTTTTAACTCAGGGAGAAAGTGTGTTAGAAAAGGGTGAGAAACAATGAAGAAATGGCTCACTATTTATAGAAGAAAAAATCTACTGTTCCCCGGATCCCACGGATCCCTTCCACAAGGGATCCGTCTAGCATTAAGCTAGGGATCCGTGGGACGCTCCCTTTTACCCATGGGTATTTTGGTTATGGGTCATGGGTTGAACCATGGTTGTCAGGATCCCGATCTTGATCTTAGGATCTTACGATTTTACGATACTGTAAAACAAAAACGATCCGGATCCTACATAGGATCTTTGCAAGCTTGAGATCTTATAGGATCCCGATCTTGACCATACGATCTTACGATCTAATCTGATCCGATCTTACTCTTCTCGGATTACAAACTAAAAAACTACAAATTTATGGGTTGTTTGTTTGTAGAATTCAAAAAACAATATGTTAATCTTTTTAAACATTTTATAATCATAATTATGACAACATTTATATGAAACATTCATAGTATTTTGTGCTTATAATGTATTAGAATTTGTAGATTTGTATAAAATTACATAAACTATTAAGAAATAACATTAGAGTAAAATCTTAAGATCCCAATCCGATCTTACGATCACGATCTTGCAAAGACAAAAACGATCCTGGGTAGGATCCCGATCTTGACAACCTTGGGTTGAACCATGGATCTTTAGCTAGATATAATGTATCTATTGAGTGCAATGCACTTAGTCACTTGGATATGGGTTGATCCATGGGTTATGGATATTATCCATGTATGATATAAGCATGATGTCATGCAATGGGTTATGGGTCAAGCTCCATCGGTCATGGGCTTTGGGTTGTACCCAACTACATTCAATGTATTTGCCCAATGGGTTATGATACTTAAGTTTCTACCCATTTATATTACCCAATATACTACATAGTAGTTATATGTATATTTTACCCAAATATGTAAACACTAGTTGTTGTGCATATGTAATATTAAATCATAAAATCACTTATACTTGTTTTAGTGTTTTATGTGAAAATGTGAATATGTTAGAAACTATTAGTTCAAACCATATACGTATTTTATTTGTTTCGTTAAAATGATTTTACGTTTGTTATCGACAAAACATTAGAAGATCGTAACATATAAATAAACGTTTTTACGGCTTATTTGTATTAACAGGGTAGTCACAGAAAAAGAAGTGATACTTAGTTAGGTTAGTTTGTTTTTGTGTCTCCTACTTCTCTTGGTCACGTTTGACTCACAGAAAAAGAAAACAAGGAACAAATTAGATTTGCACTTGCTACATAACCCATTTGTGACAAAAGAAAACGTATTGGGCTGGGCAGTAGGCGAGGCCCAAAAAGAAAAGAGATGGGTTGAATTTGGATTGTGAGTAGACGAGGCCCAAGGGAGGAATAAGGTGGATCAGTTGGGCTTAAGGCCCGGTCCATGTGGTAATTTATTTATCTTTGTTTTTATTTATTTTATATTTTTTATAAAATCTATATTAAATATATAAAAAAATATCGGGATCGTGGGGAATCTTGTTCTGATCACAACGGTGTATTTTTGAATGCTCAAGTCGCATGGATCTTGCATATGCCAAATGATATGCAAATATGATGTTTAGAAAATTTCATGATGATATAAATTGTGCTTTAATTTCTGATTAAAGTCTTAAGTACGATGAAATTTTCCGGGAGCTTACAACTACTTGAATGATTTCAAGATGTCATAAAATCTTATCCTACTCGTTCCTAAGTTAAATTGTTCAATGCCAAGTTATGGCAATTCCTACATACTACATCCTACTCTACATAACTATTGTTAAGATGTTACAAACCATTGTTTCAAATTGTTTTCACAAATTAAGGTCCTATGACCTTACCTTGCTTCCCCATATCCTTCCATATCACTCCCCGTCTTCATCCTCTCCTCCACTCTTCATCTCACCATCTCTACTTCTTTTTCTTCAAGAAGTTGGCGAAGCACTTGAAGATCCCTTTGGTTTGTTGCCATTCTTGTGATGGGCTAGGAATGTCCGACAATTGATTGATGTAATCCAAAGGGTCGAGATCGATGTTGCCGAGGGGGTTGCTACTTCGTTCTCCTTCTCTTTGTCTCTCCCGTTCATCCGATGAATCCGTTGGTGGGTGAGGTCTTTTCCCATCCACCATAAACCTTGTAGTTCTTCCCTCGGATAAAGACACCATAACTTTGTTGCAAAAGCTATGATCATAGGATAACGGAGAAGGATCTAAAGCAAAGATGAACCTTCCAAGACGGGTTAGGAGCATTGCATACGGTAGCACCATTTTGTCCATGCTTTTTACACTCGCCATTCTCTTAATCATGTAATATGCAAGGTTGAAGTGAGTCTCAGTCACAAGGAAATAGATCATGAAACTTAGGCACGCATTGGGGTGATCCTTGTTCCATCCTAAGCAAAGCACATTCTCCCTCACCACGACTTCCCATTTCCTATACAACGCGTACATCTCAGAAAGCTCCATTTGAAATGGGTCCCTGTAGATCACTTTGGAATTTCTAGTGACTCTCGATGGGGATGCCCTTTGCATGAACACGATATCCCTTACCGTGGTTGCTTCCGGGATTCTTATGCGGTAGACTTCATGATGATCAACCATATCGTGTAGCTCCGCCAAAGACCACTCATTGGAAAACATGCAAACTCCTTGATATGGAACACGTAGTATTCTTCCAAATTCCACAAGCGAAAGGGTGTAATCATGCTCATTTATGATGAAGACAATTGAGATGGTCCCGTTCTCATTCCTAACCATCCTCTTTGTTTTGTAGAACTCGAGTACGAACACTGGGCAAATTTGCTCGTTTATGTCCAACAAACAATCAAAGCCAATAGTTTCAAAAACTTGTCGGATGTCGGTGTTAGCAAGGAATGATGGTTCTACCACACTACCTTCATGAAAAAGTCTCTTTTCGAGCAACTTGAAAGCTTTCCTATCTTCCGGGCTAAGTCCATCCTTTCGATAGTACATTGGGATGTAGTGGGCGGTATCATGATAGTGTTGTTGTCGGTTACTAGGCATGATTGTTCCTATACAACAAAACTACAATGTGGTGTTAATTGTGAATAGTAGCCTAAAGGGTTTGATCACAATTTTGCTCAAATCGTCTTTATTGAATTCAAGAAATGAGTTTAATTTGTATTAACAATGTTAATTCTTTGATTTGGATTATCTTAGAAAACAATGTGGTGACAAATTATGACAAACCGATTTGAACCCAACTTCTAAAGATGAAAAATTGTAATCCTAGAAATCAAGGAATTAAATTAACAATGTAGTGAAGATTATACTTACACAAGAGATTGTTTTGCTTGAAGGAAACGATCAAATTGCTCCTGTAAACAGTAATTGGGTTTTTGTTTGTGAGTCTTTGAAAGGAAAATGATAGTGGAACTTCCACAGTGATCATTTCTAACTTATACTGTCTTCTGTAGCACGAATCCCATGGATCCCTCTCATTAGGGATCCGGCTAGTTCAAACTCAAGGATCCGGCATGACAGCAAAAATTCAGCTTAAGTATTCCTTTATAGCTTTGGTTTGGGAGTTCTAAAATGCCTAGAGTTTGATGTTTAAGCTCTATAACTTGTGGTTTGGGGTTTTGATGGTTTAATACTAATCCTATTTGATGAGGTTCCCTTTTTATGAATTAGTCACAATTCTTTGGGAGGTTTTTCAAAGATTATGACAAAATCCCATTTTATCATAATATAAGAAATTTCACATGGATACTCATTGACATAGATGAAATGTCAATAGTTCTTTTGTGAGGAATAATGATCAAGATTCTCGAATAGCCGAGATATCATTATTATAGGTTTGTAGTGTAGTCTATACGAATCAACGAAGAATACTATTCTTGATGATGATTTTAATATAGATAACTACTATAGTAATTACTAAGAAAGTGTAAACATACTACTAAGACTTTAATAAAAGAAAGCTTGAAATTAATTCAGATCATACCTTTGCTAAAAATTCTTTTTAAGAAAAGAAATATTTAGAGAAATTCTTTGTGATCTTCTTAGGATCCCCAAATCCATGTGTGAGGAATACTATGCTAAATATTCTTTTTACGAAAAGAAATATTTAGAGAATTTCTTCATGATCTTCTTGGTATGCCCAAATCTAAGTATGGAGACTTCTAACAAGGAAAATATTAGAACATTCTATCATTGTCCAACATTAAACACTATGATGATTTTAAAAACATGACTTAAAAAAGAACTTTCTTTGTAGTTTTCAAACATACACGGATCGTATCAAGTTTTTAAAGTACAACATACTCTAAGAAACTTGGTAACGAAGCTCTGATGCCAATTTAAACTAGAAGGGGGGTTGAATAGTTTTACCAATTAAAACTTCGTTTTAAAAGATTTAGATCGACTTATGTCAATCCATTTAGATGTGTATGTTGGACATTGATAGATAGTATATAAATGTGTAATGAAAGATAATAAGTAAGAAGCACATAACCACGACACGAGTATTTATAGTGGTTCGGCTACAAGGACACCTTTCTTGCCCTACTCCACTCCCCAAGTCACCTACTCTAGAGTTCGTAATCACTACACGACACCAACTCCTTATGGCGAAGAAGCCTTCACAACGTCGCCTACTCTTTTTCCGGTACTAGGCTAACCACCGGGTTCTTTCACAAAGGAGAACCACACCTACCACAACTTCGCCTACCCTTTATCCGGTACTAGGCAAACTACCGAGTTCCATTACAATGGAGGAACTACTACCTAACACTACACAACACCTAATCCCAAAGGAGACCCACTCCTTATTACAACACCATCAAGGATATCAATATCCTTGGAAACAAACTATCACTATTTGTATAACAATGCACCTCATCGATTATACGACCTTGGCATCCTTCACTAATGCCACTTGATTTGACCCCTAGGCATCTTTCACTAATTCCCTTGACACGAATGCTTGGCACCTTTCACTAATGCCTTCGTCTTGACTCCTTTAGCATGCTTCACTAATGCTTTTGACACGGACGTTAAGCACCCTTCACTAATGCTTTCGTCTTGAATCTTTCGGCATCCTTCACTAATTCCTTGGACACAACACTTCTATGGAGGAAGAAAGAAGTATCAACAAGAGAACCTCAGTAGTCTTGATGATGACGAAGCATGGCAACTCATGGACTTGAGCTTGCTCGACTTCAAGAAGTGGTGATCTCGCCTTTAAGAGGAACCTAGAGAGTCACACAAAAACAAAAGACAAACTACAAAGAAAGATCCCTTAGGATCTATGGTTAGAAGGTTACAATACTTGGGGAAAGTATGTGTGGGAGTGGCAACCCAAAAGGTAGAAATGGCTCACTATTTATAAAAGAAAATCATCTACTGTTCCACGAATCCCACGAATCCCTCACTTGAGGGATCCGTCCAGTGTAATACTGGGGATCCGTGGGACGCTCCCTTTTGCCCATGGGTTTTGGGTCATGGGTCATGGGTTATGGATCATGGATATCCAAGTAGATACAATGTATCTATAAGATGCAATGCATCTAGTCCATGGTTCATGGATTAAAACTATGGGCCATGGATTAAAACCATGGGTCATGGATATTATCCATGTATGACATAAGCATGATGTCATGCAATGGGTTATGGGTCAAGCTCCATGGGTATGGGTCATGGACTGTGGGTTGTACCCAACTACATTCAATGTATTTGGTCAATGGGTTAAATACTTAAGTTTCTACCCAATTGTATTACCCATTATAATACATACTAGTTATGTATATATTTGCCCAAATTGTAAACACTAGTTGTTGTACATATGTATTACTAAATCATAAAATCACTTATACTTGTTTTAGTGTTTTATGTGAAAACGTAAGTGTGTTAGAAAACTATTGGCTCAAACCATTTACGTATTTTATTTGTTTCGTTAAAATGATTTTACGTTTGTTATCGACAAAATATTAGAAGATCGTAAAATATAAATAAACGTTTTTAATGCTTATTTGTATTAACACCAACGTCAAAGAGCGTGTGAGCATGTTGGAGAAAGATATGGAGACACCTGAGCAACGAAGCGGACCTGATGCAGACAACAACAACATAATCTCACCATAACCACACCAGAACAAAGAACAAAGATTACGAAGACGTCAAAGCTGAAAACTTCAAAAGAAACAAGATCCTCACATTGGGGAGATTGTTGGAATCAAGGCACTTCTTCTCACAAGAAAGAGGAATGTCAGAAAACGTCAAGGAAACTGCTATTACATCAACACCAACGACTTATCCAAGATTGCTGGAGTCATCACTTAACTACTAACACTTAGGGGGAGATTGTTGGAATCACTCCTAACTTGTATTTCAAGTGTTAGCAATTAATATGTAATAGGTTACTTAAACTAGGCTTTTATGTTTGTTTTAATGGCAAGGCTTATTTAGAAAACCCATGAGCCTTGGCCCAAGCCCAATAAGGAAGGAAGGGACTAGACATGTTGCCCTAGCTCCTTTCCCCTTTAAATACTAATGTAAACCTTCTCTTGAAGGTTGGTTGTTCATTTCACATAATATCCTAAGCCTAATATTATAGTATTCATACGTGTGTTTGTGTGTGTGTTCAACCAATCTCTCTTTCATCTATATTTCTTACATATTGATCCTTGTGTTAACTTATGGTGACCTAACATATGCTTAGGCCCATATAAACAAGGAAGGGACTAGAATAGTTGCCCTAGCTCCCTTGCCTATAAATACCTCGTAAACTCTCATTTGAGAGAGTTGGTTCTTTCTCATTTACGCTAAATCATTCCTTATTATCATGTGTGTGAAAGTTCCATCTGTCTCTCCTCTCTCTCACGCTCTAATCTACATCTAAACATAATTGTGTTCATATTATGATGACCTAACAGTGCTATCAATCACCATTCAGTTGTGTGAAACATTTTGGTTGAAGTTTTGTTCGTAACACGTAAGTTTTACCTCGTTCACAATCGTTATTTACGCGTAAACTTTGATTTTTGCACTCCAATCTTGAGCTTGGAAAATTTTAAGGTTAATATAGTGTTTAGAATCTTAGTTTTGGCAAAAAAGTTTGAAACTTTACGTGTTTCTCTGGTTTTCACTTGTTTTCTAGTTGATCGTCACATTTTACGCATAAGCTCAAATTTTACTTTGGGTGTTCAAGTTAAAAACTTTCTTGTTCTTTAAGTGTTATTGAAGCTGTTTCATCAAAAGAATTGAGTGTACAAAGCATTTTGGTGCTTAAAATTTCAGTTTGGTCATTTCTTGGATTTATTATTACTAATAGCAAATATAGATGTAACATTTGGTTCAACGTCATTCATATCAATTTCATAAACACCATTACAAGGAATAGCATTAAAATAAAAAACATTATTTAAAGAAACTGAAATCCCATTACAAGAGATAGAATGAACATAACCGTTATCAACCAAACGTGAAACTGAAACAAAACCTCTAACAATAGAAGGTGCATAGTGACAATTTTCTAAAACAATAACTAAGCCCGAAGGAAAAACTAAGTCAAAACTTCCAATGGCTTCCACAGCTGCACGTACACCATTGCCCACGTACAGATATGAAGTTCCATGTTTCAGCTTCTTCTCTCCTCTAAGTCCCTGAGAAGTGTTACAACACATCTAGTGTCATACACCCAGGAATCTTTAATAGGAAAAGAGAATAATTCAGTTGTGAAGATACCTGAAGTAATGGCAATAGAAACAACCTGCTTTTTCTTCTTGTTTGAATACAACTCCATTAGATATATAGGAAAATTCCTCTTCCAATTTCCTACCTCTTTGCAATGGTGGCAAGCTTGTTCCTTAACAGGATGAACATGCTTAGCTTGGGGGGGGGGGTCTTTTTAGGTTTGGGAGCATAAGCTAACATTTGCTTATCCTTGCCCTTACTTTTACCCTTGCCTTTGTTTACTTATGATTTATTGTTATTTTTCTGAATTCTACCATCATGAATCGCTAAGACTTGTGTGGTAGCAACCTTTTCGGGTAAACCTTTCTCATACACAATAAGCATAACATGTAACTCACTTATTGTCTTCCCTATGTTGTGCATATTGTAGTTGCGCACAAACCCCTCAAAATCCTTATTAAGCGAATTAAGGATAAGGCCAACTGACATAGCCTGAGGTAGAACGTAGTTAAGGCGTTCCAATTGCTCCACATGACTCTTCATCTTTAAGACATAAGAGATTACGAATTGTCCATCAGTTTGTTTGCTGGAGTGAAAGGTCTGAAGAAGATCAAACAATTTAAATCCTAAGTTGACGAAACCAATCATTGAAGTTTGGTCTAGTTAGTTTTTCTCTTTCAAGCATAGAACTTTAAGCCAAAAAGTTCGGGTTTTGTGCAAGATTCATCTACAAAATAGATTTTCAAGTTCAAAAGTATTTTCGATACTTAGTCCTTAAGAGAAATTAAATACCCATTTTTAAACAAACAATTAAATTCTTTAAGGCTAGGACCCTAATTGACATACAACCATTATATTAGTTGATCTGCTAGCAATGGTGTATTCAAAAAGGTAAGTGTCGTACAATAATTACCTATTTTGTGGAATTCCCAGATCAATATAGGACTTACCGATGGTACTAGGGACATTCACATAGTGTCATGTAAGCATGTTTCACCCCATCTTATGCTTTGGGTTATGGGTCTCACCAAATAACTTGATTAAGTCACCCAATAAAAAACTGTAAATAATCCACCACCATCTTACGATGGGTGGTAATGTAACACCCCAACCCGACAAGGGTCCGAATGTCACATTATAGAGTCATATCAGAACATACTAATAAAATTTTGCAAGCGGAAGTCTTATAAAATAAAATACCAAGTCATATAAACGAATGACTTACAAGGAAAAATACAAAATCCAATATGTCAAAAATGTAATATCAAAACAATGATCTTCAAAAAGAGTCCATTAAGATAGGGAAACTGGGTTCGGTTCAATCAAATGCTCCTACTCTTAGCCCATCAAGCCCAACATCCTACAAGGTACCTGCCGCATGGAAAAGAAAGTGTGGATGAGCTTAAAAATCCCAGTGAACAGATATGACAAAATAAAAACAAAACAAAATGAAGATATGAAGGGAAACAAAGGAAACTGATATCAAGGTCATAGCAATGAACGAAATGAGTGAATGAGAAACCTGCAGAACACAATATTAACAGATAACCAAAAGAACATAAATCAAAGGAGACCAAAGCAAAGCAGCGCATCATCGAACATACATAAGCACACATAACATAACCAACCATATAAATACTGGACATAAACGAATAGGAATTGATAAACAACATCATAAGGAAAACAAGTAACCAAACAGTGTACAAGCATAGCAGTCGGCGTATCAACTAAACATAAATATGGCAAAAAAATAACACCTTTTAATCATGTGTTCCAATCCTTTTAATCATGCATACATTCATGTACATCAATAATACCTTAGCAAGACATGGCATAACAAACATTCATGAATTCATAATTACCATTTACACATCAAGTCATGCATATCAAGTTCCTAATCCATCTAGTTGCATGGTTACTCTATCCGGTTCATCCAAACATGGTAACAAACACATCAAGACCATCATTATACATGTTCCAAATCCTTAAACATCACCATTATTCATATTCATCTTATAACATATTAATAAGACATTACAAAGCAAATCATGCATATAATCCTTCACATAAAATCATAAAATGACACAAGTTAATAATTAAGAGCTAACTAAACATGCATAATCTCATCACTTGAATCACTAATCATGTTCATATAACTCATATCACATAGCATGCAATCAACACATACCAAACACTCACTTGGTTACATGAAGTCACCGAAAACCTTAACTTCAAGTAAAAATCAAGACTACAGTTCAGAGGCTATACTAAATACACAAGTACCTATATGTATTGAGAGCATGCATGAATTTTCTTAGAATTTATTACCAAGTAACCGTAGGATCATGAATATTATGTTGTTTGATGATTCGGGTGGTCTAGGGAGATGATTATACAAGTATGCCATATTAGAGAGATGAAGAGGGTAGAGAGGGAATTCTAGAGAGAGGATTAAAACAAAAAATGAAAGGTTAGATTAAGAAGTTCCACCCCTTCCAAGGATGGAAGGGGTATTTATAGTTACAGACACTACGTCCTCCTGTCGGACTGTGGATCAGGCATACAATGGGTAAAGACCCGTCCTTCCTCCACGGTGTTACACTAAACTAATAACTAAGCTAACAACTAACTAATTGAGTACTAAATAACGTAAATAACGATATCTCTACGAGCTAACATATGCTAGACTATAATTGGGGTGACCGACACTTCCTTATAGAATTTCCAATTCCTAACAATCTCCCCCTAAGGGAGGTCACCCCATGATTTACATTTTGAATCCTAACATTCTTTCTTTGTCTTCTGTTCCGAGCTCGTAGACTTAAATTCTTCAAATTCTGCATTCGTTGTGCTTTAATAGTGATTCTTCAATGTCCGATTATTTTGTACTTTCAGTGGAGGTCTTTGAACTGATCCACATCTTTGATGATCTTCGATCTTTCTTTGAGATCATCAGCCACATTAAATCTCTAGATCACCCTTTATTGTGTTGCCTTCATGTGATGTTGTGACTTTTGGACCGACATGCTCACACTTTATGGATCATGACATCATTTCATCAGAGTAGCGGAAGCATCTTTGTTGTATGTCATTGATGATCATGATTTTCTTCATTTAAGCGTGAATGCTGTGAGCATGCGGTTGTGAATTGACTTCTCAATACGATCAGTTGCAACCGTCCAAATGTTCCTGCAAACAACAGTTAGCACTAAAACATACGAAAGTGTCTTTGTTCACTTTCGTTGAATATAGTTGCAAGAACCACGGTTCCCCGTTGATTAGTATAAATATTGCCTGTGATCAGGTAGAGTTTCGAAGAATATCCTTGCCAGGGTTTCGCAGCTTGATCTAGCCGTTCTCAAACCGGAGCGTCCCAAAGTAGACAACACGGAGTGAGTGAACCAGCGAATTGAGATTCACTGATTGATGAAAAATTGTTTTGAAAACAATCGCGTATTGCTTGAAGAAAGAGTTTTGCAATACGACGAAGGTTTTATAAGAACGATCAATTTTCAATCAGAAATACTTTTTGTGTTTGAAAGCATGAATACACATTCAATGTGCTAGAGAAAAGAAGAGATTTGCACATCGAACGGTTTTTCCAAAAGTATATTTTTCAATCAGAAATACTTTTTGTGTTTGAAAATGAATACATATTCGATGTGCTAGAGAAAAGAAGAGATTTGAATATCGAACGGTTTTTCCAAAAGTATTCGTCAATTCATTTCCTGGACCAAGGTTGATTCAAGAGTGAATCGCCCTATCGTTTCTGTCCAGTTGTCACAAGCTTGATCTTTTGGAAAGATCTCACATGTCACCCACCAAGAGCTTGTTTGATGTTGGCTCTAGAAGGATTTCCATCTTCATCGTGAATACTTTTACATATCACTCGGATGTTCTGGCAATACCACAAGGATAATGCGTAGGACTCTCAATATATACTTACTTTCCTCATTGTGTGAAACAGCAAGTCTTTATTAATTTTGTGTCCTAATGAGATTTTATGGATGATCTCTTGGCTCTAGACTCAATAGTGCACATTTGGTTCCTATGCCAGAGACTAGGGAGAGGGTCTCCTTCTTCAATATCAACAATCTCTAAGAGAAAGTCGATAGATTATTTATGTTCTCCGTGAGAATGAAACAAGCCCTTTTAAGAGGAACTTGAGTAGCTTGGGAAGTTTAGTGCAATGCGTCATTGGGTCCATGTCGTCTTGTCTTCAATACCAGTGTTACCTTAGTAACCACCAGTAGCATATGTATTGAACCCGGTTTCTGCTCTAAGGTTGAATTATTGGAGGGCTATTTCTTTTCACCCTTTTCTCATTTCATTTCTTTTTTATTCTTCAACTCCTTCAGTGCTTACTGAGACTTCATAACTAGATCCTTGTTGGGTTTATTCCAGTACTAGCTCTGTCTCAGTCGACACTCTTCCCATATTCTCATTTTTCTCCTTTTTTTCATCATACCTAAGGACTCTACACTATCTAGTGGATTGTCTCTTGGTAGATCCCTCCAGCTCTGGCGGGATCGTGGGAACGAATACCTAACCTAACCATCCTTATAACCCCATGCATAAAGTAAATTGGTCGGTCTTTTGGTATTGTTCTTTCCTTCTTGAAACTGATTGACAATCAAGGTACTTGTTATATAAAATCAAAGCGTTTTGTACCTTAATTGTTTTGATCATTTAGAAATTATCCCCCTCAACATGTGCATATGATTTTGAAATTGTTTAGCACATGGAGGCAAGAGATCTTTGAAAAATTTCTTTGATCTCAATTTCCGTGGAAAAAGTCATTTGATTTTCTTGGTAAATTCTCCCCCTCAAAATGTGCTTTGGTAATTTGAAATCATTTAACACATAGAGGAAGGAGGTTTTCGAAGAACTTCCACGATCACATTTTGCCATTGAGAAACCATTATAAAATCAATCAAGGTACTTATGTTGAAACATAGGAATCTTTGTACCTTGAAAGTTTGTTTTCTTTTGAAATGCCCCCCTCAATGTGTGCTTCGAGATTCGAAGGCATTTAGCACATATGGGAGAGCAGCTTGCACTTTGAGTCAAAAGATCATCCTTTATCAGATTTCGTAATTAAATCACAAATTCTCCCCCAATCAAAAATATCAAATCCTTTGAGATTTTGGATCCCAAGTGATTTAATAAGGTTTAGAAAACATGGGAGAAAGTGTGGCCTTGTTTAAATACTCTTCTGGTTTTTGGTTAAATGCTCCTCCTCAATCATGTGCATCATGTATTTGAAATTGTTTTACACATGAAGGAAGGAGTGCTTTTGAAACAATCACCCTTTAAAACCGATTTGAGATTTAAATTACGATCTCTCCCCCGATCAAAAATTTCAAACCTTTTGAGAGATCCCAATTGATTTAAATTATTTGGAAAATTTTGGGGAAAGACGTGGCTTGATTTAATTTTTGAAATTGACTGATGAGGACCAATTATAGACACTAAAGATTGTTACTGTCATGTATGATAGTTTTTAAGAGATCTTTAAGTAAAATAAAACAATTTCACAATCAAACAAGAACATAAATTTTTTTTATTTTGAAAGATCTTTGAGTATTAAAGAAAATCATACCATGACATAACATTAAATCTTTAGATCACCACTTATTTTGTACAAACGGACTTGATAGATGAAATATCGTTTGAAAATATTTAGTTTGAAACCACTCTCCCCCTCAATCTATGACTGTAGTCGTTGATTGAGTGACTTTAGTTTAAATTGAAGTCCGGTTGATTTCTAAAATTTAAGTCCAATTTATTTTCAAAACAATATTTATCCATTTTTAAAATAATTTTATCAAATTTGTTTGAAAAATGGTGTTATTCACTACTTGTCCTGCACAGAGATACGTTAGGTGGAAAAGAAGCTTCTGTTGTTGCTGAAGGGCTAGAAGAAAACCATCTGCAGATGCAGTGAGACCTCTTAAGTTGCATCTATCGTGCCAACTCTCCAAGGAGATCTAATTAAGCTCCGTTTCTTCATTTGTCGACCCAAGAAATAGTTGCTCTTTCCTTTTGGCATCCAATCATCTTCTATTGTGGGATCCAGATCGGGATCATTCTTATTTACCATCTTATCTACATACGTTAGTCAACACAAACAGATATATGGTGGTCGACAACACCCAAACAGCAATCGACTAATAAAAGTCAATCCAACATATCAATCAGATCATGTAAAGCATGGGAATAATGTGTTCATAAAACTGTAATAATCTAATTCTAACAATCATATCCTAGATTCCTAGTCCTTCGACATAGGCAACTATCATTTTCAGTTAAGCACGTAGGATAATTAGATAAGCTCGATAGATGATATAATTTTGAAAACATTCTCCCCCTCAATCAATGACTCTTTTTCTGAAAAGTTTAAAAAGCGCTGAAGTCATTGATTGAGTTTTCAAATTTTACGAAAACTCTGATTCTGATAGATTTTCAAGCAACTCATTTTCCACCATTTAGAAAATAGCAAATATTTTTCTAGAGAATTTTAGAAGGAAAAATATTTGAGTAGGAACAGCAGTCCTTCAACATACTTTCCTCATTATGTTTTAGGATAAGTGCACGAAATTTTTGAAAATAGGTTTAGCGCAACACTTTCATTTCTTTGAAGAACGGGTTGCTATCTGAAATAATAGCAAACCATGGTTTAAGCACGGGTTGTAGTCTGAAGTAACTGCAAGCCATAGTTTTAGACATGTTTTGAAAAAGAATATTGACACCTTCTGCTCGAACTTCATCTATGGTCCCGTGCCATTATTGAATGACATTTCTAAGACCGTAGATGTTATCGATACCAGGAGACATGTCTTGAGAAAACAATATTTTTGGTATTTTTCAAATTTTATGATTTTTATAGGTTTTTGTTGGTTTTATATTTTTCTATTTCGCTTTTTGATAAATATTTACAAAGATAGAGTAGATGATATAGTTTAAGAGGATGATGATACGAGTACCGAGATAAGGATATCTAACAGCACGTCGTAGAAGACAGAAATCGTCATCTCTTAAACTTCCACCACCAAAGCTTCCAAGGCTCCATAATAGAAGATAGAACATGAGCCTTTGAGAAAGAGAGACTTTCGCAGCTTCCCCCCAAACCGAGAATCCATTAGATGAGCGGATTCAAAGCTCTATTTCAAGCTTGCCTTAGCCAGGTGCACAGAGGAGCACGCCATTATCATCGATCTTGCTGCTCCTTTTAAGAATGGTTATGGTGATTCTTTGTTCGGGGTTATATCATCAGATAGAACAACAACGTATCATCCCATATTTGAATAACTCTTCTCAAATTCCTTTTCCACTGAAGTCTGAAGCGATCCATTCCAAAAGATGTCAAGAGAACAACTCCCCCAAGTAGATGAATTGATGCAGTCAGTCTCTTTGTATAATGCTCAAGAACCCTCCCGAATATACATCATGCCTGGAATGAAAATGTTGGAATCACTCCTAAACCTTAATTCAAGTGTTAGTTACTCATATGTAATGGGTAGCTTATTATGGCCTTTATGTTTGTTTAGGTCTAGCTTATGTAGAAGGCCCATAAGCTTAGGCCCATGTCCAATAAGGAAAAGGGAAGGAGTGGGAGTGTTGCCCTAGCTCCTTGCCTATAAATAGTCTTGTATAACCCTCACTTGAGGGTTGGTTGTTCAATTTATCCTTTCACTCACATCTCTACGCCTAAACCGTCTAAGTCTTACGTGTGTGTGTGTTTGTTTATTGTTCAACCGCCTCTATCTCTTTCTATTAAGCTTGTGTTGTAAAACTAGTGACCTAATAGTGGTATTAGAGCCAAATAGTTGGGTGAACACTTTTGTTTTTGAAGTTTTTGTTTTTTCGTTCTTACGCGTAAACGTGGTCATAACTTTGGCTTGCTTAAAAACTCGTTTTTTACACATTTTAATCCAAGATTCTTGTACTTTGAACGTTTTAAGGTGTTAAAATACAAGTTTTTGGCAAAAAGTTTCAAACTTTACGCGTGGATCTAAGTTTTTAAGCTTGTTTTTTAACGAGGGTGTAAACCTATGCGTAACCGTTTTGAGAGCTTTGGATCATCAAGTTTCACACTTTTGTGTCATTTTGGTGTTATTGAAGCTATTTCATCATACAAAAACTGGTTTAGAAACATCATTGGGCAAAATCATTTTTACGAGTAATCTTACGCGTATCAAAACCCTAATATTACGCGTAAGTTATTCCTTGGATTGATCTTCATTTTCGTGGTTTACTCCGTGTTTTCTTGCTTGGATAAGCCTGAAAATACGTCAACTTTGGATATCTTTTGCACTGTGATAGTGTAAAAGATCATTTGGGCAAAACCCTAAACTTACGCATAAGCATAAAGCTTACGCGTAGAAATCCTACGCATAAGATTCATCTTACGCCTAAGCCTAGTCTTACGCATAAGGTAATCCTACGCCTAACTTTCTACGCCTAACTTTGTGTCTACGCCTAACTTTAGAGTCTTTTCCCTACTTACGCGTAAGCTAAATCTACGCGTAACTCTTGATTGTTACGCGTAACTTTGGTGTTTTTACGCATAAGTGCTACTTGGATTATTGTGATTTCTACGCCTAAGGACACTACATCAACTAAGGTTCATTCGACTACAAAGATCCATTTTTATAAAACAAGTTTATCAACATGTCACAACCACCATACTCTAACTATTTCCCTTACACTTATTCTCAACGACAACAACAACTAAGTCCACAACATCAACAATGGAATCAACAACAAGCAATTTATCAACAACAATTTAATCAACAAGATACTCTACAACTTGGAGCAATTCCTCCACCACAAATGGTTCAAACACCACCAAGTCTTCAAGTTCAACCCTACACAAATGAATTCAATCAACATCCATCAAGGAACACTATGAAGGAACCCACTTGGTTTGCAAAGATGTGTGAAGCTTTAAGCAGCCAACAATCAATTCATGAGGCTGGATCACTTGATAGACCTCCAATGCTCACTCTAGGAAACTACGATCAATGGGTGATAAGGTTCTTTAGGTTTTGTGATCTGAAGAAGCCACATGGAAAGTTCTTAAAGAAGGTTATCTTGGAAGGTCCATTTCAGATGCTTACTGTCATTATACCCGGCGATCCAAATGCCAATCCACCAAGAGATGAACAAACGAACATTGCTACTGTTGCAGATTTAAATCCAGCAGAACTTCTACACTACGAAGCTGATGAGCTTGCAATGCAATATATCCTTTTAGGATTACCTAACCCAATTCTTCGAAGTGTTGATGCTCAAAATACTGCAAAGGAAATGTGGGAACATATTCATCTTCTTATGGAAGGATCTGTACTCAATCAGGAGGATTTGGACTCCAAAATTTACTTGGCTTATGAACACTTCATGATTGAACCTGGAGAGACACTCGAGTCTTATCATCATCGATTTTCAGACATCATCAACGATTTGGATAAACACAACATCATCATGCCAAGAATTGCAGTGAATACTAAGTTCCTGAGTAGTCTTGGTCCTGAATGGGAGAAGTATGTCATTTTTCTCCGTCAAGCGAAGAATATGCATCATTCTACATATGGATTGTTGTACGATTACTTGAAGCCTCATGAAAAGGAAGTTGATCGGGAAAGGATTCTCCGTGCTCAAATTGCTCCACCTACACATCTGGAAAATCAACAACTTGCCTTATATGCTCAACAAAATTATCCTCCTCAACCAGCAACTCAACCAACTGCTTCAATCTCACCACATGATCCTTCACAGCAACAATCTCAACATAATCAATTGGTTCCATACAACAACAATAATGCTCAAGCAAGTGTCAATGAAGCTAATGAGGACATCGATCCGTTCGAAGCATTACAACAAGGATTTGTTATGATTTCTAATGCTTTTGGCCGTTATACCAACAAATCCAACAATTGCATTCGTTCCTCATCAAACACAAGGAATCAAGCTATTGTGAACAATGGACGAGTTGAAGTTCAGAATCATGGTTATGGTCGTCAGATGAGCGGTGGTCAAGGGTTTAATGTTGTGGGTTGGAATAACAACAGAGCTCAAGTGGTGGAACAGGGAAATGCTGAGAATGGGTTGAATGGTCTTCGATGCTACAACTGCAATGAGAAGGGACACCTGGCTAATGCATGCCCAAAGCCACAAACTAGGGGCAGTGCTTATTTCAAAGAGGTTCTTCTTTTGGCTCTTAAGGATGAAGCTGGTGGATCTCTCACAGACAAAGAACAGAGTTTTATGGCAGATGCAGACTCAGATGATGATATGGAGGACTTGCAAGCCAATGCAGCTGTTATGTTGATGGCAAATATGCATGAGTTACACATGAGTGACACAGGCCCAGTGTATGACACTGATGGCTTGTCTCAGGTACCCGAACAAACCATATTTATCTCTGATCTAATATCTCCGCCAACATCTGAATTCGGCAAGGCTCAGAATGTTCAAAATAAGTCAGCCACATCTCATTCCGACGATTTTAAATTAGACCCCGTAGTTACATTTGACGATCAAGATGACCTTATGGTTTCCTTTGATAATCAAATTGACTCCGTAGTTATTCTTGAGGATCTAAATAATGATCATGTTGTGACTCCCGTTGAACAAGCCGAACTTTTGCCTCATCCAGATCTTGCTCTTTTACTTAAAGACCAGCAATCCCAAATTGAAGGATGTTGTGCATTAAATCAGGTTTTAAAAAGTAAAAATGCACTGTTAACCAAGGATTTTGAATGTTTACAAAAGCAACTCAACTTTTTCAAAACTCAAGAAAAACGTGAAAAAGGTTTTGAAGCAGCCTTTACTAAATCTCATCAAAACGAAAAATATTTAGAAAGACAGATGCGTGATCTAGCCGCTTCGAAGAATGCTTTGGTGTCTGAAATAGAACAACTGAAACATGAACATAAAAAGAAAATTAACGCTCTCACCTTGGAAAACCAAAAAGCTAAGGCTGAGTTGTTAACTTGTCAAAAACAGTTCTCTGCATATAAAAAGCATTCAACGAAACGAATAGATGATCATCTTGAAGAAATTATCGGCTTGCAACGCAAAGTTAAAGAGTTTAAAACTGTTGTTTACAAACATGGTGAGTCAGTAACTACTATTGAAAAGTTTACTTTAAAACCCAATCCAAATGGATATGGACCGAATCTTGCTGATTACAAACCTAAGATTTCAACCAAAGCATTCAAACCAAATCCTAAAGTTTCCAGTGCAGAATATAAAATTGATAATTCTGTTATGAGTGTTGTTGAATATCATCGTCAAGAGGAATTAGATAAATTAGAAACTGTTGTTTACAACAAACCTTTTAATTATTCAAAACCGGTCACTTTCGTCACACCAACGGATTCTTCTAACACACCAAGGGTTATCATAAAAACGCCTGAGTCTTCTAATGTTAATCCCCAACTAGATTATGCACAAATTTATGGTCCTTTACCTTCCATCAGTGAAGTAAACTCTAAACCTGAAAATCGAAAAATTCTTAGATATTTTGACATTTTCATGGCTGACCTCAAAACTTTACAACATGAGATAGAATATCATTCTGAAATCAAAGTTCAACATTTTCAATCGCCTCTGGCGCGAGAACAAAGAGACATCTTTAAGAAAAATCTTTTACCTAATGTTAAAAATTTGAAAAATTGTGCATTGTCTTGGGAACGGGACTTTCATAAGGAACTTGGAGTAATGAAGGTCGTTTTCGAGAAAACAGAAACATCTATTTCTAATACTAAACGTAAAAAAAAATGTTGAGAAAAGATGTTGATCGACTCTTGAATGATGTTATCTGTGCTGATATCCATAATATTGTGTTATTGAATTCTGTGTCATATGCATCCGATTATATCTCTGTTGATATTGTTAACTCTGTGGTAACTGTTGAGAATACTGATAATGTGCTTCAGATCGTGTCTTTAAAAGCTGAAAATGAACGATTGCTGAACGAACTTTCCAATGCAAAACGTCGTCTTAATTGGTGTCAAAAAGATATTCACAATCAACAACTTGTGTTTCAAAACAAAATCGCTCAGTTGCGTACAAAATCTTCTGATCCTAAAATTGAGCAACTGGATGATCAAAACGTGTCTTTGAAAAGTCAAATTTCAAAATATGAACAAGAACCAAGATTTGATTCACACTATCTTTAAGTTAAGAGAAATGTTAGGAAAGTATGAACAACTTCCGCCTACCGTGATTAAGAGAATAGCACCAGTAACACTTAGTAATTGTGAACCTAGAATCCCTACTGCCAAATCATAAGTTGCTAAGGTGCTTCCTTCTACTGAAACAGGAATAGTTGCATCTTTTCCAAACGTCCGCACTTCACAGCCTAGGAGCACTCAATCGAAGAATAGGAAGTTGCGACCTAAGAAAAGATCAATAAGGAATGCTAAAGTAGAAGAACACCCTAGGACTATGAATAAGACTCACGTTGCTTCCACTATAGATATTGCGTCTGGCAAATGTAATAGAAATAGTGATGTAACGAATGCTAAACCTTTAAGTACTTTTGATATTCAATCTGATGCACCTTGTGATATTTGTCGTAAAAGTATGAATTCTGATTGTCATGACAAATGTGTTGCCAAAGCTATAATCTCTCGTTTACGGAATCCTAAGAATCGGAATACCTCTAGGCCCACTAATCATTCTAAGTCTGTGCTTGGTAGACCGCCTTCTTTAGATTCTAAGGCAATCATTGCTGTCCCTGTAGCTCCAGTTTCACCTCCTAAGAATGTAGTACCACCTAGTGCATTCACTAAGACTAAATCAAATACTAGTTATAGATGGCAGAAATGGATATATAACACACTAGGATTTAAATGGATGCCTAAAGTTATTGATGTGTGTATGTCTACTATAACTGCTTCGGAACCCTCTAACATTTCAGGTTCCACATCTACTTCTATTCCATCTGTGTCATCTGTGTGTAATGCAGGTGATACAAATCATTCTCTGGATTGTTGATAGCGGATGTTCCCGACACATGACAGGCAACCTCAAACTGTTATCAAACTTTATTGCAAAGTTCATTGGCACTGTCAGATTCGGGAATGATCACTTCGCAGCTATCATGGGCTACGGAGACTATATCAATGGGAACATCGAAATCAGCAGGGTTTACTATGTGGAAGGCCTCGGTCACAGTCTGTTTTCAGTAGGTCAGTTTTGTGATGGAGATTTGGAGGTTGCTTTCTGGGAGAAAACTTGTTTCATTCGTGATCTACAATGAAATGATCTTATGTCTGGCTCGCCTAACTCAAGTCTTTACACTATCTCTATGCAAGACATGGTTGCTTCATCTCCCATCTGCTTACTTTCAAAGGCAACATCAACAAAATCCTGGCTATGGCACCGTCGTCTCTCACATCTAAACTTTCAAACCATCACCAACCTTGCTCGACACAAACTAGTTGAAGGACTCCCACGATTCCGATATTCAAAAGATCACCTTTGCTTAGCTTGTGAACAAGGGAAAAGCACTCGTGCTCATTTTCCTTCAAAGGTGGAACACAGCTCTCAGCATGTGCTTCATCTTCTTCACATGGATTTGTGTGGCCCAATACGCGTGCAAACGATCAATGGCAAACACTACATCTTAGTAATTGTTGATTCCTACTCACGATGGACTTGGGTCTACTTTCTTCGAAGCAAAGACCAAGCTCCACAAATGATCATCACCTTTCTCACGAAAATACAGGTTCAGCTCCGAAACACCGTCAGACAAATCAGAACAGACAACGGAACTGAATTTGTTAACCAAACCCTTTGTGAATTTTATGAGAAAGTGGGAATTCAGCATCAGACATCTATTGCACGTACACCAGAACAAAACGGAATTGTTGAAAGACGAAACCGAACATTAGTGGAAGCTGCAAGAACAATGTTAATCAATGCTAAACTTCCAGATTACTTATGGGCAGAAGCTGTATCTACTGCATGCTATACTCAAAACCACTCTATGATTACTAAACGCCACAACAAAACACCGTTTGAGCTTCTCCACAACCATAAACCGAATCTCAAACACTTTCATGTATTTGGATCCCTTTGCTATCCGAATAATGATCGTGATGATTTTGGAAAGCTCAAAGCCAAAGCTGACATTGGAGTCTTCATTGGATATTGTGAGAATTCTAAAGGTTACCGGATCTGGAATCGTCGTACAAAACAGGTTATGGAAACGATTCATGCTCATTTTGATGAACTTACGGAGATGGCTTCTGAGTATAACAGCTTGGAACCCGGTCACAACCGCTTAAACTTCCCTCAACCCCCATCATCAGCTGAACAAAGCCCCCAGCTCACTCGTCAACAAATGGAAAGGTTATTTGCTCCGCTGTTCAGTGACGATATTGATGAACGTGCTCCAGGTGAATCCGCTGCTCTACCTGATAATATTCTTATACCAGATACACCTGCTACAACAACTACTGTTGAAGAAGCACCACCAGTTGACTCCACCACAACAGTTGAACAAACCGCTTCCAACAATGATGAACCGGCTGATGATGTTCTTAATGAAGTACCCCCACCTGCAGATTTTGATCTAAATGCGTTCTTTAACCCGTTTTCTAATGACACTGCTGCACCTGATGTCGCGGAATCATCAATAAACCATTTGAATCCTCACAATCTGCACAATGTATACCAACATCAACCCTCTACACATCGATGGACAAAAGACCATCCTTTGGCAAACATTATTGGCAACCCTAATCAACCTGTCGTTACGAGACAACGTCTTCACTCAGATGGTGAACATTGCATTTATGCACTCACTGTCTGCCAATCTGAGCCTAAAAACATTAAAGATGCAATGACAAAAGACAACTGGATTGAATCCATGCAAGAAGAACTCAAATAATTCAAACGTCTTGAAGTATGGGAACTGGTTGAAAGACCAACAGGGGTCTACGTCATTGGTCTCAAATGGATTTGGTAAAACAAATTGGATGCTGAAGGGAACGTAATCCGAAACAAGTCACGTCTAGTTGCTAAGGGTTATCGTCAGGAAGAGGGAATAGACTTTGAAGAATCTTTTGCTCCGGTTGCTCGTCTTGAGGCTGTTCGGATATTTCTCGCGTTCGCGGCTCATATGAATATGATGGTCTTTCAGATGGATGTCAAAACTGCGTTTCTCAACGGACAACTGAAAGAAATGGTTTATGTCAGCTAACTAGAAGGATTCATTGATCCCGAGTTCCTGAACCATGTCTACAAACTGAACAAAGCTCTTTATGGTCTCAAACAAGCTCCTCGGGCATGGTACGATAAGCTATCATCCTTCCTCATTGCTAATAATTTCACCAAAGGTTCGGTTGACCCTACTCTTTTTATACAATATCACGGGGCACATATCTTAATTGTTCAAATTTACGTGGATGACATCATTTTTGGGTCTACACATAAAAAGTACTCAATCGCTTTTGCAAAACTAATGAAGAAAATTTTTGAAATGTCCATGATGGGTGAACTTACGTTCTTTCTAGGACTGCAAGTTCATCAATCACCCCGTGGTATTTTCTTGAGTCAGTCCAAATATGCCCTTGAATTGTTAAACAAATTTGGAATGAAAACCTGTGACACTTATGCCACACCAATGACTCATACCAAGAAGCTAGACGCTGACTTACATGGGAAATTAGTTGACCCTACCAAATACCGAAGTATTATTGGGTCTCTCATGTATCTAACAGCTAGCAGACCTGATATTGTATTTGCCGTTTATCTATGCTCCCGTTATCAGTCGCGACCAACTGAAACCCACCTCTCTGAGGCTAAACGAATCCTCTGATACATCAAGGGAACCATTAACTTGGGGATCTGGTATCCGAAGGATTCTGGTTTTGAACTAATCGCTTTTTCAGACGCTGACCACGCAGGATGCTTAGATTCACAAAAAAGCACTTCAGGAGCACTACAATTTCTTGGTGATAAACTGGTGTCTTGGCAATCAAAGAAGCAGGATTGTACATCGTTGTCATCAACCAAAGCAGAATATGTAGCCATGTGCGCGTGTTGTGCTCAAGTCATCTGGATGAGAACACAACTCAAAGACTATGGTTATGTATTTGACAGAATCCCGATGTACTGCGAGAATCGGAGTGCCATTGCGATCTCGTGCAACTCAGTTCAGCACTCGAAATCAAAGCACATCGATCTTGGTTATCATTTCATCAAGGACCACGTAGAATAGGGTACAGTTGAATTATACTTCGTGGGTACAGAATACCAATTGGCAGATCTTCTCACCAAAGCCTTGCCTCCCGCTAGGTTTAATGAGTTGGTCCACCGGATTGGTATGAGGTGTTTGACTCAAGAGGAATTGGATGACCTCCTAAAACAGTCTTAAAAACCTGTCAAACACCAAAATATATTTTGTAAATAATTTTTCAAAAACAAAATACAAAAATATGAAACCTGATAAAACAACAAAAATATTCTTCTAATCTAATTTTCTTTCAACATGGCAGGTACATTTCTTCCGTCAACACTATAATCTTTCAAAATTCAGTATTTTTCCGATCAAGTGTTGAGGGGGAGAAAGTTAATACTTAACTGTTTCAAAATATCTGTGTACTTGCATGTTATCCTATCCCGGTTGTTTCATTTATCAATGGTGGTAATTTTTCTGGTTCATTAACACTCCTCGGACTAAAATTCATAACCTTTCATCATTTTCTTAAGTCGAGGGGGAGCGTCGTCATGTTTCTTTCTTAAAATCTTTCGTTTGGTAACCAAAATGGAAGTTAAATGGCTTCGCATGAAAAAGGAAAAGGTGGAGGGACCAAAACTATCAAAACCTTAAAGTTATTTTAATAAAAACACCCCACCTAACACTTTCACTTCACATTTATTACCCTAACCAAACAAATCCTACGCCTAAGAATCACTCTTCCAATCCGTGTTTTTGATCATCAAACTGTAAGTGGATTAATGTTTCTAACATGATTTTAAACATTGGTTTTGATTTTCAAACAAATCCAACGGTTAAATTTACGTTTATGGTTGATTTTGTGTTCTTCGCATATGCGTAAGAACACATGATCATGTTTGTGAGTTTTGGTGTTAAGATAATTGTGTCAAAATGTTTCTTAAACATCACTGATACCATTTTTCAACTCAAAACGCACCTAGAATCACGTATGGTTTGAATTTGAAGAACTAGGGTTTATGCGTGGTTTTGGGTACTTTCAAATGTGAATGTCTTTGGTCTTAAAGATTGCTGTTTGAAGTTGTTTTCAACATGAATTAATCATATGTTAACCCATAAATTACCCAGAAACATTAACTGATTAAGAATTGAACTTTAGGGTTTAATGTTCTTCACATTTGGGTACTTTTGATTCACTGCGAATTTGGTGTTAAAACTTGGTCATAACACTCACATAACATCTTAGACTTACCAGAAAAACTTTGGTGCTTATCCTATGGCTAGAAATCATATGCGTAATTCATAAACTTTAGGGTTTTGACTTACGCGTATGACTTTCTACGCGTAAACTGTAAAAATGAGTTTCATACCATGATCTGTTTTAAAATGAATATATGTGTTAAGATTGATGATATGATGATTTTATTTCAGGCTTGTTGCGCTTAAAACTCAGAATCAAGGTCTTTGTTACTCTACGCATAAGGATCACCTTAAGCGTAGAAAGTTATGCGTAAGAGAAATTTTACGCGTAACTGTTACGCGTAAAGTTCTACAATGGGACTACGCGTATCCTGTGAAGGATATGCGTAAACAGTGACTCTACGCATAAGGTTTACTCTTACGAGTAATCCTTACGCGTAAGGTTTTTATACGCCTACACGTAAGCTCTACGCATAAGGTCTCCTTTTTCCTACGTGTAATATTTCTTAGGCGTAAGTAAGGATCCTACGCATAAGCTTGCGTCTACGCGTATACTTCTCCTGTTTACGCATAAGCTACTATTCCTACGCATAAGCCTTGATCAAACCTTCATTATGAATTGTTACGCGTGCAAACTTGTAAATAAATGAATCATAACATCACGAAACCAATAATGTCACTAATAAACTTAATCGTTTAATATGTTGTGTTAAATAAGTGATAACATAAACTTTAAAACTTAAAGTTAACTAACTCACGAAACTTATTACGACAACATTGGACTATTGAACAAACAAGTGACTTTTGACTCGTAACAATCTTTGACAATGTACATTCAATAATTAGACAATAAAACCTTCTGTTGACTAACATTATGTCTTTCGATATGTTGGTTCTTCTGGCTAATGCTATTTCAGATCACGACATGGCTGCTCAAATGAATGTGGATGCACCAGAAGTTCTCACAATTGCTGACATCTTCCCTAATGGCTATCCGAGAAAGATTGGAAAGAACAACCTTAGGGTTGACTTTGAAACCCTCACATGCTCAGAATCTTCCTGTTTGATTGTTGTGGATATTCTCAAGAATCATCTCTACCAGAACATGCTCTCACACTCTGCTACAGTACCAGAGATCTACATTCAACAATTCTGGAATTCAATGCAAAGGATCAAGGGTCAAAGTGCAGTGACTGTGACTATCAATCACAAACAAGTCACCATCACTCATGCAGACTTACGGGCTGCTCTTCTCATTCCAGAAATCGTGCCAACCGACTTCTATGCCACACCTACTGAGGAGACAGTTCTTCAATTCTTGATTGATATTGGCTATGATGAAGCTTCAGGAATTATCTCTAAGCATTCTCATGTGGAGCTTAAGAACATTCCTCAACCGTGGAGAACCCTCCACATCATCATCACCAAATCGGTCTCTGGTCATGACAGTGGCTATGAGCATCCCAAGCTCATGGAACTGCAAATATTCTGGTAATTAATCAACAAGAAGGACATCGAAATTGAAGCTCTGATATGGGATGACATGATGACGTTTCTCAAAAAACTTGGCTCAAAGATTCCCTATGTCAGATACACAAAACTGTTGATCCAGAGAGCACTTGGACTTCATCCTGATATCCCCAAGAGGCTCAATGACCCCGACAATCACGACATGTTGACTGAGCCTATCCTGTCTGTCAGAATCAAGGAATCGTCAACAAAGAAACAGGGTGTTGTGTTACCTGATCACCTACTGACTGACGAAATCAAGAAGCTTGAAACGTACAAAAGGTATCGGGTAGCAGTAAGAGAAGGCAAAGTTGGTCATCTCGATGAAAAGCCTTCTGGAACACCTACTCGGAGAACCAGAAGAGGAAGTACTGGAAGTGCAGTAAGCAGAGAGAGTCAAAGGAAAGTCCCAAAGAGGAAACCTACTCCAAAGAAGAAAGTTCCCTCTCAGGAAGCTGTTCCTATTCCTACACCTGAACCACCAAGAAAGCTACTGGACGAAAGCTCTGAAGATACAAAATCAGACGAGGAGGTCCACTACTCTGAATCTGCAACCGAACCACCTCCCTCAGTAGCTAAACCTCCTAGTCCAACAGCTGAACATGGCAAAGGGAAGACTCCTGTACTTGTGCCATATGAAGAAAGCTTTGAAAGTGATGAAGAGCAACTGGATAAATCCTACAGGAAGAAGTTTAAAATCGCTAGACACCTTCAAAAGGCTAAAGAATTTGAACAAGATCAAATGCGTGGCCCCGGAGGATCGAGTGGTGGTGTCCACTCTTCACCAGATCCTGATGCGGTTAATCGACCCGATAAGGGAACTGGTGCCACCACTCTTGTACAACAGCAAAAGCTTGTGGAGGAGTCTACTGATTATAACATTGAGGAACCAGAAAAGGATAAGATTGAGAAAGAAAAGACTGATGAAGAAGCTCAGGCTCAGACGGAAGTAAAAGCTAAATCTGGACAAGATAGTGAAGGGAATTATGATGATTATCTTCTCAACAGTCCAATTCGTTCCAAGGAGGATACTTCTGCACCTCCAAAGGACTCTGAGCCTCCTCATGTCTCCTCATCATCAGATTCATCATCTCACTCTTCACCACCGCCATCTAAAAGATCAACCAAATCAACATCCAAATCCGTGAAGAAGCCAACTCGATCTTGGATTTCTCATGCTCATAAAAGAATTGGGAATGCTGTCAAACAAGTCAAAAAGAAAGACATGCTCTACAGGAAGATGAATTTCTACGCTGATCAGATACAGTATATTCATGATGATATCGACAAGATGCAAGTTGAAAGGAAGTATGTCCAGAAGCTCATGAATGATGATCTTCAAGGGAAAATGGACGAAATGATCAAAGGATACACTCACCAGTTCCTTCTTGACAACGTTCCTAAACTGACAAAGGAGATGTATACTAGACAACTTTATCCAAATCTCTTGCATCTGGCCAAGCAAACCATGAAATCAACTCCAATGAATGTGAACATCAATCCAGTTGAACCCACAGTCTTTACAGATGATGAATTGGTGAACCGGCTAGTAGCTCAAATGTCTAAATGCTCTGAAATGTTTGCCTCCCACGAAGCTAAATTGTTTGAAGCATTGCTGGAATACCAACTCAGGTCAGCATACAGAGAAGAAGCTGTAAGGCCTAAATGTTCAAGAGACGATGAAGAAAAGGATCAGGATAAGAATGACGAGCATAAACGCTCGAAGAAGTCTGGTGAATCATCTTCTATGCAACCTCCACCCAAACGGACTCCAGCACAACAAAGGTCACCTCCTCGTTCTTCTACTGATAAACCTCAGGATTCTTCTGAATTACCAACCGAGACTCAGAAAACCGGTGATCACTTTGAGTATACGGGTGGTGACGATGAGGAAGTCCGTGAGCCCCTACAACAACCCACCTCTCCCAAACAAGTTCAGAAACCAGAATCCTTATCTAGGTCTAAACAAAAGAAGAAGAAGGCGCCCATGGTTGACGTCGTATCATGGCTAGATGACGATAAAACATAGGAATTTGAATGGTTCTCTACACTTGTTAACTTAACTCCCTACCCTGCTGAAGGTCAAGATCTGGTAGACGGTAATACATTGGAGCATGCTAAGATACTGCAAGAAAAATTCCGAGTAAAGAAGATGACGAAATATGAGTTAAGGCGAATTAAGAATGAAGCTTTTCAACTTCTAAAAGATACCTCGGAAAGTGCCATCGAGGTCGAATATCACCTTGAGAACATTGCTCGAGCTATGTCTAACAACATGGATTGGCTCAACCCAGAAGCAAACATCGACTTCACCAAACGGGACAACCCTCCATACTACACCGACTGGTCAAAACCTCTACCAACAATTGGCCAACCAGATGAACCTAGGATTCCATTCAGATATTTGTTCAACAAAGACTTGGAATTTCTTCTACACAGTGGCGATGGATCAAGGAAATACGCTACATCTTTGACACTTCCATTCCCAGCAGCCATATACTCAAACTGCATAGCTATCAAGGAAAGAGCTAATCAGTTGTTCTCCAAGAAAGTGGAAGCATACGACCGAGATGCAATGTACGGGATTCATCATTGGCCGGAACGCCGAAGAATCTACTACAGAAGCTGCCAGGTTCAGAAGTCTCAACATGCAGTGTTCAGTACTAAGGATATCGTTGCCATCAAACACGTTGATCTTTCGACCAAATGGGACTACACTTTTCTCAAGAAGATTGTGGTCAAAAGGCAAGATTAACGGGATTATGCATTCTCTTAAGCTGACTTTGAGAATTTGTCTATCAACGACATTGAAGACATGTACCTTGCCAAAGTACAGGGTCGCATGAGGCAATTTTCAACTGAAGTACAACGTGAATTCTTCAAGTCACTGCTCATCTTCATCAGACGCATAGTCATCAAAGAACGTGTAGAAGATCTCCAGCTCGCAGTTGAATCATATCAGACCCGTGTCAACTTCACTCCACCTCAGTTTGATCTTCCCGACATCAACCAGCTCTCACAATATACACTCATCTGCAAACCATTCGGCGTCGTTTACCGCAGTGAACTTCAACGAAATTGCTTAATGGCGTGTAGTGATCTTCACAAGTTTGGAGATCACACTTTGAAGATGGTTAGGGACGGATTGGCTTATAGGTTGAAGGATATACGTCAAAAGATTGGATCTTTTAAGTGATGGAATTCTCAGGATCGAAGGGATGTGAGGAGGATCATCAAAATGATTGATGAAAGGTTGTATCGAAGGGATCAGTTCAGAACATTGGAAAGCTTTGTTGGTGGTCGACCCAGGATTAACATCACCGGCTATCAACGCCCTGTTCGCACTCCTAGCAACATCACTGGACTTCCTGATACTCCTTGAACTGCTTCTTTCATTATAAATTTGGATGTGTGATTATATATGTCAATGGCGTGTGCACACATAACAATGTACAACCCGTTCTTGTCAAGAAAGGACCCTGTGGTATGCTTCAGTGCCACAATCCTTATAAAAGGAGCGAAAGCTTCTTACTTTTGAGTAAAACCTATCAAACTTTTCATTTTTCAAGGTTTTGCTCAAAAGGACAAGTACTTCCCCGTATGATTTTCAAAACCTCAATCGTTTATATCAATTGTTGAGGGGGAGTACTTGAGTTAAAACTTTGTTCACAAATTGTTCATATTGGTCATCTTCCCGCAACACTCGAAATGGTCATATTTATTCTCAACTTTTCAAAAATAACATTTTATATGCCATTTTTGAGGGGGAGAAAATTATGTGATAAGAAATATGTTGTGTAAATGCAAATGAATCTTTGTGTAATAGACTTAACCAACGAATTGACGGTACTAAACTGTTAGTAACTCGAAAGGACTTGTCCGAGTAGAAAGTACCATTCGAGAAACTCTTGGTAGACATGAACTCTGACGGGTATGACAACCTTTCGAGGCTTGTCTACACCTTCAAGGTAGTTATTAGAGCTAGTTGTCACCTAAAAGCTGACAATGTAACTCTTTAAGTATGAAACGTAACTGTGTCTCGCGGGGGATTGTCTATCTTGAGTTGATCAATTCAAAAGTGCGCGCTCTTCCCACACAGTGCAGATTTACGTCAAAACTCTAAAGCACATGTGGAGGGGGAGTATTTCTGCTAAAAGATAAAACTCTCACAGTGGTTCAAACATGTTTTTCATTTACAAACCCTTTGAGAGATTTTCTTGAAAATTGGTTTTATGGCTACATAGGTTAGTCATGAAGTGATAAGGTGACTAAGGTTAGGAATAACTGTCCTATGATCCGCCAGAGCTGGAGGGATCTACCCAAGGACATCACAAATAGTTAGTACTTAGAAGTCCTTAGGTACGATTATAAAAAGGAGAAAATGAGAATCGGAGAAAGAAGGAGTTGAAGAATTAAAAAGAAATGCAAAGAAAAGGGTGAAAAGAAATAGCCCTCCAAATTATTCAACTTAGGGCAGACACCAGGTTCAATTCATATGCTACTGGTTGTCACTTAGTGACGCCGGTATTGAAGATTAAAAGTCATCATGGACCCAGTGACGCATGCACTAAACCTTCTTAGCCACTCAAGTTTCTCTCAAAAGAAGCTTGTCTCATTCTCACAGGGAACCCTACGTAAACTATTGGCTTTCTCTTAGAGATCGCTGGTATTGAAGAAGGAGACCCTCTCCCTAGTCTCCGCTCAGGAAAACCAAAACGCACTATTGAGTCTAGAGCCACGAGATTCATCAAAAGATCTCTTAGGTAAACTTGACATTTCATCACTCGATGTTCAACAATAAGAACATCAGTGGTACGTTATCGAGTCCTTCATAGATCTTAGCAATCTGTCGAGAACATTTATGAGAGGTTCACAACTGTGATCCTCAGTGATTGAATGGAAACTCCTGCCATGGTCAACATCAAACAGCCCTGACAGCAGGTCACTTCTGTAACTCCCCGTAGATTACTCTTAGTGTGTCTCAAACGGTCTACATTCGTGAGGTGATGCTTCGGTGTACCTCAGCGACTCATCTGAACTGTAGGTGTACTTCGGTACATCGTGTTATCTCACTTGTGGGACTCCAGTTCAGGAACAGCCTTTGTGAGAATTAGAGTTGTGTTTTCACACTATGCTGTTAACACTCTCGAAGTTCGAACCTGTAAGTGCCAGAATCCGCTTATTACTAACCGTTTTAAATGTTTTCTTCTTATGGAAGCTCCGGAGCAGGATGATCGTGCAGATTCTTCTCATGCTCACGCCAACATCATCACTAATGGAAGTTCTATCCAAAAGCAACACAACAGTCAGAATGATTCTTCGTCAAATCAAAGAATCTACAAATTTAAAGACTTAAAGAACTTCATCAGTACTGAATTCCAACGTCAAAGAGCGTGTGAGCATGTTGAAGAATGACGTGGAGTCACTGTAGTAGCGAAGCAGACCTGAGGCAGACTTGATGCAGACAACAACATACTATCACTATCATCACAAAGAACAATGATCAAAGAACAAAGTTAAAGATGACGTCAAAGCATAACTGTTCAAAGAAAACTATCTCTCTACACTAGGGAGATTGTTCGAATCAAGGCATTTCTTCTCACAAGAAAGAAGAATGTCATAAGACGTCAAAGCTACTATTACATCAACGCCTTCACCGTTTTTCATCACCAACACTTGAGGGGGAGATTGTTGGAATCACTCCTAAACCTTAATTCAAGTGTTAGTTACTCATATGTAATAGGTAGCTTATTATGGCCTTTATGTTTGTTTAAGGTCTAGCTTATGTAGAAGGCCCATAAGCTTAGGCCCATGTCCAATAAGGAAAAGGGAAGGAGTGGGAGTGTTGCCCTAGCTCCTTGCCTATAAATAGTCTTGTATAACCCTCACTTGAGGGTTGGTTGTAAAACCTGAAAATTTAAAATCCGAATAAAGACTAAAATACCCTTGGAACTAAAAATTATAAAATACGTAAAATATATTTATAACATTTAATGAGATTAAAAGATTAACTTGCGAATACTTAAAAACCTAACTTAAATATATTACGTAATTGATTTGGTACGACGAAGAATTAATGTTTCGTAAATGTTTTGGGTCGCGTTTGTCTGTTTCGTTTGAGCCTAGGCCGAAGCCCAAATGGTGGTGCGTGTGAGATGGTGACCGGTTGGACCAAACCCAAACCCAACCCAATTACTTTCCTAGTTTAACTCAAATACTACAACTATATATACTATACATAATCATAAGTTTGGAACCCTAGTTATTTTGCTCTCTCTTTTTCTTTTTCTCCCTATTCGGCCGAGACTCACACAAACACCCTTGGTGTCGATTTTGCTCAACCAAGTTAAGGTATATTGTTTATTTGTCTTCCTTTAACGTACCTTGCATGAATATGTCAAGTTATATTTTGTTTCGTCGCGTTTCCTTGTTTTTCTTTTGTGGCCGAGAGGTGTAAAACAAAACCAAGAGAAACCCTAACTTATTTAACCTAGTAAATAATAAGAGACATGTAACGTGAGATGTGATATTGAATCGAGTTATGTTGTGTCGTTTTAATGAGGGCCGAAACATATGAAGTTTGGACCGAACCATGTGTAGTTTTCGAATAATGAATATAACTTAATAACTTGAGTAAGTAAAGTATTTAGATGAGCTAATACTAGTGTAAACCCTAATAACCGAAACCCTAATTTGAATTGAGTTACATATGAGTTTTGAAGATGTATTAATTAAGTAAAGGTTATGTTAAACATAAACCCTAGTTTTGATATGTTAATTTAATAAGTTATGCTAAACCCTAATAGAATAAATGCGTAGTTAATACGTGCAATAAGTAACTTGTATGTCACATAAAATCATAAACATGTACGTTGAAACATAAAAAGGAAAGAGTATTATGTGACGAGTTAGGTTAAGTAATTAGTCATTAAAAGACGTAACATGTAAGTTAATGTACATTAATGAGACATTAAAGAATGAAAACCCTAAACGTAAATAAAAGATGTATGAAACCCTAATTTACGATATTAATATTAAAACAATTAAGACTAGAAACCCTAAAATATTAAAAGGATCATTGTGACGATTATGGAATCATTAATAATATATACGACATTAATGTATATAGGTTCTGTGAAGAAGGAGTAATTCTTTGCTTCCCCATTTCGACTTTTGATCTTTTGCTTTCGAATAAGGTACGGATATTCTGACCTTTTCAGTAAAGGTTTCGTATACGTTTTCTTTTCGTTTTCATATTAGGATTTCCTAAACCTTTGCTATGAACCCTAATGTGTCTATTTGAGATGTTGCTTATCTGAACTTTGATTTTTGAATCATAAAACCTTTGATTTTGAACTATATGATATGAAGACTTTGATTTTGAAAACATGATTAAACATTTGATAAAATATGATCTATGTCAGTTATGACATTCTTATTTGATCTCTGATAGTATGACACCCGAGCCAATTTTAACTAGTCATGGGGGTTCCATGTCCGTGTCAGCAAATGCACTTCTGACATGACTCTAGGGCAGTAGAGTGATGTTCTGCCACGTCCCTTATCTGTTATCTGTATGAGCTCAATCTGAATTATATTATGAATATTTGTCTGTGGGGCGTATGGATGCATCCTAGATCTGTTATATGCCATATATTTATTTGTTATCTGTTATATGTTATCTGATGATTGATGCTGCGTGCATGCACGTCCTTCATAACTCTGGTAGGTCTCTCCTACAAATATGTTGCCTTATGTGATTATGATATGTTTCTGATATGGCATATGTTCTGGGCTTTGAGGTAGTTAAGCTATAAAAACTTATTCTGATATTCTGAATTATCTTTTGAAAAGACTATGATTTCACTATCTTTCTTTTACTTTATTTTGTATTTGTTCTCGTTTCGTATTCATTTTGCTTTTATATCTGTTCACTGGGCTTTTGAAGCTCAGCCGCACTTTTCTTTTCTTCCGCGGCAGGTATCTAAGCATTGGAGCTGGGTATTGCTTTGGGATGAGTGCTGAGTGGACTTACCTTAGAGATTTAGCTTTGATATTATGATACCATTTAGACTTATGTTTTAGACATTTTCTTTTGGAGTTATTTTTCCGCTGGGACCTATGTATTGAAGTCTTTTGACTTGGATTATTTCCATAATTATGTTGAAGATTTCTTTTGGTTTATATGTTTGCTTTGATATGACACCATTACTTGTGATTCCTTTACCCTTGTGGGGTCGGGGTGTTACAATTTATGGCATCAGAGCCCAGGTTTACGACTTGTAGTCAGGACCTGTGACATATGGAGCCTAGGTTTCGAGACCTTAGAATTTAGGATTTGACCTGTGAGGATTTGGGTAGACTTTAGGATTCCTTCGTACTTCCATTTCGTATCTTACCTTTGTTCTTTTGCTAATCGTTTAGATGGTTCGAACTCGTACTACTGGTGGCGCGGATGGAGATGATGATGCTGTTAACATGGATGCTGCGATTGCGAATGCTCTCAACTCTCTTTTCCCTGGTTTGACTACACCTGAGATGATGGAGCAGGTGATCAACAATATTCGGAATCGGACATGTGAACCTTCGGGAAGCGGTGGAGGTGCTCAACCCGTCGGCATTCATACTTGGCTCGAGCGTTTCGGTAAGCTGAAGCCTCTTTCGTTTAGCACTGCTGCTACTCCTACTGAGGCCGAGGACTGGATCACTCATATCGAGAAGCTGTTTGAAGTACTGGGTTGTGGAGATGGATTTAAGACTCGTTTAGCTTCATTCAAATTGGAAGGTGATGCTTTGAGTTGGTGGAAAGCATTGAAACAAGCAAGAGGAGGTGACGCTTTTGCTGTGACTTGTACTTGGACGGAGTTTCGGACTATCTTCTATAACCGTTACTTCCCTGATGCTGAGCAGCAAAGGTATGAGAGGGATTATCAGGCGATTTACCAGTTTGATCATGAGACCTCTAATGAGTACATGAGTAGGTTTATGAGGTTGGTGAGTTTTGTTGGAGTGATTGCTGGAGATGGTAGGCGTCAAGCTAAGCACTTCAAGTGGGGACTGAAGAAGTGGGTGTTGGACCGATTGCTTAATATTGAGTATGAGAATGTGTCGGCCTGCAATGACGCAGCTCGTAACATTGAGATCTTTCATGAGGTTTCGGGTTCTAACAAGCGTAATCGCGATGGTGATCGGATTCAAGGTAGGACTCAAGGTAATGACTATAAGGGAAACTCTGGTAGGAGTTATGATTCGAGAGGTCATGTGGATAGGAGTTATGATCAGCGGGGTCAGTCGGGAAGAAATGTTGACACTGGACGTTCTGAGACGAGGGGTCAAGATAATAGAAATGCTGGTAGGAATGGAAGTGATCGTCAGAACCAAGGTAACAATAACCAGCGTTACAACAGGGATCAGCCAGCTAGAGGAACGAATCAGGGTCGTGCTTCAGGATCTTCTAGTCAGCAGAGGACAGCTGAAGTTTTGCCACCCCCACCTATTTGTACTACTTGTGGAAAGGCTCATCCAGGGCAGTGTTTCAAGGCCACTGGTGGATGTTTTGGTTGTGGTTCCACTACTCACAAGATTAAGGATTGCCCTAAGAAGAATCCGGCAGTTCCTGGAAACTACATCAAGCCGCCGACTACTACTGGACGTGTCTATGCTACTACTCGTAACCAGGCGGAGCGAACTTCAGGTACCATTACGGGCACTCTTTTCATTGATGATTTTGCTGTCTTCGTTTTATTTGATACTGGCGCCACACACTCCATTATATCTATCACATCTGCTAAGAAACTTAATATGAAGCCCAAACCGTTAACAAATCACTTATCGATTTCTACGCCTATGAAAAATCATGTGATCATTGATCGTAAATATGTTAAGTGTCCTCTTCGTTTCGATGATCGTATTCGCTTTGCAAATCTGTATCCTCTCAATATGGTCGACTTTGATATCATTCTAGGCATGGATTGGTTGGCTTACCATAGAGCTTCAATCGACTGCCATGCTAGAACGGTGATCTTTGGAGACGTAAAACATCCTGAATTCGTTTATCATGGTTCTCAACCCCTTAAATCTGTTAAGCTCATTTCCGCTATGAAGGCACGGATCATGATTGCTCATGGGTGCCAAGGTTTTCTAGCATCTGTTAAGGACACATCTTTGGAGAGTCCTAACATTGATAGTCTTTCGGTTGTTTGCGAATTTGCTGACGTTTTTCCGGATGAACTCCCTGGACTTCCCCCAGCTTGAGAAGTTGAGTTTAGCATTGAGTTAATTCCTGGTGCTGAACCAATTTCGAAGGCTCCGTATCGTATGGCACCTGTAGAACTGAAGGAGTTGAAGGAACAGCTGCAAGAGATGATAGAAAGTGGATTTATTCGCCCTAGTGTTTCTCCATGGGGTGCACCTGTTTTGTTTGTGAAGAAGAAGGATGGAAGCATGCGTCTATGTATCGACTACCGTGAACTCAACCGTATTACTATTCGGAACCGTTATCCTCTCCCACGCATAGACGATTTGTTTGATCAACTGCAAGGAGCTAAGTTCTTTTCTAAGATTGATCTGAGGTCTGGTTATCATCAGCTACGTGTGAAGGAGCAAGATGTTCCTAAGACCGCGTTTCGTACCAGATATGGTCATTACGAATTCCTCGTTATGCCTTTTGGTTTGACCAATGCGCCTGCTGTGTTTATGGACTTGATGAATCGTGTTTTCCATGAGTTTCTCGACAAGTTCGTTATTGTTTTCATTGACGATATTTTGGTTTACTCTAAGTCTGAAGAAGAGCATGAAGAACATCTCCGAATAGTTTTGGAGATTTTGAGGAAGAAGAAGTTGTACGCCAAATTTTCGAAGTGTGAATTTTGGTTGAGACAAGTTGCTTTCCTTGGTCATATCGTATCAGCTGATGGTATAACCATGGATCCGTCTAAAGTTGAGGCTATCACTAAATGGCCAAGACCTACGACAGTAACTTAGGTCAGGAGTTTTCTTGGACTTGCTGGTTACTATAGACGTTTTGTTGAAGGTTTTTCTCGCTTAGCTCTACCCCTAACCCAACTGATGAGAAAAGGTGAAAAGTTTGTATGGACGGATGAACGAGAGAAGAGTTTTGAAGAATTGAAGCGGAGATTGGTGTCGGCTCCTATTTTGACTCTTCCAACTGGTTCAGGAGGATTTCAAATCTACAGCGATGCATCTAAGAAAGGATTAGGCTGTGTTTTGATGCAACATGGAAAGGTAATAGCTTATGCTTCGAGGCAGCTAAAACCTTATGAGGAGAATTACCCCACTCATGATCTTGAGTTAGCTGCGGTGGTGTTTGCGTTGAAGATCTGGAGACATTACTTGTATGGAGAGGCGTGTGATATATTCACTGATCATAAGAGTCTCAAGTATATTTTCACTCAGAAGGAACTGAACATGAGACAAAGAAGATGGTTAGAACTTCTTAAGGATTATGACACCAACATTCAGTACCATCCAGGTAAGGCTAACGTAGTTGCTGACGCACTTAGCCGAAAATCAGGCATTCTTGCGAGTATCAAGATTGAGCCTAGGATTTTGCGTGACTTAGAAAGTTTGGATGTTGAGATGTGTGTACGAGGTTTTGATGGATACTGGGCTAGTATGAAGGTGGAGTCGAACCTTATACTGCAAATTAAAGAAGCTCAGAAAGATGACGGCGAGCTGTGGGCCGTGGTGCAAAATGTTGAGGAAAGTAAGCAGACGGAGTTTAAGGTTGATAATGACGGTATTGTATGGTATGGAGATAGGCTTTGTGTTCCCAATGATCAGGTACTTCGTGAGAAAGAGTTACGAGGAATAAAGTTATTCCATTCGTTAAGATCCTTTGGAAGAATCATCCTGAACGTGAGGCTACTTGGGAAACCGAGGAGTCGATGCGTGCAAGTTATCCGCATTTCTTTGAATAGTTTGGTATGTTCTCATTTCGTTTCGTTTTCGTTTTCGTTTCCTTTTTCATTTCGTTTCATTCAATTTTCGAGGACGAAAATTTTTCTTTAGAGGAGAAGAATTGTAAAACCTGAAAATTTAAAATCCGAATAAAGACTAAAATACCCTTGGAACTAAAAATTATAAAATACGTAAAATATATTTATAACATTTAATGAGATTAAAAGATTAACTTGCGAATACTTAAAAACCTAACTTAAATATATTACGTAATTGATTTGGTACGACGAAGAATTAATGTTTCGTAAATGTTTTGGGTCGCGTTTGTCTGTTTCGTTTGAGCCTAGGCCGAAGCCCAAATGGTGGTGCGTGTGAGATGGTGACCGGTTGGACCAAACCCAAACCCAACCCAATTACTTTCCTAGTTTAACTCAAATACTACAACTATATATACTATACATAATCATAAGTTTGGAACCCTAGTTATTTTGCTCTCTCTTTTTCTTTTTCTCCCTATTCGGCCGAGACTCACACAAACACCCTTGGTGTCGATTTTGCTCAACCAAGTTAAGGTATATTGTTTATTTGTCTTCCTTTAACGTACCTTGCATGAATATGTCAAGTTATATTTTGTTTCGTCGCGTTTCCTTGTTTTTCTTTTGTGGCCGAGAGGTGTAAAACAAAACCAAGAGAAACCCTAACTTATTTAACCTAGTAAATAATAAGAGACATGTAACGTGAGATGTGATATTGAATCGAGTTATGTTGTGTCGTTTTAATGAGGGCCGAAACATATGAAGTTTGGACCGAACCATGTCTAGTTTTCGAATAATGAATATAACTTAATAACTTGAGTAAGTAAAGTATTTAGATGAGCTAATACTAGTGTAAACCCTAATAACCGAAACCCTAATTTGAATTGAGTTACATATGAGTTTTGAAGATGTATTAATTAAGTAAAGGTTATGTTAAACATAAACCCTAGTTTTGATATGTTAATTTAATAAGTTATGCTAAACCCTAATAGAATAAATGCGTAGTTAATACGAGCAATAAGTAACTTGTATGTCACATAAAATCATAAACATGTACGTTGAAACATAAAAAGGAAAGAGTATTATGTGACGAGTTAGGTTAAGTAATTAGTCATTAAAAGACGTAACATGTAAGTTAATGTACATTAATGAGACATTAAATAATGAAAACCCTAAACGTAAATAAAAGATGTATGAAACCCTAATTTACGATATTAATATTAAAACAATTAAGACTAGAAACCCTAAAATATTAAAAGGATCATTGTGACGATTATGGAATCATTAATAATATATACGACATTAATGTATATAGGTTCTGTGAAGAAGGAGTAATTCTTTGCTTCCCCATTTCGACTTTTGATCTTTTGCTTTCGAATAAGGTACGGATATTCTGACCTTTTCAGTAAAGGTTTCGTATACGTTTTCTTTTCGTTTTCATATTAGGATTTCCTAAACCTTTGCTATGAACCCTAATGTGTCTATTTGAGCTGTTGCTTATCTGAACTTTGATTTTTGAATCATAAAACCTTTGATTTTGAACTATATGATATGAAGACTTTGATTTTGAAAACATGATTAAACATTTGATAAAATATGATCTATGTCAGTTATGACATTCTTATTTGATCTCTGATAGTATGACACCCGACCTAATTTTAACTAGTCATGGGGGTTCCATGTCCGTGTCAGCAAATGCACTTCTGACATGACTCTAGGGCAGTAGAGTGATGTTCTGCCACGTCCCTTATCTGTTATCTGTATGAGCTCAATCTGAATTATATTATGAATATTTGTCTGTGGGGCGTATGGATGCATCCTAGATCTGTTATATGCCATATATTTATTTGTTATCTGTTATATGTTATCTGATGATTGATGCTGCGTGCATGCACGTCCTTCATAACTCTGGTAGGTCTCCCCTACAAATATGTTGCCTTATGTGATTATGATATGTTTCTGATATGGCATATGTTCTGGGCTTTGAGGTAGTTAAGCTATAAAAACTTATTCTGATATTCTGAATTATCTTTTGAAAAGACTATGATTTCACTATCTTTCTTTTACTTTATTTTGTATTTGTTCTCGTTTCGTATTCATTTTGCTTGTATATCTGTTCACTGGGCTTTTGAAGCTCAGCCGCACTTTTCTTTTCTTCCGCGGCAGGTATCTAAGCATTGGAGCTGGGTATTGCTTTGGGATGAGTGCTGAGTGGACTTACCTTAGAGATTTAGCTTTGATATTATGATACCATTTAGACTTATGTTTTAGACATTTTCTTTTGGAGTTATTTTTCCGCTGGAACCTATGTATTGAAGTCTTTTGACTTGGATTATTTCCATAATTATGTTGAAGATTTCTTTTGGTTTATATGTTTGCTTTGATATGACACCATTACTTGTGATTCCTTTACCCTTGTGGGGTCGGGGTGTTACATTGGTTGTTCAATTTATCCTTTCACTCACATCTCTATGCCTAAACCGTCTAAGTCTTACGTGTGTGTGTGTTTGTTTATTGTTCAACCGCCTCTATCTCTTTCTATTAAGCTTGTGTTGTAAAACTAGTGACCTAACAGAAACACCTCCCTAATGTTCACATTTTTCTTCCTTGATGATCGTGTATGAAGCTCAAGAACCCGAAGCACACCAATAAAAAAGGAAGGAATAACTGATAACACCTCCCTCATGTTACACATTTATCACCTCATTGAATAAATGTCAAGAACCCAAATACAAAAATGCCCAAGGAAAGAATAACTGATTACACCTCCCTCATGTACACATGTATCTTCCCTGACGATTGTGTATAAAGCTCAAGACCCCGAAAGTACACACATTCCCAAATAGAGAATAACTGATAACACCTCCCTCATGTTACACATTTGTCTCCCCTAAATATGTCATACTTGTGTACCTCTTTTATCATCAGAAACCAACTCTCACATCTCTTCCCCCACGTAGTTGGAATAAGAACACTAGAAGCCACGAGTCAAACACTGAGTTTCTCTACGGTCATGAGATTTGTCTTCCCGGGATATCTTCAATCACTTAGAAGAATTAAGTTCATCAAGTGTACTCGCTGTGCTTTTAGATGTGTGTCTCCTTCCCCCTTGCTGGTTTTGACACTTCAGAATCACCAACACATTGTAAGCCCAAATACTAGAAATCTTTTGAGAAGACCATTAGAAATCTTGTGAGAATTAACTTGCTGAAGAATAGTATGAGCAAGTCTAATTAGGGATTAAATATGTCATTTCACTCTCCCCTAATTAGTGCTCTCCCCGAAACCGACAATATTTTAGATAAATGCCATGAATAAGAAGAAGTCTTTGGATAATCAAATGCAACTCGTCTTTAGTCTTCTGACATGCAGCAGAAAATGTAGAACAAACTGTAGACTCGACCTTCTTCAAGATTGTCTATTTGGGGAATCAGAAAGTTAACATCTTCAACTCACCAAATGCATTCCCGTTAACTTACAAATAGCAAATCCCCTTAACTAAAATCCCTCCCAATCAAACAAGAACAGAAAGATGTTCATCAAGGAAATCAGCCCCGCAACTGGAAGCACTTTGTCGTTAAACTCATCAGTACGTGAGAAGATGTCAACCAACGGCTCTTAGAAGACATTCCATGTAAAGATGACCCGATAAGAATAAGCTCGGTTCTTACATGAGTTTTGAGCCGTTTGACCATATATTCTCAGATAAAACTCAACATGCAGCAGTTTCACACTTCTTCTCCCCCTCAAGAATTGCATACGGAGTTGCCATTCTTGATTAAACAAGTGAGTATCATCCAAATGTAGTCTATTCACACTTCTCCCCCTCAAAGGTTGCATATGATGTCGCCATCGTCATTATAATTGAGCAAGTGGAATGAGATTACTAGCAGCGATAGCTCGGTTCACTTGATAATTGATCGCGCATGGAAAAAGTATGAAGCATGTTGATGAGAATGGTCATTAATGAGAAGATTTCTCTTCTTCCGAAGATAATGCGCACTAAAGCGTATACATTTCTTTTCTTTGAGGAACGAGGCTTGAATTGTTGTGTTCAAACGTCATAAGAAGATTTCTCTTCTTTCAAAGATAAAGCTTACTGAAACTTACACTTTTCTTTTCTTTAGAGAACGGGGCTTGAACTGTTGTGTTCAAACGTCATAATCTCTCTCTTTTCAACTACTCTTGGCAAACTTGTAATCAACCCCATTATCATTCAGTAGGCTCTTTGTAGTGACAGCTGATGGAGAAAACCTAATATGATGAATTTGACCCATAAGTAAACTAACCCGAACTCGTGACTTAAACTTACACATATGTAACAAAGAGCGGTGCCGAGAATTCATGCCCTTTTGAATCTCTAAGTACTCTATACTCTTCAACCAACCAACCATCAAGTATTAGACGTACATCACCTCTTGAAAATGCACAATTCAATGTGACACTGAGCACTACAACGTAACTCCTTAAAGTGATAGTTATTTTGTGGTGGTAAGAGCCTAATTCCCCCAAGTGGTAAAAAGAAATGGAAAAATCACCTAAAAATAACTAGATTTCCAAGTCTTCGTTTTTGAAAATATTAAAAGCTCGAACAAGGATCTCGAAGAATCTTCATCCAACCATCCCCGATACCTTCAGATACTAAGTACACTCACCCGTGATATTTCACTTCAACCTCAAATAGATATAACTGAATTAACGCCGTTGTCACATCTTGTGGTTCAAAGCTTAAATCTAGCATCCTTTTACGTTTTAAGTGAACTATGATAATGGTTTCATCCATACCATGGTTAAATGAGCATAACCCCGTAAAACTTGGAAATAACCAATCTGCCATGAGGATAATCCAAACACACATCCAATTCATGAAGTACACCCTTTATCCCTTCTTCGAAGTAGAAACCGTAGAACCAGCATCAGAAAAGATCCAGAAATACACTTTCGTTTCTCTAGGATGGTTTTATCATCACGGGAATTTACAATTCTATGGTTTAAACCGAGAAATAGATTATTTCTTGGGATTTTACAAAACCAAGAATAAACCGTAAGATAGATCCGGAAATGCACATTATTTTAACAGGGATGTTTTCATTGTCACGGGTTTTTACAAGTCTATGATTTAAACCGAGAAATAGATTCTTTTGCGGGATTTTACAAAATCAAGAGTAAACCGTAACCAATGTTAGTTTGAACGTGTTATGACAACTTTGGTTTCGGTGAATATCTGTTTTTAGGGGAACATGCAACGGTTCATCAACGGTTCATTATCCAACATTAACAACATCTTCAACAATTCTTTACCCATATATAGACAACTTCACAAACCATACTAAGTCGAGTAGTATAAACTACTTCCCCTTGGAGTTGTCAGTAAGCCAAAGTACACGTTTCTACCCCATGATGGTTTCGAACTTTCGGAAGCATCATAACGTGTATGACCATTTGCACGTGAAGTTCTTGTCATAAGCAGACATCTTGAAAGATCATGAATATCGTTGAGGATGTTTAAAGATTTTGCTTAGACTGTGAAGTATCATAGACATGCTGAAGCATTGAGTAACCCATGAGAATTTCTGAAACATCTCAACCATTAAACACTTTGGTAAACACACCATTCACGAATTTTGTCGGCAATTGCTGTGACCATTTGGTGAAGTAAACCCGGTATACCAAACTTGAACATGAAGTAGAATTCCCCAGATTTGTTACTTAAGCTTGTACTCATCCTTGTGAAAAAGAAATGGTGTACCCAATGTACAAAACCTCTTGACGTATCCTCAACTGCGTGAGACACCGAAGTGATAGTTACGTTGTGGGTTAAGCGAGAAAGAATCACAAAAGTAACTAAATAGCCAAGTCTTTATCGCACTCTATAAATGCCCAAACAAGTCATCTTCGCGAAAGGGTAGAAAGAAAGAAGACGAAATAAGTAAACGTGCCCGGAAAACCTCACTTCAAATCCAAATAACAAATGCCGAACAACAACCCCGTAGTCAACTTTGATCAATCATAAATTCAAGCCGTGACCTAATATTATTCGTGAAAATGCATACACCAAAGTATTAATCACACAACCAATCTCACCATCAAATCTCATCACACATCAAATCTCATATTATCCAAACCACATATTTGCCAATTCACATATGTTCTAATTACGCATATACAATCCAATTTTGAGAAGTCCATCATCCGAATCTAGTTCATCAATTGTACTACTCAAGCCCGGTCCAACTCACAAGAACGAACACATCACATATCCAATACAAACCGTACTTAAGTAAACCTAATCCTCACATATCCAGTCGATCCCATATTAGTTCAAATCGCACAAATCACACTTCAAGAAGTAAATTGCATACATCTAATGGCCCAATTAAGCTCCTCCCAGTCCATTACATTCGTTAATACCAATGAGGTCCGATAACATTTCATGATCCTTTGAACAAGTCTCATTCAATAAATAATCTCGATCAAGTTGCTTATACCAGATTGTCCAAATAACATCAATTAGCAGTAATGTGTCGACCATGTATTTATCACATTTAAGTAACATGGCTCAAAAATTGTTACGCAGACTTACACAAAATACATGACCAATATTCGGTCCACACAGAGGCTGTAACAGGCCCATTCCACACTTTAACTTTTGGCCCAATAACATACGACAACCATTTAGAGCCCATCTCGCCTAGAACACAACCTGATCCAATTAACATAGTACACGGTCCATCCAAAATCCTATGCCCTAAACATACTGGTATATAACACAAGGGATAATAGCACATTTACCCTAATATTACTCCTGTCTTTTATCTCACGCCAATCTCACCAAACATTTCTCACCATCAGATCTAATCACAAGCAATAATCAGTCGTAACTCCTGTTGATTCCTGCATCATACGCAGCAAACAACAACAAAACAAACTTCCATCTCACCATCTTAATCACAATACGCAGCAATAATTAGCACAAGACCTCGCCACGGGGATGGCATGAAGGTCATAGATTCGAGTGACAATCATTCGCCACAGGGATGGCTTGATGCTCTTTTGACAATTCTTCACGACAAAAATCACAAGAAGGTAAGTATTGTTCCATTTCATTTCAGCATCTTAACGAATCAAGGTAAGAGGTTTTAACAAACATGTTAAAAGCCTAACCTTATGTTCGGATAGTAAAGCATTTATTGGGGTTTGATTAGTCTTCAATATTCATGAGATGAAACCAGACAATATCAACACGGATCGATGATGAACTAATCATGTGAGAAAAGATCTTTAATAATCGTATATTATTTGAGATTCACATGAAAATTCTGAGATCTTTTATTTTTCATTGCTTATCATTTGAGTCTTTGATGTTTTGATCTATGAGGAACCATGTCTTGTAATTTTTCCTTGAAGTACGAATGTGCTTAGGTTATACACGAATGTTCTGAGATGTATTGATTCAAGTCGGTTTATATTCATGTTCGAGACAAAGTGACAATGAATCTGAGGCATCCTTTTAATTGTGGATGTTTCGAATGTCATTGTTATATTGGTAGATGAATCGGATCTGTGATGATTTCATTAATTCGTATTTCTTGACATTTGGTCTTGATAGAACTTTTGAGTGCCACGAATAATGAAAGCTGAGATCAGGATTGATGTAATTAGTGTCGAGGAATGAAACAAAAGAAGGTTTCTAACCATCATGTTAGAAAACATCTTTTAAGGTTTTGGATAGACTGAAGCATAGACATCACAAATGAGATAGATATGGATGTTGTTGATGAGTTTCAGATATGTGAAGATGTTTGTGAATTAATAGTAGATGTTGATGTTGTAGTTGATTATGTTGTTCTTTGATTCAATGATTGTTGTTGTAGTTATACTTGCTACTGTAGATGATGTAGATGTAGTGGTCTTTGGTATAGTGGTCAATCAAAACTCACCCGTCATCTTCTTTTAATTCTTACAAATCGCACCATGTATACAAAAGTCCTCAAACCGCATATCATATTATCAAAACGCATGCATTACCCTGCTTGAACAAACCACACTCAATAAATTTAACAAAACGCATCCAGATTGTTTCAGTCAAAACACATCATACGTCAAAACGCAGTTTCCTTTAAACAAACAGCACAACTGGTCAAAACGCAGTTGACTTTAATGACAAACCGCAGTTGACTAAATAGTCAAACCACTTAAGATACATTGAATCAGGACTGAGATATGACAAAACGCATATTATTACAGACAAACTGCATCGATGAATCGTCAAATCGCATAACAGCATAAACCGCATCCAACACCTTGAATCTGAACATTTTTTTTGAAGACAAACTGCATCGATGAATAAGACAGTTTCAAGGACTACTTAAAAATCATCAAAAACACAACAGTTTTGACATTCAATCATAAATTGCTCACACACTTTTAATACTGATTCAAAAACAGTTTCAAAAAAGTTCAACAACACATAACAAAACTATTTAAACCAGAAAACCGCATTCATCAATCATTAGCAGCACATCACCACGTGAAACAAACAACATAATCACCACAAAACATGTTCAACATACAACCACATCAAACCATACGAATCATCAAAAACAACAAAACCTAGGCTCTAGTACCATTTGTAGGATCATGAATATTATGTTGTTTGATGATTCGGGTGGTTTAGGGAGATGATTTTACAAGTATGCCATATTAGAGAGATGAAGAGAGTAGAGAGAGAATTCTAGAGAGAGGATTAAAAAAAATGAAAGGTTAGATTAGAAAGTTCCACCCAACCCAAGGATGGAAGGGGTATTTATAGTTACAGACACTAAGTCCTCCTGTCGGACTGTGGATCAGGCATACAGTGGGTAAAGACCCGTCCTTCCTCCACGGTGTTACACTAAACTAATAACTAAGCTAACAACTAACTAATTAACTACTAAATAACGTAAATAACGATATGTCTACGAGCTAACATATGCTAGACTATAATTGGGGTGACCGACACTTCCTTATGGAATTTCCAATTCCTAATAGTACCAACACCATTCCAAAAATCATTTATCTAAATATGTCCATAAAGTGAACTGCACAAACACCCCGAAAGTTTACATCTAATGGACTTATCAAAACAATTCACAAAAATTCAAAAATATTCCTGAAGGTCACACATATCTTATACATCACTCCTGTAGAAGGGCATGTTCAAAATCCTTATAGATTTTACATGAAAAATCATGGAACCGGACTGAATTTATGGTCTAAAAACTCAGCTTTAACACATGAACCCGTAAAATTCAAAAACATGACCAATACAACTCCAATTCACTCCAAACCAATTGGAAAACTTAATTCAAACATTAAACTTAGTTTTCATACAAAAACCCATAATAAAACCCTTATTGAACTCGAGCTATAATGCACACATATACAGCTTGTAAATATGTCCCGAGTTGTTAATAATATCGGCCTAATTTGTTCCCATCTCCATAATCCGAATCCAATTAGGATTTTAATTATGTATTTACTATTTAGAATCGACTCTTAAAGCATACATAATCATATTACACTTGTTTATTTTTCGGTTTTATGCACAAATCTAAATCGAATCAAAGAAATATTAGACAAGGGTTTTGAGATACCTAAAGGACACCGAGACAAGGGCTGAAAACACCACCAAGAACGGCAAGAAAACACCTATTACACCTTCTTGCTTCCTTTAGCCGATTATCAATTTGAATTAGGGTTTCACCAAATTAATTTTTTTTGAAGAAAAAGGGATATGTCATCAATTTGTTTTAGGGTTTATGTGGAGCCTTTTTTTTCGTGATATGGGAGAAGTGGAGGCCGAACATTTTTTCTATATATATAAGGAATGTGTAATCTTTTTTTTTTAATCTTATCTTAAGTAGTGTACATTACAATTTAAATGGTGTAGTAATTAATTAAATTAGGTATCTTTTAAAATATGTAGTTTAAATTACTTAAACACTTATATCATTTACTTATTCCATAAATCATGTAATAATTAAGTTCTTCTATACTTAAGTAAAAATTTAAATTAGACGTAAAATTTGCAGTCCGGTTTTAAGGGTTTTACAGGTAATCTATCTTGGGTTGTAATTTACCTACGTCTCATGCAGAGTAAAAGGCAAGTGTAAGTGTTTTTACAATTGGATAGAATTGACTTAAATTTTCAAAGGGTATAATTTTATTTGGCACATAACTATTATATCAAATATGTATGAAGAAGCATGCATACAACTTCGTATTGTAGGTTTTAATAAAAAAAACTTTATTCAATTAAGTTACTTTATAACGGTATATGTTCGTTAGGATTTAGAAAATCCATGTTAAAGTGTCGGTCACCCCAATAGTAGTCTAGCATAAGTTAGCTCATAGACATAACGTTATTTAGTTAGTTTATATTAGAATAAGTAACACCGTGAAAGAAGGACGGGTCTTTACCCACTGTATGCTTGATCCACAGCCCGAAGGAGGGCGTAGAATAGTGTATAAATAGCCCTCTCCCCACAAGGGAGAGGGTTGGATGTTCACAAGTTAATCTAAGCTTGTATTTGTTTCTCTCTCTAAAACATCCCATTCTCTCTCTTTCTCTCTCTACAAAACTCATGATCCATAGCTTATTTTATTATGGTGTTATGATATCCAATATGTTATAATTGGTATCAGAGCCCAAGGTTTGATTAGCCAGGTTGTATGTGCGTTTATCTTGGTGGTTTTAGATCAAAAAGTTGGTTTTGGAAGGTTTTTGGACTCATAAGTGACTTCCTTTGATTCTCATGTTCTTTATGTTAAAGTAAGTGTTTTTAAGATAGTTATAACCTTCTAGGATCAAGTTGTGCAAAAGAAACCAAGCAAAAATGTTCAAAAGGGTGAATTTTAGGTGGTTCTAGGTGAAAAAGAGTCCTTATTCTTCAATGCGATTTAACTCTCGGATGAGTTTCTTGGCTGCGTTTTGTCTGTTTGAAGCTGTGATTTGATCAGTCCTAAGTGCGATTTGATTATCTTAATAATATCGGCCTGCGAGTTGTTAGGAAAAGGACATTAGTACTGTACGGGTGATAGCGACCTGCGGTTTGTCAAACACTATGGTTTGTGCCACTGCGTTTTGGGTATCTTGCGTTTTGATAGGCTGCGATTTGAGAGGACTGCGATTTGATTACTACGGTTTGGAATTCTTGCCTTTTGTCACTACAGGTTGTCATTGCGTTTTGTCAAACTGCTTTTTGGTGAAACTGCTATTTGTCAAGGGTTGCGTTTTTTCAAGGATTGAGACTTGTAATTTGATTCAAACGTCACCAAATCACAATTAAACAAAAATTCACCTAATCCAATCATTCCAATATCCCTTTTAACATACAATCACTAATCATTGAATCGATCCAACTTTTATCATAACATGTTCAAATTCACCACAACATCATGTCTTACACTCCTGATTTAGTGATTTAGTGATTTCAGAAGTACTCAAACTGTAAAGATGATTGAATCAATCAATGAGGATGTGAGATCTTCGTGTTCAGATTCTGAAAAGAGAGAAGTGTATCAGTTAAAGTTACAACATGTTCTTGCAAAGGAAAGTTGCATTGAAACTTTTCGACAACTTCATTCACACCTCACGTTACTTCGAACTGACAACAGATATACAATGGGAATCGAACGAGTGGTTATTGCACTTTTCCGTCAAGAATTATCCTCGCTCACAGGCACATTGTTCTTGAACTTGGAACAATTGGAACAACAACTTGACAAAGAAAAGGTTCAAGAAGCAAGTTCTAAAGCTACACTTCAGGTGATCTACAAATAGTTTCGGTCATTCCTCAAGGGTGAATACACTTCGGATTATGATAGACATATGACTAAAATTTCCTTCAAGAATCACACTGGGATGGGGGCAATTATGTTCAGAGAAATATTAATCCAACTCATGGATAATGTTGAGAAGTATATTGAGGAAATCACACAAGATGATGACAAAGTGAATGAGTGTCGGGTGCAATTGAGGGATAGTTGTGATGAGTCGGATAATGTATCAGTTTAAGGATTGGGTATTGCTGAATGCAGAATATCAGAGACAACAAAGAATGATGTAACCAGTTGTTCAGTAACTACTGTCACACAAGAAGTGGATGCTGAAATCAGAAAGATGAATGAACAAGTATCAGGTTCTGAGGTATTAGTGACTGTTCAACATGATGCATCTACCATTACTCTTGTGCAAACTAATCACGTCACAGAACATGACTTTGATAAATGCTCGGTGACTGAGGCTGAGTCTGTCATACAATGTTTTAAAACTAATGATGTGGTTGATAAGAAATTTTTTGATGAACTTTCAAACAAATCCTCAAAACTTGAAAAATATTGCATTTCACTTGAAATTGCGATACGAAGAAAAGAAGAAAGTTCAAACTATGAAACCATGTAAAAATCCGGAATTTCCTGAATTTCGTGAATTTTTTGAAATAAATGATTTAAAAGCTCAGCTTCTGTACAAAAACTCGACAATCTGCAATTTGAAGAAACATATTTCTAGTATGCAAGAGAAAAGTAATTTGGTTACGAATAATCATGATATTGTTGCTATTAAAATGAGAAATGATGAATTAGCAATTTGTGTGGCCAAATTACTTAAGAAAAATGAGTCTTTGAAAAATCATCACATGGAACTAAGTGACTTTGTCAAAGAAGCTAGAACTAAGTCATTGGAACAAACAAACTCTTTGATAACCAAAATTGATGAACTCAAAGCTCAAATTCAGGATAAGAGTTTCGCAATAGTTTCCTTAAAGAATGAGCTTAGAAAAACTGTAAGGAAAAGTGTGAACACTAAGTTTACAAAACCATCAACCTTGGGGAAGCCAACTTCTCATCCCGTTAGAGACCGGTCTGTTGTTAGACAGTCTACTGCATTTATATCAGAAATAAAAAAATCTTTAAAAGCAAGGCTTGTCTCCCAAGTTGATGAGAACAAAGTTTTGTCAAAACCAGTCACTTCACAAGTTAATCCTAAGAAAATGAAAGATAATGCTCAGACTAAGGCCCAATCTTCTAGGATTAGGAATGTAAGAAGATCCTCTAGTGCACTAAAGAAATCTCAGAATGCTAACCCCTCTCCTAAGAAAAGACTTAATGACAAAGCTTCAAAAACTAGGAATAGGAATAAGGTTACATCTTCCACAGTGCCTAAAAAATCAAACACTCCTAGATCTTGCCTTAAGTGGATACCGACTAGTAGAATATTCAAGAATGTTGGACTTACATGGATTCCTACCAGCATACTAACCACCAATGGCAACGTTAAGGTTGATTGTGAAATTCCTAAAAGTCTAGATATTGTTGCAGCTAACCCACTTAAATGCATACCTACTAGTGTTGTTAGTGCAGGTATTTCTCATTCTTTTGCAGGTACACTGCTTAACTCAATCAAGAAAAGACTCATGGTCTGGGTTCCAAATGAACAGAAGCCTCCTGGTTCTGGAACTCCAGAATGTTAGAATGGAGAAGCATGTACTATGATTCTTGATCACTTCAGCTCAGGACTCGTACCTTAACACACCTCATTTAAGAGTATTTCCATTTCTGGTATACTCTAGTGAGTGTTCCAAGCTGTAAATATATTACTCTTTGTAAATATTTTCTTTAAATAATAATAATAATAATAATAATAATAATAATAATAATAATAATAATAATAATAATAATAATAATAATAATAATAATAATAATAATAAACCCATAAAAAATTTAAAAAATATAAAACCATCAAAAACCCATAAAAATTTTGAAAAATCAGAAAATATCAAAAATAGTTTCAAAAGGCATGTCTTCTGGTATCGATAACATCTACGGTCCTAGAAATGTCATTCAATAATGACACGGGTCTTTAGATGAAATTCGAACAGGAGTTCATATGTGTTTCTCAAAACATGCATATACAATTTTTTTATTAAAAGTTTTATTTATACTGAGTTCTTAATAAATGGGAATGGGTGCATAAATTTCTCGTATTCAATCAATGACTAATCATGCTTAATCTAAATCGAGTCATTGATTGAGGGAGAGAGTTAATGTTTAGAATTTATGATTATCTGTCAAGCTACTTCATCTTATTGAATTCTATCCCGGCTTTCATCCATTATGGGGTATCAATCTTGCATTTAGTCCAATATGGTCTCATGAGCTGATTATGTGTTATATTTAGGATATTGATTGCTATCTGCTAATAGTTTCCTAGATATTCGTGTAATTATAGTCATCCTTCTTTCCTGAAATGATCATGACAAAAATACACATTTAAGAAAGTAAAAGGACTAATTGGTTTATGCATGATATTATTTGAAGTCAAGAGTGCAATTTTTCATTATAAAGGGCCAAATATGACAAGATATGATAAATTTTTAAGATGAGAGTGCGATTTGTCGAATAAAAGAATCATTATGCGATTTGTCTAAATAGAAGGACCATTTGTGACAATTACTGAAACTTGTGTTAAAAAGGGTTTAAATAGATCTGCGATTTGTCAAATTAAACTTTTTCAAAAACTATCAAACCTCAAAATGCACTTGTTTTATTTTCTCTCAAGTATTCTTCGCTGCGGTTTGATTTTGTGTCTCTTCATACTAGGTATAAATCGTATTAAAGGTTCATCTCACTTAAATGATAACTAGTATTTGATCATCCCTCTAATTTTTTTTATCTCAATTGCAGCTTCTGTGTGACATTCCTTTGAATCGCCTTTCTCGCTCAATAGGGTTGTTCTAATTATTATCGTGATTTCTGGGTTTAGATTAGGTAGTTGTGGCGGATGACTGTTATTGATTATAATTTTACCCCTCGTGAATCTTTTGCCCCAATTTTGCAGTGAGGGTTACTTTTAGCTTGATTGCGTTTTTACGCATCATTGTGAATCTTGGCTTAAACGCGTTGGTACAGTCGTGTGTTTGATTAAGTGTGCCTTGGACACAATTTGGTAGATACGTTTAAGTCTTTTCTTTCTTGCCTGTGATTAGTTTAGAAATTGATTGACTGCGTTTCTGGGTTTGTAAGTATGTTCTTGGTAGCGAGCTGAGTTGCTCTTGAATGCGTTTGTCAAGAATTGTTCTAGGATGCGTCTTGTTAGATCGTTCAAGCTCGAGGTTTTTTAGACCTCATATTATCTAGGAAACACAATAACGAAAGCGAAATATTCAATAAGAATTAACGTTATTATGAACAAGGTTTATATTTATAACACTCCAAGCCCCAAATATTATTTGATCAGAATAATACGGTTACACTAAATCTGTAACAGGAATCAAACATTCTTGAGGCTAATCTACACAAATCCTAGCCGTCCACTTAGAGGACTTGACGCCTAGACACATACACACACCTTTAATTGTCTACATTATGGAAGACTTAATTATAAAAACCTACACCCATGTCCTCTTTATATACTAAAGGATTAGGATTTACAAATCTCTATGAAGGACTAAATTATAAATTTTCTTTTGCAAGAAAATCCCTCCATCTTTTTGTAGATTTCTTCTTTGTCACTTTAAGTCCTTGATGTTTCATTCTTTATTGTTTTGTATCATCAAATCAATAAACCCAAGAATCTTCCCCTATTTGATGATGACAAAACAAACACGGTTCTTGTACGAACTTCCCTAGACGAAGTAGCAGAAGTTGAGATAATTAAATCTTACCATGAATGAAACACTCTTGTCTTCCCCTTAATCCATGCCATGCCACTTCAACATCTCTTCCCCTTTTTGTTATCAACAAATAGAGAATATAAGCAGTAGAAACTTCCCCTTGAGTGGTGCATGAACATCAAATGATTCTTCAAATCTGTAAGCTCCTTGTAATGATCACTTGTGAAGAAAACCAAATATAACGAATTTGATGAAGAAGTAGAATAACCCAAACTTGTGTCTTATGTCTTGCACTATAGATGACATCGAACGTATACCCATGTATAGGGAGACCGCAATCTCTTGACAATAATCACTGAGCACAATAACATCACTCCTTTAAGTGTTATGTCAATTCTTCATCATAATCATTGAAGCACGAACAAGTTATCTGAAAAGTGTAACACCCACTTTGAGATATGATAAGAACATGAATCTGTGTAACTTAACCACAACATCAAATAGGTTATGATCAATCATCTTCGTAATCACCTATTCAATAAATCTCCAAAACGAGCTTTTTAAAACATTTAAAAACAAATCCAAAAATCAAAATTCCTTGTGTGTGTGAACCAATAACCAATCTTGTGTGTGTCGTCCAACATCTTCTAAACCATCTAAACTTCAAACTTTAGCCGAGAACCAAAAAGTATGTACTTTAAAAACCCAAATCCGGTGGTAAATATGAATTAAAAAAAATATATAAAGAACCAGTTACCACATTAAATAACAAAACTTTCTTTGGCTCACTAGCAGGTCACAACCAAATAACCAAAACGTTGAAGATTCTATGCCAACTCACCTTTCATGTTGATCACAATAATAAAGTACCAATCTTATAATATTACTTATGTAAATAGCATGCAAAGGTCACCGACTTCGAACAAACATTCATGAAGTATCTTTAACGAGCAACACTAAAATATATGTGGCAGCAACAAATATCGAACAAAGGCAGTAATATAAACTCGTCACAACATAAATGATGGAGCAGTAGTAATCCTTGGAGGTACTTAGATATGACTGGCAGTAGTAATCCTTGGAGGTAGCAGTAGTTGCATTAAGTAGCAGCAGTTTCAACAAACGACTAGCAACAGGAACACAGTCGTAGCAGTAGATTCATCTTAGTGAAAAGAATATGCTAGCAGTGGTATGAGAATAACTAACAGTGGAAACGTTTTAGCTAGCAGTGGTAACGAGAAAGAGCTAGCAGTGGATTCTTATTTTGAGCAGCACACTACACCCTAAATACATTCTCCATCATGGATTTAAAACTCATAGTCAACTATGTTATGCTCCAACCTCAAATCAATATAATAAGTTAATCTAATATTACGAGGTTACATGCATCCAATGTAATAGATGACAAAACAAATTAACAATTCTTGTGAATGACTTGCCACCGACCCTCTAAATCAATAACCTACCCACGTGACATAATTAAAAAAAAAGAATTGAAATTGTAGTGAACCGAATATTTCAAACTGATTTGGAAATTTGTTTCATCAGTATGCATTACCCTAGCATTAGCCTCACTTTAAATGTCATTATGTACATGAGTACCATGTTGTAGTATCACGTTATTGATATCCACTTCAGATTGTCACATGATCAGCTCACAATTTAATGATTCCCATCAAATCTGATCAAACCTCCATCATTGTCTCTCACGAATCAAACCAAAATCAGATTTCACCATAGGCACATCAGTATGAATCTTTGAAACACCAGCAGTACTAATCGTTTCCAATGGCGGTAAAAACAACCGACCAGTAGAAACACTAAGTAATAGCTTTAATATGATAAGAACTAGTGAAACCCTAAGCATAAATCGATTATCAAACAACCAAAGCTTCTTTCTTTCATGATAAAATAACTAATAACCAAGGTTATAAATAGTGTGAGGCGTGGTATGGCGGCATGACCAAGCCTCACGCCTTTGCGCCTAAGGCGAAACTTTTGCGTTTATAAGGCGTGACATAAGGCGGCAGAAAGTATGAAAATATTTATATATTCATATCATAATTCATATATATCGAGTTTACAAAAACATGTGGCATAAGGCGGCGTAGCTGCCTAGCGTGGCGACATGACGAAGCCTCACGCCTTTGCGAGGCCTTTGCGGGGCCTTTACGAGCCTTTTAGAACAGTGCTAATAACCAACTTCCATGACAAATTAGAACCATACGGATAAGAAAATCAGAAAACAATACCCTAAATTTTGACTTTTAAAATCTCCTTCTGCAGCGAACTACGACACTGAATATCTTTTGATTGAGAGCTCAGATCGACGATCCCTCCAGTGAAAAGTTAGATAGCTATATAGAGAAGCTTCAGTAAAAATTGTAACCCGATCCGACGGTTCTCGAAAAAGTTATCGACGTTAGAAAACAGTGCTGCAGAAAAGTTGCGAATTTTTGACAGCTTCAAATTTTTCTTCCTTCTTCGCCCAGAAAACCTTGTACGATCCAAGATATCACGAGCAACCTTTCTCTGATACCACTTGTTGGATCGTTGAAGCTCGAGGTTTTTTAGACCTCATATTATCTAGGAAACACAATAACGAAAGCGGAATATTCAATAAGAATTAACGTTATTATGAACAAGGTTTATATTTATAACACTCCAAGCCCCAAATATTATTTGATCAGAATAATACGTTTACACTAAATTTGTAACAGGAATCAAAGATTCTTGAGGCTAATCTACACAAATCCTAGGCGTCCACTTAGAGGACTTGAAGCCTAGACACACACACACCTATAATTGTCTACATTATGGAAGACTTAATTATAAAAACCTACACCCATGTCCTCTTTATATACTAGATGATTAGGGTTTACAAACCTCTACGAAGGACTAAATAATAAATTTTCTTTTGCAAGCAAATCCCTCCATCTTTTTGTAGATTTCTTCTTTGTCACTTTAAGTCCTTGATGTTTCATTCTTTATTGTTTTGTATCATAAAATCAATAAACCCAACAATTGTTGATCCCAGTTGAACAAACGATCCTTTATAGAAGCTGACTTAAATAATATAACCTGTTAAACACTACGCGGAATGTAATGTTTAACCTTAAGAAGAATAACAGTTAATAATCACTAAACACCTCAATATTTTATTAATACGAATACTGTGAATAGTATTAGGGTTTTACAACCTTGAAGTGTATCGACTTTAGATATATCTAACACATATATCTAACTCTAACCTAGGACCTCCTTTTATAGGCTAAGGAATCCTTTACAATATACAATACGTAGCCTACAAGATAACTATCTTTACTATAATTATCTAAATACAAATCTCTAAACCGACTTAACAAGCTAGCAGTGCTTTGTTACATAAGCAGTGGATCAATATTACTACTAGCCGTGGTTTGTCTTCATCAGTGGTTACATTTCTTCTGGTCGTGGTTTCATTTGTGCTGGCAGTGGTTCCACACTTAGAATAATTCCTTTCATTGGAACCTAAAACCCAACAATCCTCCCCTAAACTTGATATGTTCTAACAGAATTATCAAGTTTCCTTTAAGCTCAAAACTTCTTACGTGGAGGATGTATCCAAACACCCAATAGCCTCCTCAGTCTCCTTATTAGATCCTGACTCTTCATCAGTAGCCTTAGATCTTTTTGCCATTCTTTTTAATCTTCCTTGAGACCTGACTTTAATGGCTAGAGGACCTTGTATATCAGAAATCTTCTCAATCTTCAAGAACAACTGATCAATCATTGGATTTGTTGGTTTAGTTCCTTGTGGATCAAGCTTGGCTTCCAACATCTTTCTGGCTACATTCTTGGTCAGTGGATAGTCTTTATCAATGAACATGAAAAACTTCTCCTGTGTAGTCTGAACAACATGTACTCTGCAAGTCTGATACAACATCCATTCTACCACTTCACAGTCTTCCCAAGATTTATCTTCTGGATTAGGTTGAAACATGTTCTTCACAGATGTCCACACAAACCTTGCTAGATTTCCAGTTGGTCCAAACTTACCATATCTGAACTCCATGATCTTCCATAGTTATTCCAGATCAACTTTAGACATACAAAACAACAAACATCCAAAGTTGAAGTATGTACTTTTCCATCCATCAGCTCTTGTGATTTCAATCATTTTTCTGTCATTAGCTGTGACTATCTGCCAATCTATAATTGGATGTATAGCTCTTACTGGTTTAGGATTAATAGGCTCTGGTTTATCACACACCATAAGATACAGATTCAGTCTTTCTTCTTTCTCCATCTCTTTATCTAACTTCTGTTTCTTAGAACTAGACTGTTCCTGAATAGCTTGTTTTCTCCACCCATCTTCTTTCTTAGAATTCATAGGAATAAAATAATCACATCTTCTTTTGCAAGCTTGATAGATCTCCTCAAATTCTTCATATGAGCAGTTTCTCAAATTTACACTAATATGCATGTTCATGTGCCTGATAAACTTCATCATATTATTTCTTATTTCGTGCTTAGTTGGAGGTTTATTCTTCTTTGCTTGATAGTCTTTAACAACTCTTTCCTTCTTTATTTGTCTCACCTTCTCAGCCAAAACCTTAGACCTTGTATCAATGTCTAATTATCCCCATTCAAACTCAGTTCACTCTATCTTTATCATCTCAGAAGCTTGAAGTAATGTTTGTCCCTTGTTCCACCCTTCAATCAATCTTAGAGAAGCTTCTTCTTCTTCTTGCTTTAGCTTCTCTCTAGCTGCTAGAGCTTCATCATCTAACTCTTCTTGTACCTTTTTAGAATAATCAGCATCATGTGCAATCTGCTCTTGCTTATTCTTAAACTTCAAAACATGTTCTGCAATGCCTTTACTGTAGGACCTTACTTTTATCAACCTTATCACAAACCCAACACAAATACCACGTTAACACGAACAACACAAACACAAACGTTATGCTTAGAAAGAATAAGAAGAAATGTAAAACCTGAAAATTTAAAATCCGAATAAAGACTAAAATACCCTTGGAACTAAAATTTATAAAATACGTAAAATATATTTATAACATTTAATGAGATTAAAAGATTAACTTGCGAATATTTAAAAACCTAACTTAAATATATTACGTAATTGATTTGGTACGACGAAGAATTAATGTTTCGTAAATGTTTTGGGTCGCGTTTGTCTGTTTCGTTTGAGCCTAGGCCGAAGCCCAAATGGTGGTGCGTGTGAGATGGTGACCGGTTGGACCAAACCCAAACCCAAACCCAAACCCAATTACTTTCCTAGTTTAACTCAAATACTACAACTATATATACCATACATAATCATAAGTTTGGAACCCTAGTTATTTTGCTCTCTCTTTTTCTTTTTCTCCCTATTCGGCCGAGCTAAACAAAACACCCTTGGTGTTGATTTTTGCTTCAACGAGTTAAGGTATAACGTTTAATTGTATTCCTTTAACGTACCTTGCGTGTATATGCTGAGTTATATTTGTTTCGTCGCGTTTTCCTTGTTTTTCTTTTGTGGCCGAGGGGTATAAAACAAAAACAAGACAAACCCTAATTGATTTAACTAGTAACTAATAAGAAACATGTAACGTAAGATGTGATATTGAATCGAGTCATGTTTGTGTTTAATTAATGAGGGCCGAAACATAGTAAATAGGACCGAACTATGTTTAGTTTTCGAATAATGATTATAACTTAATAACTTGAATAAGTAAAGTATTTAGATGAGCTAATACTAGTGTAAACCCTAATATACATAAACCCTAATTTGAATCGAGTTATATATGAGTTTTGAAGGCACAATAATTAAGTAAAGGTTATGTTAAACATAAACCCTAATTTGATATGTTAATTTAATAAGTTATGCTAAACCCTAATAGAATAAATGCGTAATTAATTCGAGTAATAAGTAACTTATATGTCACATAAAATCATAAACATGTACGTTGAAACATAAAAAGGAAAGATTATTTTGTGACGTGTTAGGTTAAGTAACTAGTCATTAAAAGACGTAACATGTAAGTTAATGTACATTAATGAGACATTAAAGAATGAGAAACCCTAAACTTTAATAAAAGACATATAAACCCTAATTTATGATATTAATATTAAAACATTTAAGTCTCATTTAATTATGGAAACCCTAAAATATTAAAGGATCATTTTGAAGATTTTGGAATCATTAATAATATATACGACATTAATGTATATAGGTTCTGTGAAGAAGGAGTAATTCTTTGCTTCCCTGTTTCGACTTTTGATCTTTGGCTTTTGAATAAGGTACGGATATTCTGACCTTTTCAGTAAAGGTTTCGTATACGTTTTCTTTTCGTTTTCATATTAGGATTTCCTAAACCTTTGCTATGAACCCTAATGTGTCTATTTGAGCTGTTGCTTATCTGAACTTTGATTTTTGAATCATAAACCATTTGATTTTGAATTATATGATATGAAGACTTTGATTTTGAAAACATACTTAAACATTTGATAAAATATGATCTATGTCAGTTATGGCATTCTTATTTGAACTCTGATAGTATGACACCCGAGCCAATTTTAACTAGTCATGGGGGTTCCATGTCCGTGTCAGCAAATGCACTTCTGACATGACTCTAGGGCAGTAGAGTGATGTTCTGCCACGTCCGTTATCTGTTATCTGTATGAGCTCAATTTGAATTATATTATGAATATTTGTCTGTGGGGCGTATGGATGCATCCTAGATCTGTTATATGCCATATATTATCTGATATATGCTATTTGTTATCTGATGATTGATGCTGCGTGCATGCACGTCCTTCATAAATCTGGTAGGTCTCCCCTACAAATATGTTGCCTTATGTGATTATGATATGTTTCTGATATGGCATATGTTCTGGGCTTTGAGGTAGTTAGCTATAAAACTTATTCTGATATTCTGAATTATCTTTTGAAAAGACTATGATTTCACTATCTTTCTTTTACTTTGCTTCGTATTCGATTTTCGTTTCGTATTCTTTTTGCTTGTATATCTGTTCACTGGGCTTTTGAAGCTCAGCCGCACTTTTCTTTTCTTCCGCGGCAGGTATCTAAGCATTGGAGCTGGGTATTGCTTTGGGATGAGTGCTGAGTGGACTTACCTTAGAGATTTAGCTTTGATCTTATGATGCCATTTAGACTTTATGTTTTAGACATTTCATTTGGAGTTATTTTTCCGCTGGGACCCATGTATTGAAGTCTTTTGACTTGGATTATTTCCATATTTATGTTAAAGATTTCTTTTGGTTTATATGTTTGCTTTGATATGACACCATTACTTGTGATTCCTTTACCCTTGTGGGGTCGGGGCGTTACAATTTATGGTATCAGAGCCCAGGTTTACGACTTGTAGTCAGGACCTGTGACATATGGAGCCTAGGTTTCGAGACCTTAGAGTTTAGGATTTGACCTGTGAGGATTTGGGTAGACTTTAGGATTCCTTCGTACTTCCATTTCGTATCTTACCTTTGTTCTTTTGCTAATCGTTTAGATGGTTCGAACTCGTACTACTGGTGGCGCGGATGGAGACGATGATGCTGTTAACATGGATGTTGTGATTGCGAATGCTCTCAACTCTCTTTTCCCTGGTTTGACTACACCTGAGATGATGGAACAGGTGATCAACAATATTCGGAATCGGACTGGTGAACCTTCGGGAAGCGGTGGAGGTGCTCAACCCGTCGGTATTCATACTTGGCTCGAGCGTTTCGGTAAGCTGAAGCCTCTTTCGTTTAGCACTGCTGCTACTCCTACTGAGGCCGAGGACTGGATCACTCATATTGAGAAGCTGTTTGAGGTACTGGGTTGTGGAGATGGATTTAAGACTCGTTTGGCTTCATTCAAATTGGAAGGTGATGCTTTGAGTTGGTGGAAAGCATTGAAACAAGCAAGAGGAGGTGACGCTTTTGCTGTGACTTGTACTTGGACTGAGTTTCGGACTATCTTCTATAACCGTTACTTCCCTGATGCTGAGCAGCAAAGGTATGAGAGGGACTATCAGGCAATCTACCAGTTTGATCATGAGAACTCTAACGAGTACATGAGTAGGTTTATGAGGTTGGTGAGTTTTGTTGGAGTGATTGCTGGAGATGGTAGGCGTCAAGCTAAGTACTTCAAGTGGGGACTGAAGAAGTGGGTGTTGGACCGATTGCTTAATATTGAGTATGAGAATGTGTCGGCCTGCAATGACGCAGCTCGTAACATTGAGATCTTTCATGAGGTTTCAGGTTCTAACAAGCGTAATCGCGATGGTGATCGGATTCAAGGTAGGACTCAAGGTAATGACTATAAGGGAAACTCTGGTAGGAGTTATGATTCGAGAGGTCAAGGGGATAGGAGTTATGATCAGCGGGGTCAGTCGGGAAGGAATGTTGACACTGGACGTTCTGAGACAAGGGGTCAAGATAATAGAAATGCTGGTAGGAATGGAAGTGATCGTCAGAACCAAGGTAACAATAACCAGCGTTATAACAGGGATCAGCCAGCTAGAGGAACAAATCAGGGTCGTGCTTCAGGATCTTATAATCAGCAGAGGACAGCTGAAGTTTTGCCACCCCCACCTATTTGTACTACTTGTGGAAAGGCTCATCCAGGGCAGTGTTTCAAGGCCACTGGTGGATGTTTTGGTTGTTGTTCCACTACTCACAAGATTAAAGATTGTCCTAAGAAGAATCCGGCAGTTCCTGGAAACTACACCAAGCCGCCAACTACTACTGGACGTGTCTATGCTACTACTCGTAATCAGGCGGAGCGAACTTCAGGTACCATTACGGGCACTCTTTTCATTGATGATTTTGCTGTCTTCGTTTTATTTGATACTGGCGCCACACACTCCATTATATCTATCACATCTGCTAAGAAACTTAATATGAAGCCCAAACCGTTAACAAATCACTTATCGATTTCTACGCCTATGAAAAATCATGCGATCATTGATCGTAAATATGTTAAGTGTCCTCTTCGTTTTGATGATCGTATTCGCTTTGCAAATCTGTATCCTCTCAATATGGTCGACTTTGATATCATTCTAGGCATGGATTGGTTGGCTTACCATAGAGCTTCAATCGACTGCCATGCTAGAACGGTGATCTTTGGAGACGTAAAACATCCTGAATTCGTTTATCATGGTTCTCAACCCCTTAAATCTGTTAAGCTCATTTCCGCTATGAAGGCACGGATCATGATTGCTCATGGGTGCCAAGGTTTTCTAGCATCTGTTAAGGACACATCTTTGGAGAGTCCTAACATTGATAATCTTTCGGTTGTTTGCGAATTTGCTGACGTTTTTCCGGATGAACTCCCTGGACTTCCCCCAGCTCGAGAAGTTGAGTTTAGCATTGAGTTAATTCCTGGTGCTGAACCGATTTCGAAGGCTCCGTATCGTATGGCACCTGTAGAACTAAAGGAGTTGAAGGAACAGCTGCAAGAGATGATAGAAAGTGGATTTATTCACCCTAGTGTTTCTCCATGGGGTGCACCTGTCTTGTTTGTGAAGAAGAAGGATGGAAGCATGCGTCTATGTATCGACTATCGTGAACTCAATCGTATTACCATTCGTAACCGTTATCCTTTGCCGCGTATAGACGATTTGTTTGATCAACTGCAAGGAGCTAAGTTCTTTTCGAAGATTGACCTGAGGTCTGGCTACCATCAGTTACGTGTGAGGGAGCAAGATGTTCCTAAGACCGCGTTTCGTACCAGATATGGTCATTACGAATTTCTCGTTATGCCTTTTGGTTTGACCAATGCGCCTGCTGTGTTTATGGACTTGATGAATCGTGTTTTCCATGAGTTTCTCGACAAGTTCGTTATTGTTTTCATCGACGACATTTTGGTTTACTCTAAGTCTGAAGAAGAGCATGAAGAACATCTTCGTATAGTTTTGGAGATTTTGAGGAAGAAGAAGTTGTACGCCAAATTTTCGAAGTGCGAATTTTGGTTGAGACAAGTTGCTTTCCTTGGTCATATCGTATCAGCTGATGGTATAACCATGGATCCGTCTAAAGTTGAGGCTATCACTAAATGGCCAAGACCTACGACAGTAACTGAGGTCAGGAGTTTTCTTGGACTTGCTGGTTACTATAGACGTTTTGTTGAAGGTTTCTCTCGCTTAGCTCTACCCCTAACCCAACTGATGAGAAAAGGTGAAAAGTTTGTATGGACGGATGAACGAGAGAAGAGTTTTGAAGAATTGAAGAGGAGATTGGTGTCGGCTCCTATTTTGACTCTTCCAACTGGTTCTGGAGGATATCAAATCTACAGCGATGCATCTAAGAAAGGATTAGGCTGTGTTTTGATGCAACATGGGAAGGTAATAGCTTATGCTTCGAGGCAGCTAAAACCTTATGAGGAGAATTACCCAACTCATGATCTTGAGTTAGCTGCGGTGGTGTTTGCGTTGAAGATCTGGAGACATTACTTGTATGGAGAGACGTGTGATATATTTACTGATCATAAGAGTCTCAAGTATATTTTCACTCAGAAGGAACTTAACATGAGACAAAGAAGATGGTTAGAACTTCTTAAGGATTATGACACCAACATTCAGTACCATCCAGGTAAGGCTAACGTAGTTGCTGACGCACTTAGCCGAAAATCAGGCATTCTTGCGAGTATCAAGATTGAGCCTAGGATTTTGCGTGATTTAGAGAGTTAGGATGTTGAGTTGTGTGTACGAGGTTTTGATGGATACTGGGCTAGTATGAAGGTGGAGTCGAACCTTATACTGCAAATTAAATAAGCTCAGAAAGATGACGGCGAGCTGTGGGCCGTAGCGCAAAATGTTGAAGAAGGTAAGCAGACGGAGTTTAAGGTTGATAATGACGGTATTGTATGGTATGGAGATAGGCTTTGTGTTCCCAATGATTAGGTACTTCGTGAGAAAGTTATGACTGAAGCTCATAGTTCTCCTTTCACTATTCATCCTGGATCTACCAAGATGTATAGGGATTTGAAGCAGTACTTTTGGTGGAACGGTATGAAGCAAGATGTGGCGACATTTGTGTCGAAGTGTATGATTTGTCAGCAGGTTAAGATTGAACATCAGAGGGCTAGTGGTTTGTTACAGCCATTGGAGATTCCAACATGGAAGTGGGATAAGATATCTATGGATTTTGTGACTGGATTACCTCTTACTAGGAAGAAGCATGATGCGATTTGGGTGGTTGTTGATCGACTAACCAAATCTGCTCATTTCTTGCCAATCAGGAAGGATTATGGTATTGGTAAGCTGGCAGAGATTTTTCAGCAAGAGATCGTTACACTTCATGGTACTCCGACATCTATTGTGTCCGATAGAGATCCGCGTTTTACTTCTCGTTTCTGGAAGGGTTTGCAGAAAGCTTGGGGTACTCGACTTAATTTTAGTACGGCATTTCATCCTCAAACAGATGGTCAGTCAGAGAGGACTATACAGACTTTAGAGGATATGCTAAGGGCTTGTGCTTTAGAATGGACTGGCAGTTGGGATGAATATTTGTGTTTAGTAGAGTTTGCTTATAACAACAGTTGGCATGCTAGCATTAAGGCGGCGCCGTTTGAACTTCTTTATGGAAGGAAATGTAGAGCACCTATTTGTTGGGATGAAGTCGGTGAGCGTTTGATTGAAGGACCAGAAATGATCGAGATCACTAATGAGAAAGTAGCTGTGGCTAGAGAGAAATTGAAGGAAGCTAGGTCTCGTCAGAAAAGTTATGCTGATAAGCATCGTCGTGATTTAGAATTTCGGGTTGGAGATCGTGTGTTTTTGAAAGTTTCGCCGTTTAGAGGTGTGAAACGTTTTGGAATCAAGGGCAAGCTTAGTCCTCGATTTATTGGACCATTTGAGATTCTGGAACGTATAGGAGAAGTTTCGTATCGTTTGGCACTTCCGCCTCAATTATCGCATGTTCATGACGTTTTTCATGTATCACTCCTAAGGGGATACAACTAACATCCGTTACACGTTGCTTCTTATCCGTTTGATCAAATTCAATCCGATATGTCTTTATCTGAAGAACCAGAAGCTATTCTGGAAAGACAAGAAAGAGTTATGAGGAATAAAGTTATTCCATTCGTTAAGATCCTTTGGAAGAATCATCCTGAACGTGAGGCTACTTGGGAAACCGAGGAGTCGATGCGTGCAAGTTATCCGCATTTCTTTGAATAGTTTGGTATGTTCTCATTTCGTTTCGTTTTCGTTTTCGTTTCCTTTTTCATTTCGTTTCATTCAATTTTCGAGGACGAAAATTTTTCTTTAGAGGGGAAGAATTGTAAAACCTGAAAATTTAAAATCCGAATAAAGACTAAAATACCCTTGGAACTAAAATTTATAAAATACGTAAAATATATTTATAACATTTAATGAGATTAAAAGATTAACTTGCGAATATTTAAAAACCTAACTTAAATATATTACGTAATTGATTTGGTACGACGAAGAATTAATGTTTCGTAAATGTTTTGGGTCGCGTTTGTCTGTTTCGTTTGAGCCTAGGCCGAAGCCCAAATGGTGGTGCGTGTGAGATGGTGACCGGTTGGACCAAACCCAAACCCAAACCCAATTACTTTCCTAGTTTAACTCAAATACTACAACTATATATACCATACATAATCATAAGTTTGGAACCCTAGTTATTTTGCTCTCTCTTTTTCTTTTTCTCCCTATTCGGCCGAGCTAAACAAAACACCCTTGGTGTTGATTTTTGCTTCAACGAGTTAAGGTATAACGTTTAATTGTATTCCTTTAACGTACCTTGCGTGTATATGTTGAGTTATATTTGTTTCGTCGCGTTTTCCTTGTTTTTCTTTTGTGGCCGAGGGGTATAAAACAAAAAACAAGACAAACCCTAATTGATTTAACTAGTAACTAATAAGAAACATGTAACGTAAGATGTGATATTGAATCGAGTCATGTTTGTGTTTAATTAATGAGGGCCGAAACATAGTAAATAGGACCGAACTATGTTTAGTTTTCGAATAATGATTATAACTTAATAACTTGAATAAGTAAAGTATTTAGATGAGCTAATACTAGTGTAAACCCTAATATACATAAACCCTAATTTGAATCGAGTTATATATGAGTTTTGAAGGCACAATAATTAAGTAAAGGTTATGTTAAACATAAACCCTAATTTGATATGTTAATTTAATAAGTTATGCTAAACCCTAATAGAATAAATGCGTAATTAATTCGAGTAATAAGTAACTTATATGTCACATAAAATCATAAACATGTACGTTGAAACATAAAAAGGAAAGATTATTTTGTGACGTGTTAGGTTAAGTAACTAGTCATTAAAAGACGTAACATGTAAGTTAATGTACATTAATGAGACATTAAAGAATGAGAAACCCTAAACTTTAATAAAAGACATATAAACCCTAATTTATGATATTAATATTAAAACATTTAAGTCTCATTTAATTATGGAAACCCTAAAATATTAAAGGATCATTTTGAAGATTTTGGAATCATTAATAATATATACGACATTAATGTATATAGGTTCTGTGAAGAAGGAGTAATTCTTTGCTTCCCTGTTTCGACTTTTGATCTTTTGCTTTTGAATAAGGTACGGATATTCTGACCTTTTCAGTAAAGGTTTCGTATACGTTTTCTTTTCGTTTTCATATTAGGATTTCCTAAACCTTTGCTATGAACCCTAATGTGTCTATTTGAGCTGTTGCTTATCTGAACTTTGATTTTTGAATCATAAACCATTTGATTTTGAATTATATGATATGAAGACTTTGATTTTGAAAACATACTTAAACATTTGATAAAATATGATCTATGTCAGTTATGACATTCTTATTTGAACTCTGATAGTATGACACCCGAGCCAATTTTAACTAGTCATGGGGGTTCCATGTCCGTGTCAGCAAATGCACTTCTGACATGACTCTAGGGCAGTAGAGTGATGTTCTGCCACGTCCGTTATCTGTTATCTGTATGAGCTCAATTTGAATTATATTATGAATATTTGTCTGTGGGGCGTATGGATGCATCCTAGATCTGTTATATGCCATATATTATCTGATATATGCTATTTGTTATCTGATGATTGATGCTGCGTGCATGCACGTCCTTCATAACTCTGGTAGGTCTCCCCTACAAATATGTTGCCTTATGTGATTATGATATGTTTCTGATATGGCATATGTTCTGGGCTTTGAGGTAGTTAGCTATAAAACTTATTCTGATATTCTGAATTATCTTTTGAAAAGACTATGATTTCACTATCTTTCTTTTACTTTGCTTCGTATTTGATTTTCGTTTCGTATTCTTTTTGCTTGTATATCTGTTCACTGGGCTTTTGAAGCTCAGCCGCACTTTTCTTTTCTTCCGCGGCAGGTATCTAAGCATTGGAGCTGGGTATTGCTTTGGGATGAGTGCTGAGTGGACTTACCTTAGAGATTTAGCTTTGATCTTATGATGCCATTTAGACTTTATGTTTTAGACATTTCATTTGGAGTTATTTTTCCGCTGGGACCTATGTATTGAAGTCTTTTGACTTGGATTATTTCCATATTTATGTTAAAGATTTCTTTTGGTTTATATGTTTGCTTTGATATGACACCATTACTTGTGATTCCTTTACCCTTGTGGGGTCGGGGCGTTACAAGAAAGGAAAGATGGTGACTTGAATGATATATAAATCGTGTATGTTGAGATAAAAGATAAACACAATAAAGTTGTATATTCCAAAGAAAGAACACACACACACACACTTTCAAGCACACCCCTCAAATGACCATTTGAGGGGTATTTATAGTACAAGAGGCTTGTTGCCCTAAAAGGCTTTCCTTGGGCTTGGCCTTGGGCCTCGTGGACTTGGATTAGATTACACATAATAAAAGGCTAGCTTATCTTAACTATTAGCCATTTAGCTTAGCCCAATCCACGAGCCCGTTGACTATTCTAACACGATATCTAGCACACGTTACAAAGTTCCTAAATGTGAATGACCATCACTTCTAATAAAAACAATTAAGGCTAAAAATCTCCCCCTAAGGGGTGGTCATTCAAATAATGCTCCACTTGATTAGGTCTTTACTATTCTCGAGCTTGAACTTTGTGTGTAGATATTGAATAGTCTTGATTCTTTGTTCCTTCATGCTTTGTGATCAATTAATGTGGTTGTCTGCCGTTGTCAACTTCGTTGGTTAGGTATCTCCACGTCTTTATCCACCATGCTCACACTTTTATTTGACTTTGAGTTTCTAATGATGAAGTTCTTGAGTCTTTATACTTTGTACATTCTTTGACATTGACGAAGAATCATCTTTAACTTTGAGTTGCCTTTGATTTTGATGAGAACTTTCATGTGTTGTTGGTATGAGCATGTGGCGAGTCTGCACGATCCATCCGCTCCGGAGCTTCCATAAGAAGAAAACATAAAAACAGGTTAGTAATAAGCGGATTCCGGCACTTACAAGTTTGAATTTCGAGGGTGTTAACAGCATAGTGTGAAAACACGTCTCTAATTCTCACAGAGGCCGTTCCTGAACTGGAGTCCCACAAGTGAGATAACGCGATGTACCGAAATACACCTACAGTTCAGATGAGTCGCTGAAGTACACCGAAGCATCACTCCACGACTGTAGACCGTTTGAGACACACTAAGCGAAATCCACGGGGAGTTACCGAAGTGACCTGCTGTCAGGGCTGCTTGATGTTGACCCTGGCAGGAATTTCCATTTAATCACTGAAGAATCACAGATGTGAAACTTCTCATAAATGTTCTGACAGATTGCTAAGATCTGCGTAGGACTCTATAATATATCACTTGTGTCCTTATTGATGAACAACAAGCGATGTCATGTCAAGTGTTCCTATGAGATCTTTTAATGAATCTCGTGGCTCTAGACTCAATTAGTGCATTTTGGTTTTCCTGAGCGGAGACTACGGAGAAGGTCTCCTTCTTCAATACCAACGATCTCTAAGAGAAAGTCAATAGATTATGTAGGGTTCCCAGTGAGAATGAAACAAATCCTTTTAAGAGGAATTGAGTGGCTAGAAGGTTTAGTGCAGTGCATCACTGCGTCCATGACGTCTTTGTCTTCAATACCAGTGTCATCTAGTGACAACCAGTAGCATATGTATTGAACCCGGTTTTTGCCCTAAGGTTGAATATGGAGGGCTATTTCTTTTCACCCTTTCATTACATTGCTTTTTAATTCTTCAACCCCTTCTTTCTCCTTTCGCACATTACTCCTTTTTTCAATCATACCTAAGGACTTCTAGTTCTAAACTATTGGTGATGTCCTTGGGTAAATCCCTTCGGCTCTGGCGGATCATAGGACTGATTTCTTATCCTTAGTCACCTTATAACTCCATGACTGTCCTATTGTTGCTATAAAACCATTTTTCTTGAAACTCTCTTAGAGTGTTTATGATAGAAAACATGTTTGAGACACTCCGAGAGTTGTTATATTTTTAGAAACACTCCCCCTTCACATGTGCTTATAAGTTTTGACAGAAATCTGCACATAGAGGGTAGAGTTCGCACTTTTTGAATTGATCGACTTTAAATGAACTAGACCGATTCGAGACACGTTTACATCACTAGAGAACTAGCTTGAAATTATTACCCGTCCTGGTCAAGTCCATAGAAAGTTTCTCGAGATGGTACATTATTCCTCGTCAATTCATTGGTTTCAACTGAGTCGAGCTCATTTTGAGATACAAACAACGATCATTAAACTTTTTGATCACATTTTAATCACGTCTCCTCTCCCTCAAAAATAGCATATTCGTGATATTTTTGATATCAACGGATTAAACAACATTTTAGAATCTTTTGGGGAGACAAACGGATTTGATTTAAGCATGAATTTGGAACATTTTGTTTTATACTCCCCCTTTAATAAAGCATAATCAATTAAAGGGTTTTAGAGGGAGTTATCTTGAGCACAAAATATTTTGAAAGATTTTGAAAATCTTTTTGAACAATCTTGAAAAGGTGCTCTAGATGATGATGATTTCTCACCATTTTTAAATGTAGTTCACTGAAGCGTACTCTTGATTTTTCTTTAAAAACACGAGTTTTGATTTGAAAAATAATCAAAAGTCATCATTTCGGTCCGGGTTTCGTACTGAAGTATACGAAAGCCATTTTTTGAAGAATTTTTTAGAAACGACATGTTTTGGAAAACATTTAAAGAACTCTCGCTCAAGCATCTGTACATGCCCGTATCATTGTTGAATGACATTTCTAGAAACGTACAGAATATCGATTATACAAGAGACATGTCGTAGAAGAATATTTTTGGATTTTTTCTTTTATATTGTTTTTGTATTTTTTGAAAGTTTTATATTTTTATATTTTGCTTTTGTTGGTTTTTCAAATTTTGTATTTTGTTTTTCAAAAATATTTACAGCGAAGGTTTTTGGAAAAATAATTTTCAAGAAGATTCGAGAAGACGTTCTAACTCCTCAGGGGTTAGGCTTCGCATTACAATTCGTCGAACTAAATAGTCAAACCTTTCTTTTGGAAGGGCTTTAGTTAATAGATCGGCGAGTTGGTAATCAGTCTTCACGAAGAATAATTCAACAGTACCATTTTCGACGTACTCTTTAGTGAAGTGATAGCGGACACGAATTTTCTTAGTCTTTGAGTGATGAACAGGATTGCATGATATGGCTATGGCACTTTTCGAGTCACAATACATAGGTATTTTATCGAAAGTAAAGCCATAATCTGTGAGTTGTGTTCTCATCCATAGAACTTGAGCACAACACGCAGATAGAGACACATACTCAGCTTCAGCGGTTGAAAGTGCAGTGCAATCTTGTTTCTTTGAAGACCAGCTTACTAACTTTTCACCCAAAAATTGTGCTCCTCCGGATGTACTTTTTGCTGTAACTTGATCACCTGCATGGTCCGCATCTGAAAAGGCAATTAGATCAAATCCGGATTCCTTCGGATACCAAAGTTCCATGTGAATGGATGTCTTCAGGTACCGAAAGATCCGTTTAACCTCTTTGAGGTGCAGTTCGGTAGGCTTTGCCTGAAACCGTGCTAATAAGTAGACGGCAAAATGAATGTCTGGTCGACTAGCAGTGAGATACATGAGAGAACCAATCATGCTCCGATATTTCTTCGGATCAATAGGTTTCCCAAACAAATCGGCTCCAATTTTTGGTGAAGTTACCATTGGTGTTCCGACCGAGTCACAATTATCCATACCATGATTTTTCAAAATCTCAGTTGTGTATTTAGCTTGATTTATAAAAATTCCACGTGGGGATTGATGAATTTGTAAACCAAGAAAGAATTTTAGTTCCCCCATCATGGACATTTCAAATTTACTTTTCATGAGATTTTCAAAATGTTTTGAAAGATTCGGATTAGTGGACCCAAAGATGATGTCGTCCACATAAATCTGAACAATCAAAATGTCGTTTTTTCATTTTTGTGTAAACAAGGTAGGATCAACTGTTCCTTTGGTGAAATTGTTTTGGATAAGGAAAGAGGACAGTTCGTCATACCACGCTCTCGGAGCTTGTTTTAAACCATAGATTGCCTTTTTGAGTTTGTAGACGTAGTCTGGATGTTCCATGTCTATGAAGCCTTCTGGCTGACTCACGTACAGTTCTTCTTACAGAGTTCCATTCAAAAACGCGGTCTTAATGTCCATCTGATAAACCGTGATGTTTTTGTGAGCTGCATAGGCTAAGAATATCCTGACTGCTTCAAGTCTAGCTACTGGTGCGAATGACTCTTCAAAGTCTATCCCTTCCTCTTGTTTGTATCCTTTGGCCACAAGACGAGCTTTATTGCGAATTACAGTCATCTCTTCATCCCTTTTGTTCTTCCATAACCATTTGAGATCAATGACGCGAATGTCAATTGGTCTTGGAACCATTTCCCAAGAGTCATGAAGACGGTATTGGAGAAGTTCCTCCTGCATCGCTTCTATCCATGCGGGTTCTGCCATTGCCTCGCGAATGTTCTTTGGCTCTATATTTCTAAGTGAGCAAAGGTAAATGCATAAGTCGCAATCGGTGGCAAGTTGGCGTCTCGTCTGAATTGGCCTTGAAGGTTCACCAATAACTTGTTCAAATGGGTGGTCTTTTGTCCACTTCAGAGTAGAAGGATACCGTTGGTTAAACGTATGCGAGTTAGATGGTTCTCGTAAGCTTGAGGATGATTCATCTGATTCCGTAGCAAACGGGTTTTCAAATAAGTCGTCATCTAACGTTGGATCGTTCTGGTTTTGGTTTTGCTCATCAACTGCTGGTAGAACGGGTGCAATAACTGTAGTAAATGTAGATGATGTAGATGGAGTTGGTGCATTGGTTTCGACCATTGTAGATGCATCTTCTGTTGGTGGTGGTGGATGATTTTAAGCGGGTGCAGCGGAATGATGGTTTGATGCATTTGTCAAAATTCCACCATAGTATTCATCGAACATTAACTCAAAGAAATTCTCCCATTCTTGTTCTTTAGGATTGTCAAATGAAGTTGATTGAGCTCTTTGAGGTACGAGTCCTGAACTGATGTGTCCAGAAGTCTGCGGGTTTAGTGTGGGTTCTAGAGCGAGTCTCTCAGAAGCTATATGTGAAAGTTCATCAAACTTCACATTCATCGTCTCCATGATCCTCCTAGTTCTCCTATTATACACCCTGAATGCCCTCGAGTTATCTGAATATCCAATGAAGATTCCAATATCACCTTTAGCTTTCAATTTACCTAGATCTTCTCTGTCGTTCGTCGGATAGCACAAAGCGCCAAACACGTGAAAGTAAGAGATATCAGGTTTTCTGTTGTTCACTAGCTCATATGGGGTTTTATTGAATCTTGGATGGATTAGGGATCGGTTCTGAGTGAAACAAGCAGTGGCAACAGCATCAGCCCAGAGAAATAACGGTGCACTAGAATAGATTAGCATTGTGCGAGCAGCTTCCACAAGAGTTCTATTTCTTCTTTCAACTACCCCATTTTGATGTGGAGTTTTAACAACTGATGTCTGATGAGTGATTCCAACATCTTCAAAATAGGTTCTTAACTCCTGATTTGTGAATTCAGTGCCATTATCTGTTCTTACAACCCTTACTGGTGTTTGAAGAAGTACTTGAATACGCTTCAGAAAGGTGATGATGATGCCTGGTGCTTCGTCTTTTGATCTCAAAAACCTAACCCATGTATATCTTGAATAATCATCGACGATAACAAGAATATACTTTTTCCCATTAATGCTTTCAACTCTCATTGGGCCACATAAGTCCATGTGCAACATATGCAACTTTGCTTCCGAACTAGGTACGGATTTGGGTTTATATGATGCTCTTTTGCTTTTTCCTTGTTCGCATGATTGACATAAGTGATCCTTGGTGTATTTGAACTTTGGAAGTCCGTTGACGATGTTGTCTTTGGCAAGATTGTTGATGGTGTCAAAATTGAGATGGGATAACGTTCTATGCCACAACCAGGACTGAGTTCCAGATGCTCGTGTCATAAGACATATTGGTGATGAAGAGGCCATTTGATTGATGTCGATAGCATACAAGTTTGTATTACGATTCCCAGTTAAGAGGTCAGTGCCATTCAAGTTTCTAACGAAGCGAGCATTTTTCCTAAAAGCAACCTCTAAATCTGCATCACATAACTGCCCGACTGAAAACAAATTGTGTCCCAACCCTTCAACATAGTAAACCTGAGTGATCAAATAATTTCCAAAAGGTAGATCTCCATAACCCATGATAGCTGCTACATGATCATTTCCAAAACGTATGGTTCCCATGAATTTCCTGACGAAATTGATCAGCGGCTTCAGATTCCCGGTTATGTGCTTGGAGCAACCCGAGTCGACGATCCAAAGACAAATTTCGATAACCTGCCAGTAACAGAAAAAGAATATTGTGGAAACCGTTTTGATTTTGGTTCCTTTGGGTTAGAGGTAAAATTCTGATCACACTCAAAGAGGTTTTCTACAGTGAATTCTGGTTTATCACTCATTGTACCATTCTGGAGTGTGAAAGTTCTACCTGTGGGTTTCCAAATATCATCCCTATAGTATACACTATAGTTCCTGTCAGTAGTGTAAAGCCTAAGTTTTGCAACTAGTCTTCCTACTCGTTTAGCGTAAGATCTTTTTGGAACGTTCTTCTTAACAGGCTTATCATTCACATTCTTAGAAACACAATCATCTTGAACATTAATTAAAGATTTCTTGCAAGTTAAACAAAGAGATTCAACACATTCATTAGACTTAGCAAGTTTCACAGGTTCAGTACATTTAGATGAAATGTCTTTCTTATTCAAAAGCGGTAAATTCCTAGGGTGTTCTTCTACTTTCTTCTCTTTATTCAAGCTACTACTCCTAGAGGAATGCAAGACTCTATTGTTCCTTGTATTGCTCTTAGGCTTTAGTCTGCTGCTCCTAGAGGTGCTTTCTAGTCCTGTAGAAGGTAAGGCACACGCATTAGGATTCACATTTTTATGAAAGGAGGTGGTTTCAGCTTTCCTAGTCTCTTTAGAGTGCTTTTCTAAACTTATGTCGTTTGTTCCATATGTTTTAGATGTGGAGGCAGACGCATTAGTGGTACTCATCTTAAAAAGGCCAGGAGCTAAAACTTTTGGTTTCTCGATAACCGCTTTTCCCTTATAAACATATTGTTTAGGTAGGGCAGGTGGAGTGACTGGTTTTGATGAAACATTTTTCTCATTGACTTGTGGAGGAGGCATAGAAATAGACATTTTTGGTTTGGAAACCGGTTTGGGAACATTTGCTTTCTCCGCAGTCAATGGTTTTTTAATCACAGTATCCACTGCCTTTCCTTTTTGACTTTCCAGCTGAGCCCTCAAAAGATCATTTTTCGCTTTCATGTCATTGTAGGCACGCTCATACGACAGTTTGTCATACTTGCATTCCTTAGTTTTTCGATCAAGTTGTTTAAAATATGAGATATTTTCTTTTTCAAGTTTCTCAAGTGCATTTTCATATTTTGAAACAATTTTGGAGGTCTCAGACTGGAGTCTTTCATGATCTTCAACAGAATATGTTTGCAAAATGATGGACATAATATCAGTAGTCAGAACATCTTCGAAGAGAGAATCATTTAAATTTTCCAAAACTTTGATGTGTTCAATACTTTCATTAGTTTGCTTTACCAGGGATTTATGGTCCTTGACAAAGTCAACTGTTTCTTTCGAAAAGGCTTGTTCAAAATGAATTACCCTTGCACTGATGGCATTCAGCTGAGGGGCAATTTGATTTTCAAAAAACTTTCTTTGTTCGATGTCAAAACTAGAGAACCAGTTGTTAGGTGTAATAGTGGTTTTAGTTTTAACAGTCTCTTGAAGATCCACAATTCTAGTTTTCACATTGTCTAAAATACTTCGCGCATCACTTGTGTTAAAAGGATTGTTTGAAGACATTTGTTCGATTTTCGAAAAGGATTTTGAGACAACTACAGGAGTTGCAACTGGTTTTGAAACTGGTGTGATGGAAAACTTTGATTGTTCTTTATGTGAAACAAACGAAATACCATTAATTTTGTTCCATTTGTTATAATCAATTGGTTTTATTTCCGGATGTTTTGTTTCATTTTTGATCTACTCTCCTCAGATAGTTCCAACGTTTCATGAGAATCATGCACAAATATAGGTTCATGCAAAGGTTTTGCATTGTTTAACACATTCTGAGATTTCTGAGCTTTCTTGAGGAAACAAGGAGGTGAGTTACCAAGAGCCATTTTATGTGAAGTATGAAAAATCGGATTTACTTGATTAGAAAGCATCTTGTTTGTTTTAGCGGAATGACCCGTTGTAAGAAGTAAATTATCCAATTTTTTGATAGTTTCATTTTTATCCAGAATTTCATCAAGAAGAGAATCTTCTCGTTTTGAAAAATCAGTAATCAATTGCTTCTTCTCTTTTTCAAGATTAGAAAACATTTCTTTTTGTTTAGAAAGTTGGTTATTTAAATGAGAAATTTCCTTGTTTAAAGATTTAATTTTTAAGTTCAAATTCACATCAAGTGTGTTATACTTGATTTGCAAAAGTTGTTCTTTAGAAACCAAATTTCGATAACCAATTTCTAATTCTGATTCTTTGTTTTTCTGAAATTCAAAGGCTTTTGCGTTCTCCTTGTAACTCTCAAGCTCAGCGGTCAATTTAGCATTCGCGGCCTTAACTTCGCGATTGACCTTTTTGACTTTTTCGATTTCAATGCCACAGTTATTGATTAATGATTCAAAATAAGCACGTCTTTCCTCATCAGTCTGAGTATTTTGTGCCACACAGCCTCCACTAGGATCCACATCTGGAGTTTCAGAGTTAGTATTGCTACAACTCGGATTGTCCATGTATGTATCATAAGTAGGTGCTGGCGTCACAGAATGCTGTTCGTCATGAGTAAACACATCAAATATGACATTGTTATAGCATGGATCAATGATTGGTACCTCAGATACTGCGTTGGCGTCATGGACAGGAGGTGCGTCAGAGTCAGTGTCGTACTTAGTCTCCTGAAGATTTGCCATGAAGATGCAGTTTGCATCGATTTCCTCGAGGTCTTCCAAATCATCCACAATAGCGAAAAAATCATTTTCCTCAGCACTCAACTGCATCCCTGCTTCTTGTTTCTGTGCTAACAGCATAGCTTTCCGAAGAAACTCAGCCTTCTTCTTGTGCGGCTTAGTGGGACAGTTTCGTGCCATGTGACCCATTCCTTGACAGTTATAACACTTAACCTGATTACCCTGATTCACATTTCCATAATTCCCAACGACTGGAGCTGCAACATTCCCATTTTGATTACCCACTGCTCTATTCCCAACATTCTGTCCCATCTGATTTCCAACATTCTGACCCAACTGATTACCCTGATACGGAACCGCCTGATTACCCATACGAAATCCAGTAGCATATCCCTGCTGATTCCCAATAACTCCAACCATTTGACCTTGATTACCCATATTCACACACGGCTGTGCAATTTGCCTGTTGCGAGTGTTTGATGATATCCTTTGGTTGTTGTTAGTTGTTGTGGAATAGCGACTTCTGAATGCTTTACCCAATAAAGAGTATACCTGTTGCAAGGTCGCTTCTTGTTCAGCTTCAGGATCAGTGATTCCTTGTTCCTGGTATTGTGTATACGGTTGTTGAATGACTTGTTGTTCTGGTGGATAGAATTGTTGTTGTGGTTGTTGAATGTATTGCTGCAAGTTGTTGTTGGAAGATGATGAAGCTTGTTGTTGTGTATTCACTGAAGGTTGAGTCTTTGCAATAAGTGCCAATGGATCATGATTCTTTGCCAATCTTTCTTTCCTGACTTCATTGACTTCAGCTTGGTTTTGTTTCAGAAAATCATTCAGTTGATCAAAGTTCACCTGATGAAGGTCTTTTGTTTGGTTGACAATAGTTACATATCGTCCCCATTCTTCTGGAAGATTGTTCAGGAACTTGATGTTTTGAACGATAGTTCTGGGTGTCAACTTGTTTCTGATAAGCTCATTCATCAAAGTGCAAAACCTTCCATAGTAGGATTCAATGGATTCTCCTGGAGTTGAAGTAAACTTTTCCCATTCAGTTAGCAGCTTGTTCTCCATGTCTTGTTGACCAATTTCTGTTCCATGACAAAGCCGTCTAACACGTTCCCACATATTGAAAGCAGTTTCACAACTGTCTACAGTAGCAAAATTTTCTATTGGTAAACCCAGTTGGACAATATGAATTGCCATGTCATCTGCATCGACTTGTTTCTGATCCTCTTCAGTGTATTCTGATTCATTTTGAAGACGAGAGGATGGTGGGACGGGAGGTGTTGCGTTAGGATCTCCAGGGATATGGACTTGTCGAGGCTTGAAGGGTCCATTCTGAATGGATTGAATCATCAGTTTTCCATTCGGTTTGGTCTTGATGTAACGGAGCATACGACTTGTCCATTGAAGATAACCACCTTTTGCCAACATAGGAGGACGGTTTTCGGCACCGGCTGCATGAATGTCTTGTTGAGTTGCCATTGATGAAGGTATGTTATGATAAATTTGATGTAGGATCGATTCAACGATAAAGGAGTTGTGGTTGATGAAGATTAAGCTCGGTTGAGGTGTTTCTGAAAGTCGTACTCGTAACCTTGGTTCTTAGTCAAAAAAAAAAAATTCTCCCAAAATTTGAAATTCACTATAAAAATCAATTCTAAGGTCGTATGAAAAATTTGAGTTATGACAATTTTGATGCCAAATTTGACCCAAAAATTTTGAATTTAGGCCCAAAAATTTGAATTTTTGACCAAAATTTTCACAGTTAAACCAAAATTTGAATTTCGCGTAAAAATTGAACGTTTAGTCTCCTCAAAAATTTAAATTTTACTCAAGTTTTACCGCCAATTTTTTTTTTTTTTTTTTTTTTTTTTTTTTTTTTAAACCTTTCTGCATAGAAAGAGCTTAGGCGTAGACAACAGAAGTTACGAGTAGGATATGGTTACGAGTAGGATGGCTTAGGTGTAGGATTCCTTAGGCGTAGGAAATGCTTATGCGTAAGTTTAAAGTTAGGCGTAGAAAAACTTATGCGTAAGATTTAGTTATGCGTAAGACAAGCTTAGGCGTAAGAAAATACTTAAGCGTAAAGTGTTCTACGCGTAATGTGACAACCCGTAATTTCAGGTCATTTCTCAAACTTTAAAAAATTTCACTATTCATCTCGGAAATTTACTATTCACAGATTACTATTCATCATTTTTCGTAAACTAGGTTTACGAGTATCAAATACGCGTAACCTTGGGGTTAAGCTGCGTATTCATAAAACATCATTGAGAACATTACACATAGACTAGAGTTAGTCTACATGCCATCAGTAACATCATTTTCATATTAGTTTAGGCACGGGTTTGCATATTTTATTTAACGTTTATTTTCCTATTAAATAAACGCTATCGCATAATCATTTATTTTTAATATTTGATCCGACACTTCCGACAATTGTCCAGATATATTTTTATACTCATTTTAAGACTATAAAAATTACATTATTAGTTTACTCAATGCTTTGGATTTATTTTGTATATATATTGTTGTATATATATATTTACGACGGTTTACGTAATTTCGATACAATAATTATATAACCACCCGTACTTTTACGACTATTAAAATTAACTATAAACTTTTAATTATTATCACTTTTACACACTTCGATAAACCCACGACTCATTTTAAATATTAAGATTGAGTATGTTGAAAATTTTTAACATTTTTATGAGCTTCACTTTACCCAATATTAAGTTTCACAACTCAAGGACTCGCCGTTTGAAATTACCGGAATCAAACTATAACCAAATACCCGCTATATCTCAAAACTTCATTGTTAAGAAAAACAAATATCTCTCTTGTTTTTCTTATACACAACCGCCCCTCATTATATATTTTTTATCAAACCGACCATGTATATATTATCTGTTTTTCCCTCTTCTCATCCAGACAAACACAAAGAAAAGAAACAGATAAGTTTTTCCCCCTCTCCCTAGCACCATCACATCGACACCACAACCACCCACCGCCTCACCACCCTGCCACACCGCCACAAGCTGCCACCATCACCAACATCAACATCATAAAGGGTGGTCCGTTGTGGGTTGCGTTTGATCTCTGGTTGACAAGAATCCGCAAGGGTATTGTTGATTTTGAGTTGGTTTTAGTTCGAGTAGTCGCTACCATAGCTGCTCCTTCATCACTACCTCTAACTTTCTCTCGGATTTGGTATGGCTACACGCCTAAATCTATCCTTTATTTCTCTTTTGTTAAAACTGATTATCAAAACATTAATAATATAGTTTTCGTGGATTAAAACAAGTTTTCTTGAAATCGTGTGGTAAAGATTAACAAAAGCTGTTTGTTTGATTGTTTAGAGTCTGAGGTTGTGTTTGTGTTTGGTCGTCTTGGGTTCAAGAGAAAAACCACTCAAAGTGGTGCTTGTTTGTACTCGGTCCAAGGAGAAAACCCCATAGGGGCTGTTTTGTTTTTGTCTCGGATCAACTCACAATCACACCCACAAAGGTGTGGTGTTTTGTTGGTTTCAGTTCAGCAAGAGTCACCCCATAAGGGTGCGTATGGGTTTGCTTACTTCTGTCCAACACCAGCCCCGACAGTTGGTGTTTGGTTCTGCATATTTCGGCCCATTAGGGGTGTTTATTTATGTTTAGTTTCAGCTCATCAAGGGTACGTTTTGCTGCTGAATTTTCTGCACAAACACGGGTGTTTGGTGCTGATTATTTTCAGCCCATGGAGGGAATTTTGTTGCTGATTTTTCAGCCCCAAAAGGGGTGTTTGTTTTGCTGCAGTGCAGCGCCAACTAGGGGCGTTTGGTTTCGCATTTTGCAGCCAAACAAGGGCTGTTTGGATTGCCTAATTTCTGCTTGATCAAGGGTGTTTGAGTTTGCGCATTTTTTCTAAATATATTAAGCTGCCAGAACTCTATTTAGTACGAACAGTAGCCATAAAATATTTTTGACAACGTATAATCTTAAAAATATGTTAGTATACTTAATTACCTTTCCGAGGATATAAATAATGTCGAAAACGGACTTATAACGAAGAAGATACGGCCGATTTAAGATTGATAAAATATAAGACATTTATTTTGACAGCAATTGCTTAATATTTAATTGCTGATCTGATTTTAAAACAAGGTTTTGGACCCTTTCTAGTCCGAACCGGCTTAAGTGTAGAGCACGAAAGTCGTCCGAAATGATGTTTTATTTTAGTCCGCGAGTTTCTTAAGCTTGAAAGTGTAAAATGAAGGATTTAAGCTTGGTCAAGTCGGACCATTTTTCTGAAAAAGTCAAAGTTGCTTATTTTCCGGAAATTAGTATATATCGCTTAAGTGTCATTTTTCCGGAAAATTTTGTTATTACTATTCGTTGTCTTATAACCCATATTATATTCGTTATCTCTAGACTTCGGATTGGCCATATTTGATTATAGTGCACTTTTGGATTTAATGATCCAAAAGGGGCGTCTCGGGTCCATTATTGTTTTATTTTGTCATATCGTATTATAGTAGTTTTGTCGAATCATATTATATTGATTAATACAGGTTTTGTAAAATTTGAGAACGTCCAATCAACGAACGGGTCATGCCGAAATTGTCTAAAATTTCTATACTTGGTGAACATTTCTACAAAAACTCTATTTTCTCAAATTCCAACAAAAAGATGAAAAATCCTAAAATTTATAAAAATCTTATAATTTCTTATAATTCTTTTGGAATATTTTTAGAAGTATGTTTTCTGTTATAAAAGACTTTCTCTTATTTATTTTGAGGTTTCCGGAATTGTGTCAGATTCTATTGTTTTATCATTAATTTATTTTCTTGATTTCTTTCTTATACAATACCGGTGACGTATTATATACCTCGACTTCTTTTATAAATTCCTTGTTTAATTTTCCTTGTGTGTCATTAATGTCTCGATTTCTCTTTCGTCATTGTCTACTCAACTTGAGTCTTGGTCAATACTTCTTGACGATTCCTTATAATGTATTGGGATATACATTATGATTTAGTGTGAGTTGTGTTTGGAGTGAGTACATGTCAAGTCCTTGTATTCTTACCACCACACGAAACATTAATAATAAAATTTTAAGATATGATATTAGACATTTAAACAAACATTGATACAAGTATTCCACGAAAACTAAGACACGTTGTCTTCTGAAAACTCATTTACTTTACTATACGTATTCTGAGATAAGCCGTATACTGATAGGTTGTGCCAAAGACGTATCGTTGCGCCATAATTCTTTATACTGTTCTGATATACTTCTTGACAATGTTGCATTACTTATGTCACTACACTCTAAGGTGAGTTTTCATAGCCCCGTTTTATTCAAGTTTATACTTATTTCAAACCTACGGGGGAGAATACATTGCACATCATTTTTATTACGATACCAAGTATATCAAATTCATTACATTGCTTAAGTTACTTCATTGCCAATTAAATGTCCCCATATCAGAAATCATGAACCGTTAATTACTAGGTAAGCGAGGGTGAGTGGATAGATCTATTGAGGGTGACTCCTCCATCCGGGTTGGTGGATTCCAACTGGTCAAACGGATGCATTTCACTTCATGTCAGAATTTTGAGTTGTTTGGCAAAACACTCTGTTGGGGCGAACATCATGATCAGTCAAGCTTCGGTGTCATGTGCTTATAGCAATTATATCATTTTTATGTGACATATTTGTCATACATGGCCTATACTTGTGGTAGTCGTATAAAATATTTTCATAAGCTCTATGAACTCACTCAACCTTTGTGTTGACACTTTTAGCAATGTATTTTCAGGTAACTAAGGCATTCACTTCATGGCATGCATAAGGACTTATCATAGAGTCGCGGTGACGACGCGTCACACATGGATTTATACATTTTTAAAACATAGTTTGACTTGTACCAAATTTATTTTCCGCACATGTCGATTTTCATTTGGGACCTATCTTTGTAACTCTGAATGTTTTTAATATATCAAACGATGTTCTTTTCAAACGACACTTTAGGTCGTTCAATATAACTGTGATTGTGGTGCTATGACAGTCATCCCCCAGGAATTCCATTCCGCTGCAAAACAGGTAATTTGGAGGTGTGACAAGTAAGTCTAAGCTTATGCGTAAGATTAGGGTTTTGCCCAAAAATCCTTTACACTATCACAGTGTAAAAGATATCCAAAAGTCGAAGTGTTCCACAAACTTATCCAAGTGAGGGAAGCACTGAGTAATCGTTATAGCTCGAAGAATCTGCACCAAAAAGTTATGCGTAGAACCTTATGCGTAGTTTGACTTTCTTACGCGTAGAACTAGGGTTTTGACCTACGCGTAAAAAATTTCCAGCGATTCAAACAATCTCTCTTGCACAAACAGCCTTAGAAACACTCGAATAACATAAAAATGTTGACCTTTTTCACCCAAAGTGCTTAGAAAGCTTACGAGTAGAAATGACCAACGAACCAAAAACGAGCTTAAAAATGATTTAAAACATGTAAAGCTTCGAAATTTTTGCAAAAACCTGAAACTTTAGCACCAAATAAACCTTAAACCACAAGAATCTTGAATTTTTAAGTGCAAAAATTAAAGCTTTAAGCGTGACAACTTTGATAACGAAGCTACGCGTAACACTACAAAAAAAACTTCAACCAAAACACTCCTAAACCATTGTTAGGCTCTTGATACCAATTGTAGGACCTTACTTTTATCAACCTTATCACAAACCCAACACAAATACCACGTTAACACGAACAACACAAACACAAACGTTATGCTTAGAAAGAATAAGAATAAAGGAAAGATGGTGACTTGAATGATATATAAATCGTGTATGTTGAGATAAAAGATAAACACAATAAAGTTGTATATTCCAAAGAAAGAACACACACACACACACTTTCAAGCACACCCCTCAAATGACCATTTGAGGGGTATTTATAGTACAAGAGGCTTGTTGCCCTAAAAGGCTTTCCTTGGGCTTGGCCTTGGGCCTCGTGGACTTGGATTGGATTACACATAATAAAAGGCTAGCTTATCTTAACTATTAGCCATTTAGCTTAGCCCAATCCACGAGCCCGTTGACTATTCTATCACGATATCTAACACACGTTACAAAGTTCCTAAATGTGAATGACCATCACTTCTAATAAAAACAATTAAGGCTAACATTTACCCTTTCCAATATCTGGTTGAACCACTTTAGTCTTTACAGGCTCACCAATTTTCAAACTTCCCAAGGGTTTAGGTCCAGTTGGTTTAAGTATAATATGAACAGGTGCAACGATAGGTGCAGGGTTTGATAAGGTTTTACTTAAGTTTAACAGTGTACCAGCAACCTCCTTCTCAACTTCCTTAGACTTTGGTGGTGATGTGACGGTGGTTGTGATTATTGTGGAAGTAGTTGTGATAGCAGTTGGTGTATCTGAAGTAGCAGTGGAAAAATTTACCTCAGAAGTAGTTGCAGCAGTGGTCTCTTCAGTACTAGCAGTGGATACAACAACAATAGCAGTGGTTGTTGCCTGTACCACTTCTTCCTCTTTATCTTCAACTATAACTTTCAAAGCTTCAAGCACTGCTTCTTTTCCTTCCTTATCAGTCACCACATAATCATTACCATGCTCTCCACCATCCAAATCCAAATCCACATTCAAATTTAAATCCTCCCCGAAATCTCTGCTGCTACTCCTCCCCTGTTTGGATGCATCCTCCAAACTTTGATCCTTTGAGGAGTTAGCCTTCTTACTCACCTTCTTGATTCTACTGAAAGTATGAACCCCTGGTCTCCTTTGTATTTCCAATACAGATACCCTGTGTGTCAACCTCTGAATAGTGTCAGCTTGAGAAGTTGTCAATTCCTGAAGACCAGTGATTTGAGATTCCATGTTGGTACATTATCCGTCAATTCCTTTAAAAGTTCAATTATATCCTCACCACTTTGACCTGTGTCAACTGGTCCGAGAGGTGGATCCTTGGAATTATCATTATGCACATGTTCAGTACCCATCAATTCATTTTCAATTTCAGGTCTATCCTCATCACTTTGAACTGTGTAACCTGCTCCGAGAGGTGAATCAAGGGAGTGATCTAACATAGCATCAGACCGAGCCTGAACATCTATGTACCCCAAGTTAGCCGGTTGGCTGGAGATTCCTCCACCTGTATTGAGCTCAAGAGAACTCTCCACATTAGGAGTTGCCAAAGGTTGGGACTTATGATTCCACTATCCTGCTCAACATCTAAGCCTGAGACAGTAGTGGAAGCCCTTCCAATCATGTCACCTTCACCTCTTGTGACAACCTCATCAACTACACCACTAACACCAGCCTGAGGTAGCTTGGTGCCCTTCCTCCTCCTTCTTTGAACTAAGATCCTTTTGGGTTCAGTTGGTAAGGGTAAGAGGTCAATAGTGGGTTCAGGTGGGTTAGCAGTGGATTCAGTTGTGATAGGAGTGGGTTCAGCAGTTGATGGGTTGGGTTGTGGATTCTCCTCCTCTACAATTTCAGGCAAGTTAAGCATGTGAGGAAATAAAGGTGTAATGGTCCCTGAAAAATTGGGACTCTTCTTCGTCATGTGGGAAAACACCTTAGATAACATATAAAGTATTTTACACGTCCTTTTATGAGGAATGGGTTCTGTGGAAATAAAGTCATCCATGTTTTCATCATCAGTGGGAGTATCCATTTCTTCCAAGGGAGGCATGTTAGGATCAAGTGGATACTCCTCAGAATCAACTAGTGAGGCTTGATTCTTCCAAGGGAGGCAGTGGATCACTATTACTACTAGCCGTGGTTTGTCTTCATCAGTGGTTACATTTCTGTTAATACAAATAAGCCGTAAAAATGTTTATTTATATTTTACGATCTTCTAATGTTTTGTCGATAACAAAAGTAAAATCATATTAACGAAACAAATAAAATACGTAAATGGTTTGAACTAATAGTTTTCTAACATACTTACGTTTTCACATAAAACACTATAACAAGATTAAGTGATTTTATATTTTAGATACACATCTACAACAACTAGTGTTTACATATTGGCTTAACAAGTTTAAGTAATTCTATGAGTTAGATACATATGTACAACAACTAGTGTTTACATATTGGGTTAATACATACTTATATTAAGTACACTAAAATGGGTAAAAACAAGTATGTACTAAAATGGGTAAAAGCAAGTATATACTAAATAGATAAAAACTAGCAAATGGTTTTGACCCATAACCCATGGTTTTATATATATCACTTACACAAGTTCAGTGTATCCTTAAGGTACATTGTATCTAGATAGAAAACCATGGATCAACCCATAACCCATGACCCATAACCCAAAATACCCATAGGCAAAGAGGAGCGGACCACGGATCCCTAGCTTTGTGCTAGCCGGATCCCAAGTGGAAGGGATCCGTGGGATCCGGGGAAATAGTAGGTTTTTCCTCTATAAATAGTGAGCCATTTCTTCATTATATCTCACCCCTCTCTAACATACTTTCTCCCTTGAGTTAAATCTCACTAACCATAGATCCAAGAGATCTATGTTTGTAGTTTTGTTTTTGTGTGATCTTTTAGGTTCCTCTTAAAGGGAAGATCACCACCTTTGAAGTCGAGCAAGCTCAAGTCCATGAGTTGCCAAGCTTCCTCATCATCAAGGCTATTGAAGTCCTCTTGTTGATGATCCCTTTCTTTCTTCAAAGAAGCGTAGTGTTAAAGACATTAGTGAAAGATGTCTCAAGTGTCAAGACGAAGATATTAGTGAAGGGTATCTATCGTCTATAGGATAAGCACTTGTGGTAGGTGCTTAGAAGTCAAGACAAGAAGCATTAGTGAAAGGTGCTTAGAAGTGAAGACACAAGACATTAATGAAAGGTGTCTTGTAGATCTAATCAAAGACATTAGTGAAAGGTGTCTTGTAACAAAGGCATTAGTGAAAGGTGCCTTAGATGTACATTCGATATGGTGTGTTTTGATGTACTAGATAGACTAGCATTAGATCCAAGGATATTGATGTCCTTGATGATGTTGTAAAGGAGTAGATCTCCTTTGGGATTAGTCGTTGGTGTAGTGTGGTAGTAGTTCCTCCATTGCAATGGAACTAGGTACTTAGCCTAGTACCTAATAAAGGGTAGGCGACGTTGTGAAGGTGTAGTTCACCTAAGGTGTGAAAGAACTTGGTGGTTAGCCTAGCACCGTATAAAGGGTAGGCGACGTTGTGTTAGGTGTGGTTCGCCTTGGTGTGAAAGAACTCGGTATTTAGCTTTGTACCGGAAAAAGATTAAGCGACGTTGTGAAGGCTTCTCCGCCATAAGGAGATTGGTGTAGTGATTACAAACTCTCGAGTAGGAGACTCGGGGAGTGGATTTGGGCAAGGAAGGTGTCCTTGTAGCCGAACCACTATAAATACTCGCGTTGTGGTTTTGTGCTTCTTACTCTTATCTTTTCATAACATATCTTTATATGCTTGTTTATCAACATCCAACACACACAACCAAGTATTATGACATAAGTCGATCTAGATAGTTTAAAAGGAAGTTTTAATTGGTAAAACTATTCAACCCCCCTTCTAGTTTTCCACAATTGGCATCAGAGCTTCGTTACCAAGTTTCTTGAAGTATATTGTACTTTAAAAACTTGATACGATCCATAGTTAATTGAAAACTACAAAGAAGGTTTTTCATAAAAACAAACACCATGTTTTTCAAAAACTATATGTTTGGATGTTGAGTTGATAACAACATTTTTTTTTATATATATATTTTTTCATTTAATTGCACTAATCTTCTTTGTAAAATTGATTAGTCAAAGCTCATACCCACCAAGCTTTAGGAGTTGCTTGGTAACAAGAATACCTTCCTTAAGAAGGTATCTTAGACGCAAAGGAGCGGGAATAGTCTAAGTGACATTTGTCATTTGTAGAGGACATTCCTAAGTTCATTCGAGGTATGTGATGTGCTCCGGTTGGTGCAAGTTTTAAAAATTTATAATCACGAATTAACCGTATAACCTATTAACACATACGAGCAAGTATACTCGTCCGCAATAGCAAAGTTTTGGTAAGTCGAGATCGTCCCAAGGGATTTTTGTTTTGAAATAGATCTTATTAAAAAGTTTCTAACAAGAAAGCTTGTCAAGGCTTCCTCGAATAAGTGTTCTAGTGAAAATACGAATCAAGAATAAAAATATATACTTGTGTGTAGTCTCATAATCAACCATAGATAATGTTCATAAAGGTTTGGTGTATACTCTTAGTATGATGCACAAATCATAAGCAAATGATTCCCCAACCATGGTATTTGTTTGTAAAAATCATTCTAAGAACAAAAACATTTAGGTAATCCTTTCGGTCCTTATCCCAATGATTATCCTATAAAAGTTCCATTTGTTTGCAACATGTTCTCATTAAATTTGTTCTTACGAATCTTTCGACCTTTCGTGATGAAAACGTTCCTAGTCTTGTTTTAATAAGCAAAACATGGTGGATGTCAATCACCATATCCCCATACTAGTTTGTCACTACACTTTTTGGAATAAAACACAAGAGAAATCCTTTCGGTCCTTTTTCTTAAAACATGTTTTATTGACAAATCAATCCAAGACTAGTATTTTTCCAACAAACTCATTTAAACAAGATCATATATACATGCATCACATTTTGAGAACATTGTTATGATTAATCACATTCCAACACACAAGTATATCACAAACTACTCCATGAAAACAATCATATCTAAACACAAGTCATAACAAGGTAATTCAAACAATTCAAGAGAATAGATTTCCATAACAAAGTTCATAGAATACCTAATCTTTTGTGATTACAAGAATTAGAAATCGTAGAATGTAGCAACCACGCGCCTCCAATCACCTAGGATCACCGCACAACTCCAAACTACCGAAACAATGGACAAGAATGGTTCCTTCCTTGCTTCTGGACGTTTTCCAGTAACTACTAAGCTTTTGGGTTGAAATAAATGGGTAAGTATGAGTTTTGGTGTAAACTAATACTCTTTTGGTTGTGTCACACTTAGTATACAAGTACTAGGTCCTTTAAATAGCCAAAGCACTTGCTTAACTGCCCAAAAAACGTTCTCTCCAAGTTAATATCAAGAAATGATCGGACTTTAATGATTATGGGGAGTTAAGACAACAATAAATGCGAATTGTGTAACTGCAGTGCCAGAAACCGGATCGATTTCGATGTCGACCGAATCGGTCACAGCTTTGACCATCTGCCCAGCCGGATCCGGTTGCGGGTTGCGACCGATCGGCTGGGTTTTGCTCCTTTTGACTTTTTTGCTGACTTTTCCCTTTACGCTTCATTCTTTGCTTACGTTGATGATTTCCAAAGCCAAACTTGATCTTTCCTTGCTGTAGATGCTTCGAAATCACTACGCTTCCATATCATTGAGTCCACAAGCTTCCAATCTCAACTTCCTTCCTTTAGAATCTTCCAAATGTGCATAAAAACTTCATTTCTTCACTATTCGCGATACCTGGCTACATATACATACACAATACGCATCTTTGCACTTTTGCAACAGTTATGAGTAAATATAGCCGAATATCATGCACAAAACTGACAATAACGCTACTAAAAACATGTTCATTTTAGACGTTATCAAATTCCCCCACACTTAAGCTCTACTCGCCCTCGAGTAGGTCAAACATTTGCAAAGATTGATTTCAATGGTCCATAACACCATGTTTCAGAAAATGTAACAATTACCATAAAAGATAATTATTATTTTGCTTATAATATGAGAAAATCTTCGAAAAATGAACCAAACACTTTAGATAACATAACTAGGATACCTCACAAATGGCTTTAAGATTTCACTCAACACTCATATATTGGTGGGTATATGTATATCACTCAATGCCTAGTCATGATCAATGCTTTTTTACCATAAGCTTGTACAAGTATCAAAACAAAGAAAATAAATTCATCAAAGAGGTCTTTTATTCGGGTTATAATGATAAGGTTACGGGTTCATAATAGGTATGGATAAGGCATGGGATAGTTTATGAAATTGGTTTAAAATAAAAATAAAATCAAGTCCAAACCTCCATGGTGCTAGTCATCATACAAACCACGATCCCGAAAAATGATTATTACTCCTCTTTTCATATCGATCACCAAATATATATATATCACGTCTTAGCACATTGGCTAATCGATAACTCAAACATACTTCATCTTCCTTCATCTTCATAATAATATAGCACATTGGCTATAACTGTCATCACATATATATATATATATATATATATATATATATATTTTTTTTTTTTTTTTTTACTTCTCCTTCTTCATATATCACAACTCCCCCACACTTCGTATAAGCATCACCACAAAAAAAAATACAAATAAGAAGTATGCATCCTTCGTCTTTGTCAAAATGGCACATACGAATGGCAAAATGCGGCTAACTCATAATCATCAAAAACAATCCAATCATTCCAAACAACTAGCAACAAACCATTAGACTTGATAAGGGTTGGCTAAAGTTTAAAGGCGTAAAATATTTTTGTATTTTTCTGGATTTATCAAAAACGAAAATGAATGGCTCAGAAGGTGTAACTAGGGGTATCTAGTGCTAAAAATGAGCACTAACAAAATGGGTCCATGTGGGTGGTTAACTAACCGATGTGGTTAGCTAATATATCATTAGATGTAAAAATGGAAGGCCATTTGGTTATTCCTAAGGTGCCTCTTATCACTTGAAAATATTTAGATCACTCGAAAGTGATTTTAACCGTAATGCATAACTAGTACAAGTTCTAGAATCGACATAATCACCGGCACACTCATAGCAAATATAAAACAAAAGATGTGTTTTATACAAAAAGAAACCTCACAAAAAATGTCGGAAAAAGGCTATTATGCATGCTAGAAAATGCTATCGAATCCAAAATGAATTATTTCAGTAATTTGGTTCAAATCTAAAAAATTTTCAAAAACCTCATTTTACCATTGAAATCCCAAATTATGTATTTTAATTATCAATAACGCGTGAAAACCATTAGACCATCAAGGGCGAATTTCTTCTAATCACTTGCATCCAAAAGTTATCTAAAAAAAATAAAAAATGCGTATCATTTTCCTATTTTCTTCCCTCCCCCATACTTAAGTTTTGCATTGTCCTCAACGTAATAAAAAATGAACTTCAAAGTAAAGAAAATGGGAAAAAGATAGTTAAAAGATACCACGGGATAAAATATGCAATAAGCACATTGAGTCATTAGCAAGCCTGTGAGTTATCCAACTCGAAACATTTGACCATCAATAAGCTTCCAACATATCCATCCTGCAAACAAAAACTGCAACACGAAATGCACAAAACAAAACAAAACTACAAAAAACTAGATAAAACCAAAATGTACCAAACATCCTAAAGAAAATCGATCAAAAGATAGAAATAGTTTAAAACACATCATGACCATTGTTTTTGAAACCATAATTCACGAATGATCCATAATCACTCGTCATCCTCGCTCATTTCTTCTCCTTCTTCATCATCAAACTCATCATCATCATCACTTTCGGTTACATAGTTTTCGTCTATGATTTCTGAACGAACTCTCCTCTTTTTCTTCTTGCCTCCAACTCCTTCTGATGATCCTCCAACTTCATAACTTGTTCCTCCAGCTTCAGGCAATCGACCATATGGGGGTATTGGATCAGGAAACGGTGCGTACCCAGGATATGGATACGGATAGGGTCCAGGATAAGAAGTGTAAGGAAAAGGATATGGTAGAACATTTGGTGGATTGTAGGGTGGCAACTCATAATTGGCTTCTCGAGCCATGTGTTGAAAGATAGGCGTCGAATAATCATTGATGTAGTTGTTCCTTAACATCATCGAGTCTCTCCACACATCCCTACATTGAATCTCATCTAGATGTTGGTTCCACTCTCCCCATCCTGAATCAAAACTACTGGACGTACCCATTTGCACGTTCTCCATTGGTATATTCCCTTGCTGTTGTGGTGGTTGCTGTTGTGGTCTTGGTTCAATCCATAACCCTACGGTTCCCAATCTCCTGTTCAAAGCATTACCAAAACCTTTCGCAGTCCACGTTTCACTATACTTTGGCTCTCCACACTTAGCCAATTCCTCATCAACATAATACCCAAGATTCTTCGCCAATCTTGTCACAAAATGTCCTCCACAAATGTTACTGTTGCTCTTGATTCCTGGGGCTCTCCTAGACAAATATTCGGCTATCTGCCAAATGGCATTAGCGTCCTTAGTTTCTTCCAGCAACTTCATAATCCATAAGTCCGGTTTCTGACATTTGTCCCTGCTTCCAAATCTATTAAATGGCCCGGTCACAATCAACTTGTGAAGTATCCTCATCAACGGATTCCTGATGGTTGAAGCATTCCTCCTAGCACAAGTAGGATCTCCCACTTGATTCCAATAAGCAGGAATGCTAGGGTAATCTTTTTCAAACCTCCGAAGTCTAGAAAAGTGAGTTTCAAATAATCGATGATTAACCTCATGTGGCTCATACAAACCAAGAGCTACACCAAAAGCTGGCAATGTGTAAGCATGATCCCTTCCACAGAGTCTAAACCAAATACAAATCTCCGACATCAAATTCCGAACATCCACTTTTCTTTCAAAATACATGGTTGAAAAGAATTCCATACACCATTCTCGATAGACTTCTTCATTAACACTGAATGCTCTTTCCCATGACAAATCATTGAACGAATCTCCATCCCCTGGATATACATAAGACGTTCGCATCATCCTTCTTAACTCATCTTCACACTCACATTCGTTAAATAAATCCCAATCAATCACCCTTGGAACTAAACATTGCCTATGTTGTAACTTCGACAATCTTTCCCGAAAAGCATGTTTCTCTCCATCGGTGAGATTTTTGAATTTTAAATTAGCATTTGCTTCCTTCTTCACACTATACTTAACCTTCTTCTTCTCGTTCCTTTCACAAAACTTCGTAACAAGTGGGTTAATTGGAATTTCCTCCCCACTCGAGCTTCCTACAATAATTCTCTGTAGAAATCACAAAAATAAGACCATATAAGAGTGTTAGAACAAACAAGAAGGTTAGAGAACCCTCTAAGATACATTTCAAAATTTCACAAAAATTCCTCACAGAAACCACAACCGGATTCGGTTGGATCACCAACCGAATCGGTTTCCATCTGTCAGGCACAAACCGTTCGGTTGCAATGCGCAACCGAATCGGTTGTGCAGACTGCATAAGGCATTTTGCCTTCAAATCCTTATAATCTCGAATTTCTAACGCTCAAACCACTCTTAGATCGCATTCTATCATCCTCAATGATTTCCCACATCCTAGAATTACTCTATCTTGCTTCCAAATCATCAAACATCTACATCTTAGAACTCATTCTATATTTTAAAATCATTAGTTCTAATAGTGTAGCATCCATCACTCTTAAAAACATATTATCCATCAAAATGAATCACCAATTGTAACTTATCTCATTTCATAAGCATAAGCCAACTAATTCCGAAAAATCTTATCATCTAAAATCCATTCTATGGTGAATCAATCAATCAATCTCTTGTTGTAATGCACTCCTATATCAATTACTCACTCAATCCTAAAATATTACCACTTAATTCGAATTAACAAAAACCCCCAAATTGGTGACCTAAAATTCAATTCGAATCAAATCTTCTAATAACACCTTAATTGAGTTAATTGAATGTAAATGCTTACTTGCTTGGGTGCCACGATGTTATCCTACAATTCAAACAACTTCCAATCAGCTCTCTTGGATGAATTTTTGCAAAACCCACCTGGAAAATTAGTGTGTGTGTGTGTTTTTGGAAAAATGAAATTTTTATATTTTGGTGCAACCGGTTCAGTCAAGGACACAACCGTTTCGGTATGCTTTTTGCCAAATTTGCTTTTTTACTTGTTTAACATGTTACTTAGGCATTTACCGTCCAAGCAACATATTTTTTACTCAAAAATTCCTGCTAAAGATTCACACAACATTCATTCACCAAATGAAATTTTTTAACAATCATTCAATCCAAAAAAAACTAACTCATCATATAAATGAACTAATCCAAACTCAACTCAAAACTCATAGTCATAATGCATTAAACCAAATTACCTCAATCATAACATGAAAAATAATTAAGAAACCAAAATCCTAAAGCATCAAATCAAAATAAAATAAAATAGTTCATGAAATTCAAGCAAATGATTGCTTGTTATTACGGTCTTTGCCTTTCCTCAAAATTCCTCAAAATACTCTTGTCTAAGAATATCCTCGCTTTGAAATTTTCCGGTCAACTCACGGAACGTTTCAAAAGTTTTGAATTTTCTCATAAATCTTCGTCCGTCCGGGCATAATATATCAAACTTAACATGCCATGCTCCATCTCCGGTTTGTCTCTTGTAAGTCCCCAATCCTTCGGGTTTCCACTCCAAATTTTTAATTTGCACCGGTAAAGATCCTAAAAAGTCGGTCAACTTCTTGTAAACCAATATGTTTTTGAATGGGTTATAGAAAGCTTCTATCGCGAATGCACGTTCCATTTCGTCCTCTATATCGAAATAAGGTGGAGTTAAAGGTCCGTACATTGGATTACCGTGGACATCACGTCCCACTTCAAAACAAGTTAAATCATCATTTGCATCCATCCATTCCAAATCTTCCATACATTCCAAAATTGGTCCTCTTGGTTTTGGGTAGTATGTTTGCCTCGAAATCCCATCGTCAATAGTCATGGTGCCTCTTCCCATGTCTATAATTGCTCCACAAGTTCGTAAAAATGGCCTCCCCAACAATAGCGGTAAACTCTTGTCCACCGGAATATCCAAGACAAGAAAATCTACCAAATACGGTTGGTAGCCAATTTGCAATCTTACATTCTTAACTTCTCCCATTGCCTTTGCTTGAGTGTTATCCGCCATAGTAAGCTTAGAATGATTAGGTTGCGGATTACTTAGTCCCAAAGTTTTGAACAATGGATACGGCATCACGTTAACACTCGACCCCGTATCAGCTAAAGCATAAACTGGTGTAGTTTCATTTACTTTGATTGGCAACACAAAATTACCCGGATCCTTTTCTTTCCTTGGCATGCCTTTAAACAAAATTCGATCTCGATCCTCATCCGTGAGATTCTTATCTTCCAACCTAGCCCTCACTAGCATCAATGCATCCAACTTCTTTCGGTAAAGCACATAATCTTGGAGAACTTCAATAACCGGTTTCTTTTCATTGAGCTCTAGAAATTTTTGTTCTAGATTTTCTAAGATAGCTTCTTTTTGGTTTTCGGTTAAGGGTTTGATAGTAGTGGTAGGTGACGATGGTGTGTAATCATTTTTGGTGGTGGAGGTTGTTGTTGGGGTTAATTTATTTGATGATGGTTTCTTTCGGTTTGCTTTCCCCATTTTAACCACTTCCACATTTTTCTCTTCCATGTTTGCACAAACTTCCACTAGCATCTCGTTGATCCCTTTTCCTTCTTCCAACTCGGTTATGTTAATCCGCATTTCTCCCATACCAAAATCTACTTGACACTTGGTCGTGACAAGAAAATCTCGACCAAAACAAACATTAGGTTCATCCGCATTTCCTTCCTCTAAAACAACAAAATCAGTTTCAAAGATATGTCCATGAATATTGACCTTCAGATTTTTGACCATCTTCCTTCCATATGATTCATAGTCCATACGAACATGACCGATTTCGTCAAGAACCTCTTCCAAGATACAATTCTCTCCATAAGCCATATTAAGCTGTGCATCCCAAGCACGTACTCCTTCCACTTCACAAGGTGTTCCAAATCTCATCATCGGTGAATCATATACCGTTGACGGTGCTTGTGTAAACACTACCACTCTTTTATTTTTGGGTAGTTGAACCTTGTTTTCACATACTTCTTCCATATCACCCGTGTCAATTCCCAATTCTTTCTTGCTTTCCTCCAGAATTCCTCCAATCTTTTCTAATGAACTTCCCGTATCCTTGAACATGTCATCCAAAGTACGAAGGTATTCCGAGATTCCGCTCAAACTATCCATGTTACTAGACAACTTAACAAAGCAAAACAAAACAAATCCCGAATGATTAACGTTAACGTTAGTAAAACAGGAACAAACTATAAAAAACATATAATAAAACATCTAAGACATCTAACAAAATTAAGAAATCAAATAAAAACTCAAAACCTCAAAATGATAAAACTCAGCACAGAAACTCCAACCGGATTCGGTTGGATCACCAACCGAATCGGTTGGTTGAAAAATTCTAGGACAGAAATACTAACCGGATCAGGTTGCGGGTTTCGACCGATCGGTTTGATCGAAAATATATATTTTTTTTTTTTTTTTTTTTTTTTTTAAAATAATAATAATAATTAAAGCAAATTAAATGTCATAAAGGATGTACTAACTCCAGGTAATTAAATAAAACTCTTCATAAACTAATAATTAAATAACTCATTAAATCTAATTAAAACCAAAATTAAAACTAAAACTAAAACTAAATAAACTACCAATAAATTCTATAATAAACTATAACTGAAAAATAAAATTACTCCTAACCATTATCATCAACTATAAAATTAAAATAAATAAAACTAGATTAACTAAATAACAAATGTAAAGAAAAATAAAATAAAGTAAGTAGAAACAATAAATCTAAGAACTGATTAAACCACATAATTACTCTAGAAATCAAAACACAATAAACTAAGAAGATAGATATTAAATTCGAACCAAAAAAATTTTCACAGAATGTCTAACCGGATTCGGTTGGCTAACCAACCGAATCGGTTAGTTTGTAACAAAACTTTTTTTTTTTTTTTTTTTTTTTTTTTTAGTAATTTCAAAGAAAATTACAGAAAAATCCCCGGCAGCGGCGCCAAAAACTTGATGTGCTCCGGTTGGTGCAAGTTTTAAAAATTTATAATCACGAATTAACCGTATAACCTATTAACACATACGAGCAAGTATACTCGTCCGCAATAGCAAAGTTTTGGTAAGTCGAGATCGTCCCAAGGGATTTTTGTTTTGAAATAGATCTTATTAAAAAGTTTCTAACAAGAAAGCTTGTCAAGGCTTCCTCGAATAAGTGTTCTAGTGAAAATACGAATCAAGAATAAAAATATATACTTGTGTGTAGTCTCATAATCAACCATAGATAATGTTCATAAAGGTTTGGTGTATACTCTTAGTATGATGCACAAATCATAAGCAAATGATTCCCCAACCATGGTATTTGTTTGTAAAAATCATTCTAAGAACAAAAACATTTAGGTAATCCTTTCGGTCCTTATCCCAATGATTATCCTATAAAAGTTCCATTTGTTTGCAACATGTTCTCATTAAATTTGTTCTTACGAATCTTTCGACCTTTCGTGATGAAAACGTTCCTAGTCTTGTTTTAATAAGCAAAACATGGTGGATGTCAATCACCATATCCCCATACTAGTTTGTCACTACACTTTTTGGAATAAAACACAAGAGAAATCCTTTCGGTCCTTTTTCTTAAAACATGTTTTATTGACAAATCAATCCAAGACTAGTATTTTTCCAACAAACTCATTTAAACAAGATCATATATACATGCATCACATTTTGAGAACATTGTTATGATTAATCACATTCCAACACACAAGTATATCACAAACTACTCCATGAAAACAATCATATCTAAACACAAGTCATAACAAGGTAATTCAAACAATTCAAGAGAATAGATTTCCATAACAAAGTTCATAGAATACCTAATCTTTTGTGATTACAAGAATTAGAAATCGTAGAATGTAGCAACCACGCGCCTCCAATCACCTAGGATCACCGCACAACTCCAAACTACCGAAACAATGGACAAGAATGGTTCCTTCCTTGCTTCTGGACGTTTTCCAGTAACTACTAAGCTTTTGGGTTGAAATAAATGGGTAAGTATGAGTTTTGGTGTAAACTAATACTCTTTTGGTTGTGTCACACTTAGTATACAAGTACTAGGTCCTTTAAATAGCCAAAGCACTTGCTTAACTGCCCAAAAAACGTTCTCTCCAAGTTAATATCAAGAAATGATCGGACTTTAATGATTATGGGGAGTTAAGACAACAATAAATGCGAATTGTGTAACTGCAGTGCCAGAAACCGGATCGATTTCGATGTCGACCGAATCGGTCACAGCTTTGACCATCTGCCCAGCCGGATCCGGTTGCGGGTTGCGACCGATCGGCTGGGTTTTGCTCCTTTTGACTTTTTTGCTGACTTTTCCCTTTACGCTTCATTCTTTGCTTACGTTGATGATTTCCAAAGCCAAACTTGATCTTTCCTTGCTGTAGATGCTTCGAAATCACTACGCTTCCATATCATTGAGTCCACAAGCTTCCAATCTCAACTTCCTTCCTTTAGAATCTTCCAAATGTGCATAAAAACTTCATTTCTTCATTATTCGCGATACCTGGCTACATATACATACACAATACGCATCTTTGCACTTTTGCAACAATTATGAGTAAATATAGCCGAATATCATGCACAAAACTGACAATAACGCTACTAAAAACATGTTCATTTTAGACGTTATCAGTATGACTTTCTACTTATATCTAAATGATACTTGTTTAGTATATAAATGTTATTTGCTAGGGTTTTATTTGAGTAGATTTTTGTGTTTACACATGATTTACATGTAGCTTCGTTAGGAAGCTTGTTTCTCACACACGTGCTATTTCTCTCTTCTATAGTCATAGTATGTAGAGCTTATGCTTTATTTCTTCTAATAAAACAAAAACACGAATTTCAAAAATTCCTCCTTCCCTATTAATAAACCCACTCGACGCCCACTTTTTCAATCCTCACTTTTTCAAATTTTCCAATTTCAAAAATTCCCTCTCATTCAAAAACTTCATCTTCCTCCTCATTCCATCTCTTTCTAAACCAAGAAGATCCGTCATCAACATGGTTTACATCGCACTCGTGCTCATCGCCCTAACATTCATCGCACTTGTGTTCCCTATGATGAAGTTCACATACGGAGACATTTACTTTGTGTTGTTAATCTATATTGGGGTCATTTACCCAATCCTTTGTATCATCCTTAGCATTGAAATGCAATATTATTGATAATCTATTTTATCTAGGATGTTTGTGTTATTATGTGTGTTTCATTTCTTTTGATCTATATGTGTTATATTCTTTCATGACACATTAGATGTCATGTATGCATGCTAAAAGAAAATGTAGGATAAAACATACTTCATGGTACAATAACCGTAAAACCTATGTTTTTACTAAAACTGGTTCTGTTACTACAGATCCACGGATCCCAGAAGTTACACTAGCCGGATCCCTTTTGAAAAGGAAGCGTGGGATCCGTCCTACTGGAAAACAGTTTTCATGCAAGATTAAAAACCACTATCTTTCTAAAAATAATAATCCACTAGAGCTTCAAAACCATGAGTTAGCTAAATACTAATTGTTAATAGAATATCTAGTAAAAACGTTAGATTATTATAGGTTGACCATAAACGTCTTCCCTTATTAACCCATCACTTCTATAGGTTCAACTATGACGCATGAATACAAGTTTGATTTTTCACTCACTAGCGTCTACACCCCGAACATTTCCCTTGAGCCCAACACACCTGGCAATCATGTCCGTGGGTTCAATAATCTCGAAAACCGTCACTTCCATGAAGGACGTATTGTAGACACCTCTCTACAATTCGAAGAAGGTATCAATACCTCCTTCCGAGCCATAGGACTAGAATGTCTTCTTGAAATTAACGAGAAGATATGTCCAAGGTTCATAATGGAATTCTTCCGTCAAGTGGAACTCGTTCGTAACGAGGATCGCTCTCTATCTCTTTGGTTTTATATCAAAAACCAAAAATTCACTTTAAGCCTTGGGCATTTTTCTCACATCCTCCGAATTCCAAACCATGGACAATGTGCCTTCACCGAAGATTGGTCTCTTGATTCTCTCTTCAATTTTCGTGAAGAAAATATCCCATATTGTTCACACATACCCTCTCCGGAAGAATTAACACGCATGATATGCAAACCTCGACCATATTACTCCAATCCAAACATTATCCATACACGGGATATCCGAGAAGAGTATAAGCCTACTGCTCTCATTCTACGTGAAAATGTTTGGAGTCTTAGGGGAAATCGAGATATTCTTCCTGCTTGTTGTGCTCACATGTTGTACTGTTTGCTAAGACAACAACCATACAATCTCGCCTACTTCTTCGCAAGGCGAATTGCAAATCTTCAAGGCTCCAAGAATAAACTCATCCCTTATGGAATGTTCTTGACACGCCTCTATCACAATGTTATGCACTTCCATCCTCAATTTCAAAGTCCGTTGTACGTACTTGTGAACAAGATGATGGAACCGCTAAACATATCTCTCATGAAGACTTTCTTCATTCATGATTCCACCAATACCCATCAATCACATAATGATCCTTGATTCGTTGTGAAGTGAGTGGTGAAAAAACACAATATCAACGTACATCAAAATAACCGTAAACTCCGACAAATCAACCCTTTAGGAAAAAGGTCAACGTATCAAATCTCACGGGTGTGATAAAAGTGATACCGGAAAAGTGATTTCCCGGGTCGTATCCCAACGAGGTGTGAATGGAAGGATTCGTTGAGTTCCGTGATTTGAACTTGAAAATGTTTTAATGATTTGTTTGTTTGAGTTACGATTACTACAAATTGATCAACGAGAAAGTAATTAAGGAAAGGGAACCCTAATAAACTAAAAATAAACTATCACTAAACCTAAGGAATGATAAAACAAAGCTACACTAAGCCCTAAGGTGCTAAAACGTAAAAACGTAAAAACCGGGAAACAACCCGAGCCATAAACGTAAAAATTTTGCAATTTAAGGGCTACGGGTGTGAAATCAATTTTCCTACGTTCTATTTGACTAAAAATAATTTTAGAAAAAGACCGGGTATTTTTTTGACTTTTAAATTAATTACTACGAATTAAAAACTATTAAACACTAATTAAATGATTAAAAATATTAAACTAGTTTTGAAAAATCTAAAAAATTCACTAAAAGTACTTTAAATGCTACTGGTCCTAAAAAAATATAAAAATGTGGTACTGCTTAAGAAAATAAGCTGCTAAAAAGCCAAATAAGCTACCAAACTAAAACTGAGTGTGTACTTAAATAATTAATTGTGCAACAAACTACCAGTCAAGTCCCAAGGGCGCGTTGGTTTGGAGGGTGTGTGTTGAGGCTTTGGTTTCTGAGTGAGGAGAGTAACCTGGGTTCGAATCCCACAGGTTACTCTTTTTTGCAAATAATTTTTTTTTTCAAAATTTCTTTCTGAAAATCAAAGAGGCCATCAAAATAAGTAATTTTTGTAAAAAACTTTCCTTGTGAAATGCCTGAAATAAGCTGTTAGAAACAGCTTATCTCAACAGTAAGCAAACAATAACAAACAAACACTCCTTTAATGACTTTTGTGCAATTTTAAAACAAAAAAAAAACTATGACGAAGCAGTGGATAAGCAAAGTGGGTAAGCGAATAAGCTAGAACATGTGCACATCTATCTGAGATAAGCTGCAAACAACTTAATAAGGGGAAGAACAGTTGGCAAATTAACTTAAACTAGGGAAATCCTAAATCTACTAAAATTGTAAAATAAGCATTTAAAGCCTAGAAATAAGCACTAATAAACTAAAAGCTAACCTAATCTATTCATACTAAAGAGCACAAGCCTAAATAAGCTGAGAGAAAACACCTGATAAGCAAATAAAAGGAGCAATTGTCGTATGTGCTGCTGGTGTGCAGGCCTAAAAACAACAGCAAGGGGTGCTGATTTCAGCTTATTTCAAAGCTGAATGGGTGGTTTCCAAGGCCAATAAAAGCTGCAAAAACACAGTTAGGGTGGTGGAGATTCAAGAGAGACAAAGTGGAACCCAAAAAAAAACTTTGACAGCTTAAAAATAAGCTGAGATCAGATGTTGTGGGGCTGATTTGGCTGCTGGTGCAGAATCAAAAAAAACAGTGAAAATAAAGACTTTGAACTCAACTTTTGACTATGCTATAGGTTTCTTTGATGCACAAAATTAGACTCAGAAGAAGTTGGCAATAAAAGGTCTTGAGAAGAATAAGTTTTTCCAAAGTTTACTACCAAATTAACTATAAAAACTGATCTTAAACAGCACCAGGCTGCTAATCTGCGCCTAGTTCAGTAAAAAAAATATCTCGAAACAAACTCTTACCAATCTTTGTTAAAACAATTCTTAACTTATGAAAACTATTTGAGGACTTTAACACTATTGACTGTAAAAGTCCAACTGGGTGAGAATGGGGTTTGTACCACTGTGACCCAGTTGACCCAAGCCTTTAATGTTGATATTGAACTATGATTGCTTTTCAAAACACTTAGTTGACCCCTAACTTTGAGATTTCCTTGTCACTTATACTAAAAGCAATTAAAACCTTCAAATAAACTTTAACACTACTTTAACCATAGAGCATAAAACTTAAAATATTTTTCATTGATAAAAAAACAGAATTACATCAGAACTAAGAAAACAAGAAAACTAAATTTTTAAAGATAAAACTAGGGATTTTTAAAAGAAAGAAACTAAAATAAAACTAAAACTAGGGTGCCTTATCATGGCTACAATCAGTCCTATTTATACTACAAGGTCTTCAATCTCTTCTCTTGTGTGCTTCTTGAACTCAATCCAAGCCCTCCAATATTTAGGTACAAATAAGCATCAATCTGAGCCATTGGTTGGGGTCCTTTTGAGCTTGGATTGCCACGGTGGCAATGGATTCATGTGACTTAGTCTTGGGTAGGGGAATGAGTAAGTTTGGGAAATGGGAGTTACTGGGTAACAGGGTTAAGGTGGATTTGGGTTATGATGTAGCTGGGTAAAAGAGGTCTTTGGAGGTGGAGTGTTTTGGGAAGCAGAGAAAGAGGATTAGGGTTCTTGGGTTTCTGGGTTTTGGGTAACAGGGAAAGAAAGGGGGGAGTTTAGGAGGGAAAATAGAAAGGGTGTGGGTCGGGTTATATGGCTGGGTTGGGTTTCTGGGTTTTGGGTAACAGGGAAAGAAAGGGGGGAGTTTAGGAGGGAAAATAGAAAGGGTGTGGGTCGGGTTATATGGCTGGGTTGGGTTTGGGTGGACCGGGTAGGCAAGGGTGGATTGGGCTTGGGGTGTTAATATAGGATTTGGATTGAACCCATATGAGACCTTAGGGATTAAAACTGCCAAAACTAAAAATTCAGGGACCACTCGCGTAATTTCTGATAAGTATAATCCAAGGGCCTAAATTTGACAATCTCAAATAATGCAAGGACTGAATCTGCCAAATTGTGAAACCTGAGGGGTAAACTTGTAATTTTCCAAAGATTATCAAAAGGACCAATTTTTTGACAAGTTTAATTTTCCCAAGGACAAAAAATAATAATTTTCAAATTAAAAATGTCCTGGGGTAATTTCTGTCAATCTTTGAAATTTCAGGGACTAAAGTTGCCATTTTGCAAAATTGAATTTTATAAGGCTAATTTTGACAACTTGTTATGAATAATTAACTTGTTATGAATAACCAGGGACTAGATTTGACAATTTATGCATAAAATACAGTCTAAATATTTTTTCTGTCTTTTTGAGACTTTTCAAAGTGTTTTTGACTGTTTTTGCAGTGTAGAAGGAACAAAAATGATGAGTATTTACACACTCATCAATCCCCCACACTAAACTATTGCTAGTCCCTAGCAATCTTTTGAGAAAACTTAATGGATTTGAATCTCTTTACCAAAAGCCATTACTTCTGGAGTAGCCAAATGTTTCAGTTCAAGTAAGAACTATGGTACACTGATAACCATATGATTTTGAGCAAATCACCAGCTTTCAACGGTTTTGATTTGTCTTTACCAGAAGCCGTTTGCTTCTGGACTAGCCAACTCTTAGATAAAATACCTTTGGTGAGTCGATTACCAATTATGGTTTTCCAACTGCCTTTACCACAAGCCATAAACTTGCGGGCTAGCCAACTCTTCACTAATTAAAGATATGGTGAGCTGAACACCATACAATTTTGGGCAAATTGCAAGCCGTCAACGGATTTGAGATATCTTTACCAAGAGCCGTTTGCTCCTGGATTAGCCAATCCTTTTGTTTATTAGACATGGCGGACTGATAACCATAAGCTGAGTAAGTGCAAAACACTTACTCCAAAAAAAAAATTTGGGCCAAAAATGGGGGAATAGGGTGGTAATACATATGATAAAATTCGTGAGAATTCCCCCCCACACTAGAAATGAATATTGCCCTCAATATTCAAAGTACCGGCGGTTATTCCGAAACTGAGAACGTAAAGGGAAATACTACGGCCATTATTTGAATTTTTTTTTTTTTTTTTTTTTTTTTTTTTTTTTTTTTAGAAAAATTTATATACAACAGCGGGGGGCAACACCCCCACACTAGGGTGGTAGAAAGTAGAAAGAAGTCAGAAATACGGGTGAAAACCCATATAATGTGCTACTGTTTTTGATTCCCGAGTCGCTAGCTTGACTCGACCCCGTATTCATTTGTTCTTGGGGAAGCAACGTGGAAAACCAATCTCGATCGGACTTTCGTTCACAGTGTTAATAAACATATGAACATCAGAAAGTTCCACACCGACGAGATACAACCGCGGTATTGTTAATAGTAGAAACTATAAAGGGTGATACCGGGGTCAAAGATGGTGTCCTCATTCCCGAAAGAGAAAGGGGAAAGAGCAACCACACCATATGTGAAGAATGGAATAAAGATGTGCATGAGAATGCAAGTCCATTCCTCATCAGTAAAAAGCAAATCACCATTTTTGACATTTTTAAGCTTAGTCTTGAAGTTTGTGTGGTGATTGTCAACAGAATTTCCGGTAGGGAGGGTTGGAAACGGTTCTTCAATCAACAGATTTTCCAGAAAAAGGATGTCTCCCTCCGAATCAAAGTAAGTATTATCAATTCCTGTTGGAATCGAATCATCACTAAGAAAGGCATCGACTTCATTCCAAAAGTTGTCATCTTCCTCATCCGGAGTGAGAGAAGGGATGGAAGAGTCGGAAATAATAAGACTAGGAGATGATGGATCATTTTTGAGCAATTCTTCAATGGGAAGAATGTCTCCCATTGGATCACAAACATCATCATCCAATCCAGATGAAACCGAAGAGAGTCTGGTTTCATTCACAGAGTTAACAAACTCAATACGATAAACTGATTCCGGAGGTGGGACAAGTGGTGTGCTCTTAGAGCTAGCAATTTCCACCACTTCCGATAAAGTCTCCGATTCTAGATCATCATCATCAAGAACACTCTGGACTTCCTTGGTACAACTTTCAAACCATTTGTTTGAACCAGGGTTGATTTTCAAAGCTTTTAGCTCAGCATGTTTTTGGTGACTCCTCTTAACCGTGAAATTTGAGAGTGTTGCATTGATTCTTTCAGATTTTTGATCAATTGTGGCAACACTATGTTTGTATAGAGGTTTGGAGTTCTGATTGATATTAAACGTGAGTTCTTCGTTGTTAACCCGTATGGTCAACTCTTCAGCAAATACATCAATTAGAGCACGGCTCGTTCTCAAGAAAGCTCTCCCTAAGATGAGGGGAACTCTAGGATCTGCATCAAAGTCTACTACAACAAAGTCAGTAGGAAAGTGAAACTTTCCTACTTTCACCACGACATCCTCGGCTATCCCAAGTGGACGAGTTTGGGTACGGTCCGCTAGCTCGAGTGTCATACAAATGGATGTAAGTTTAGGAAGAGACAGTTTCTTCCATACTGAGAGTGGCATGAGGTTAATGCTTGCGCCAAGATCGGCCAAGGCGGAGCATTGAACCATCCCCAAGAAATCACACGGGATTAAAAACCTGCCGGGGTCTTCAAGCTTTTTGGGAAGCTTCTTGAGAAGGACCACTGAGCATTGCTCATTGAGAGGCGTTTTAGCCATCTCAGATAACTTATCTTTGTTGTTCAGCAAGCCTTTAAGCGTGGATGCAAATTTGGGCATTAGAACGAGAGCATCAACGAAGCTTATATCAAAGTGCAGTTCATTGAAAATTTGGAAAATTTTTTCCATTTGCTCTTTGGTTTTGTCTTTGAGCTTCTCATCATGCAATCTTGATGGGTAAGGAAGCTGACTAGACTTTTGAGCCGGGACGGAAGTCATTTCTGGCTCAGAATTTGTCTTTGGAACTTCGGGTTCCGGACTTAAAGCTTGGACTACCGAAGGTGGGACGTGTGCGGTACTTCGTGGGCTTGAGAAATGCACCTTGTCCGTTGTATCCTTGGTAACTTGACTCATTGCTCCTGGTGGAGGAGGCATTGGAGTCGAAGGTCCATTGTGCGTCTTACCACTACGAGTGGTTACGGCTTTCAACTCGGCATTTGGATTAGGAACTGTATTGCTTGGGAGTCCTCCAGAAGATGACGAAGCTTTGTTCATATTCATGTTCATGAAACTGCTCATCATATTCTTCAACTCATTTGTCTGCCGAGACATTGTGGTATCAATTTCCTTTTTTAGCTCAACTCTCATGTTATTGATCTGAGTTTTCATTGAACGTATGCTTGACTCAGTAATTTTCATGAAGTCATTTGGTAGGGGAGCTTGAGAAGGTTGTTGATAACTTTGCTGATTTGGAGCTTGATATGGTTGGTTGAAATTGTTCCGGTTCTGATTGAAATTTTGAGAGTTATTGAAGTTTTGTCCTTGATTTGGAACAAAACGATTCTGATTGCCATGGTTTTGCACAGGAGGAAAACCAGGTGGTGTCATACCGCTAGGTGCACGGTATTGAGGATCAGCTTGTGGTCGGTATTGATTGTGGTTTACAGAAGCTACGGGAGCTTGGTAAAAAGAAGCATCGGTTGCTGGACAATCATAATACGCGTGAGGACCACTACAAGTTTCACACACCTTGTTCACGGCTTTGATTGGTTCCGGTTTATGAATTTCGCTTTTGATTTCCTTTACCTCTTTCATCATACAACGGATGACGTCCGTTAGAGCGGCTAACGGAGCTGCTAACTCGGAAGAGTTACCGGATGAAGAAGCAGGAGTGTTCGGAATATTGATTTTGTTGCGAGAAATAGGAACTTTTGATTTTATTTCGCAAATCTCAATCACATCTTTAGGCTTACGATTCAAGATATTGCCACCTGCGGCTGCGTTCAAAGAATCTTGATCGTTACCGTTCAACCCATTATAAAAGATATTAACTTGTTGAAGCTCCGTGAATTCATGATGGGGGCATTTCCTGAGGAGATCTTTGAATCTCTCCCATGCCTCTCCAAAGTTTTCATCAAAATTTTGACGAAATCCAGAAATTTCATTTTTAAGATTAGTCGTCTTTGATGGAGGAAAGAAATAATTGACAAACTTTTGAACAAGATCCTCCCAAGTTTCGATGGATCGAGGGGGTTCTTTTTCCAGCCAAATTCGGGCTGCCCCCTCAAGTGAGAACGGAAATAGCATCAGTTTGATCACTTTTTGTGGCACATCCTTGTAATTGATAGTTGAGGTCAACTTGTTAAACCAACGGATGTGTGCATACGGGTCTTCTCGATCAAACCCGTGGAATTGATTCGTAGAAACAAGTTGGATCAAATGCGTCTTCAATTCAAAGTGATCAGAATTGATTGGTGGTAAAACGATGGCATCTCCATAACCCTCGGTGGGTGCCTGGAGCATTTCCGCCATAGTTCGTTCGTCTGCCATTTTGTTGTTTGGAATAGTACGAATCTCGGGTTCGACTATTCGGGCAGCACGTCTATGAGAACGTCTTCTAGGAATTTCTACTAGATCACGAAAAGGGCTCAATGATCTAGAAGAACGAGTGCGCATGCACTAGACGTAACTCGAGGAAACAAGAGAATTATGAAAATGGGGAAAGAAGAATCTTTTTTGGGTTTTATTGAAAAGTAAAAGATAATAACAAATCCAATTAAAACAATATCGAGGCAAAACGACAGTGAACTTAAACCAATAATCCCACGTGAAATGATCACTTCTATAAGTAAAACGCACAAAGGAGCGGAGAGACTTTATTAGGTCAGCGCGAAGCTTATTAAAAACCCGTCTCTTTTCAGCCGCAATTTAATGTCAGGCCGTCCTTATACCCCTCACACAGTTTGTTAAACCGATAAAAGTAAACCAAATCACGAGCGATCCAAAGGCAAGTTTTAAATCTTTTGTTCAGGAACTTATAATGATAACACCTCAGTTGAGAATGTTATATTGATTATGCCTTCTATATTATTTAAAACAACAAGGAAAATCTTTTTGTATTTTTAATCTTTTACATATATATACAAAGAAAAGAAAAATATTTTTGTATTTTGTATTTTTTATAAAAACAATAACTTCACGAGGAAGGTTCTTCAAGTCACTAATCGCAAAAACTTCACGATATTGTCGCAACACACCTCCCCGGCAGCGGCGCCAAAATTTGGTTCGTGTAAAGTGAGTGGTGAAAAAACACAATATCAACGTATATCAAAATAACCGTAAAATCCGACAAATCAACCCTTTAGGAAAAAGGACAACGTATCAAATCTCACGGGTGTGATAAAGGTGATACCGGAAAAGTGATTTCCCGGGTCGTGTCCCAACGAGGTGTGAATGGAAGGATTCGTTGAGTTCCGTGATTTGAACTTGAATTGGTTTTAATGATTTGTTTGTTTGAGTTACGATTACTACAAATTGATCAACGGGAAAGTAATTAAGGAAAGGGAACCCTAATAAACTAAAAATAAACTATCACTAAGCCTAAGGAATGATAAAACGAAGCTACACTAAGCCCTAAGGTGCTAAAACGTAAAAACGTAAAAACCGGGAAACAACCCGAGCCATAAACGTAAAAATTTTGCAATTTAAGGGCTACGGGTGTGAAATCAATTTTCCTACGTTCTATTTGACTAAAAATAATTTTAGAAAAAGACCGGGTATTTTTTTGACTTTTAAATTAATTACTATGAATTAAAAACTATTAAACACTAATTAAATGATTAAAAATATTAAACTAGTTTTGAAAAATCTAAAAAATTCACTAAAAGTACTTTAAATGCTACTGGTCCTAAAAAAATATAAAAATGTGGTACTGCTTAAGAAAATAAGCTGCTAAAAAGCCAAATAAGCTACCAAACTAAAACTGAGTGTGTACTTAAATAATTAATTGTGCAACAAACTACCAGTCAAGTCCCAAGGGCGCGTTGGTTTGGAGGGTGTGTGTTGAGGCTTTGGTTTCTGAGTGAGGAGAGTAACCTGGGTTCGAATCCCACAGGTTACTCTTTTTTGCAAATAATTTTTTTTTTTCAAAATTTCTTTCTGAAAATCAAAGAGGCCATAAAAATAAGTAATTTTTGTAAAAAACTTTCCTTGTGAAATGCCTGAAATAAGCTGTTAGAAACAGCTTATCTCAACAGTAAGCAAACAATAACAAACAAACACTCCTTTAATGACTTTTGTGCAATTTTAAAACAAAAAAAAAACTATGACGAAGCAGTGGATAAGCAAAGTGGGTAAGCGAATAAGCTAGAACATGTGCACATCTATCTGAGATAAGCTGCAAACAACTTAATAAGGGGAAGAACAGTTGGCAAATTAACTTAAACTAGGGAAATCCTAAATCTACTAAAATTGTAAAATAAGCATTTAAAGCCTAGAAATAAGCACTAATAAACTAAAAGCTAACCTAATCTATTTATACTAAAGAGCACAAGCCTAAATAAGCTGAGAGAAAACACCTGATAAGCAAATAAAAGGAGCAATTTTCGTATGTGCTGCTGGTGTGCAGGCCTAAAAACAACAGCAAGGGGTGCTGATTTCAGCTTATTTCAAAGCTGAATGGGTGGTTTCCAAGGCCAATAAAAGCTGCAAAAACACAGTTAGGGTGGTGGAGATTCAAGAGAGACAAAGTGGAACCCCAAAACAAACTTTGACAGCTTAAAAATAAGCTGAGATCAGATGTTGTGGGGCTGATTTGGCTGCTGGTGCAGAATCAAAAAAAACAGTGAAAATAAAGACTTTGAACTCAACTTTTGACTATGCTATAGGTTTCTTTGATGCACAAAATTAGACTCAGAAGAAGTTGGCAATAAAAGGTCTTGATAAGAATAAGTTTTTCCAAAGTTTACAACCAAATTAACTATAAAAACTGATCTTAAACAGCACCAGGCTGCTAATCTGCGCCTAGTTCAGTAAAAAAATATCTCGAAACAAACTCTTACCAATCTTTGTTAAAACAATTCTTAACTTATGAAAACTATTTGAGGACTTTAACACTATTGACTGTAAAAGTCAAACTGGGTGAGAATGGGGTTTGTACCACTGTGACCCAGTTGACCCAAACAGCCTTTAATGTTGATACTGAACTATGATTGCTTTTCAAAACACTTAGTTGACCCCTAACTTTGAGATTTCCTTGTCACTTATACTAAAAGCAATTAAAACCTTCAAATAAACTTTAACACTACTTTAACCATAGAGCATAAAACTGAAAATATTTTTCATTGATAAAAAAACAGAATTACATCAGAACTAAGAAAACAAGATAACTAAATTTTTAAAGTTAAAACTAGGGGTTTTTAAAAGAAAGAAACTAAAATAAAACTAAAACTAGGGTGCCTTATCATGGCTACAATCAGTCCTATTTATACTACAAGGTCTTCAATATCTTCTCTTGTGTGCTTCTTGAACTCAATCCAAGCCCTCCAATATTTAGGTACAAATAAGCATTAATCTGAGCCATTGGTTGGGGTCCTTTTGAGCTTGGATTGCCACAGTGGCAATGGATTCATGTGACTTAGTTTTGGGTAGGGGAATGAGTAAGTTTGGGAAATGGGAGTTACTGGGTAACAGGGTTAAGGTGGATTTGGGTTTTGATGTAGCTGGGTAAAAGGGGTCTTTGGAGGTGGAGTGTTTTGGGAAGCAGAGAAAGAGGATTAGGGTTCTTGGGTTTCTGGGTTTTGGGTAACAGGGAAAGAAAGGGGGGAGTTTAGGAGGGAAAATAGAAAGGGTGTGGGTCGGGTTATATGGCTGGGTTGGGTTTCTGGGTTTTGGGTAACAGGGAAAGAAAGGGGGGAGTTTAGGAGGGAAAATAGAAAGGGTGTGGGTCGGGTTATATGGCTGGGTTGGGTTTGGGTGGACCGGGTAGGCAAGGGTGGATTGGGCTTGAGGTGTTAATATAGGATTTGGATTGAACCCATATGAGACCTTAGGGATTAAAACTGCCAAAACTAAAAATTCAGGGACCACTCGCGTAATTTCTGATAAGTATAATCCAAGGGCCTAAATTTGACAATCTCAAATAATGCAAGGACTGAATCTGCCAAATTGTTAAACCTGAGGGGTAAACTTGTAATTTTCCAAAGATTATCAAAAGGACCAATTTTTTGACAAGTTTAATTTTCCCAAGGACAAAAAATAATAATTTTCAAATTAAAAATGTCCTGGGGTAATTTCTGTCAATCTTTGAAATTTCAGGGACTAAAGTTGCCATTTTGAAAAATTGAATTTTATAAGGCTAATTTTGACAACTTGAAAATCCCTAAGGGCCTTTTATGAAAAATTAACTTGTTATGAATAACCAGGGACTAGATTTGACAATTTATGCATAAAATACAGTCTAAATATTTTTTCTGTCTTTTTGAGACTTTTCAAAGTGTTTTTGACTGTTTTTGCAGTGTAGAAGGAACAAAAATGATGAGTATTTACACACTCATCAATCCTCCTAGTGAAGACACTCAAGGAACCTAGAATAGTCAAATAGGATCAATTCTACTCTGTAATCCTATCTCTTCCATGAAATAAAACATCTTACATTTGATTTCCTAGTTTTAGAACTCCCTTAAACAAAACTTGGAATATAATGCATTGTCAAAGATCATTGCATACCTTTAGTAAAGGTTCTGTCTAACAGATAGACGGATCCCAAATGTTGTACTAAACGGATCCCTACTTCTAGGGAACCGTGGGATCCGGCAAAACAGAAAATGCAATTGCAAGCATTATATGTCAAAACACATCCCTTAGAACACCTCACACTAAGCTAAACATAGTGTCTTAAGATTGATTAAGACTTTATCAAGATAGGTTGACCTTTCCTACTCTTTCCAACTCACATAGATCACATTCTAAGGCTTTGTTAGATCTACCATTTCAATCCATCACTCTTCCGCTCCCAAAACTCACACTTTATTCTTCTTATATGATCTCTCACAACTAGGTTAGAAGTCCTTCGATTATGACAATATTGATCATTAATCAATCTCACCTCAAAATTGATCAAAGTTGATCAAATCCTAGTTTTTCCCATCTCATAACCATTAGGATATTTTCCAAAACATAATCCTAAGACACAACCTGATCTCTAGGATCATTTAGTTTCATTTAACTTCAATTGACATCTTTAATGTCATCCTTGCTCATCCATTGGTACTTGTTGAAAGTTCCAAATCCTTCCATAAATAACAATCATTAGCTACACCACTCATTGCCTTCAAACACTTAAGCGCCCCTTCATTTAAAACACTTAGGAGAACTGAAACACTCAAGGTGATGTAGGTCTAGGATCTTAGAAACATCATTTCCACTCTTTCATAAACTGCTGAACGCCGGATCCCTAGAACTAGCCTATACGGATCCCTCTGAGAAGGGAACCGTGGGATCCGGATGACAGTCTATGACAAATTTTACTAAAACAAATCATTTCAACTCAAACACTCCATCTCATCTTAAATGAGTTCCTAGAACAGCACAACCTCTGTAGTTGACTCTTGTGCATGCTAATCATCACATTCCAATGAATCTTAGTGGCTTAGAGCTTAAATGCACTTTCCAAATCTTTTGGTTTATAAACCACCTTGTTAGGACCTCCATAGTCATCACTCCCATTCTAACTTTCAGCCTTTTCAATCTCTTCAAATCATCTCATCATGAGAAAAACCCCAAGTAACAACCTATCCACCAAAGAACCACCCATCAAAAGGGCTTGTGTTGTACATGAAATCTCTTCAACCGAATCATCTTCGGTCAAATCAACAAACCTTCATCATCCAATCAAACCAATTCCTAAAAGGATAGTACCCACAAAACTACCTATATCAAACACAACCATACCTCCTAGGCCAAACAATATAATCTCCACTAAACCATCACCTTTGGTTCCTAGAACTATCTCTTTTACATCCCCACAATCATGACCTCACCTCTACCATTTAGAGGACTTGCCACCTAGGTCGTCTCATCCGCTTCCGCCAACAACATTCTCCTCATTAGGAGGAACAATGATTCAAAATCAAGGTGTTGAGTCAACACTTGCTCCGGCTTCCTTTTCGCCGTTTCCATCATATAATCCCATTTGGATTATAAGAAATCATCAAAGTCAACCTCCCGACCTTATGGAAGTTGACACATCTTTACCACCATCATCATTCTTGATCGAACCATTCCTAAATGGACTTCCACCAATCCCTCCATCATTCGAGGCTCCTCAAACCACTTCAATTGACCCTTTGAATCAAGCCACTTCATTTCATCCACCACCACTACCTAGCCATGACAAAGATTGCTATCATTGTCAACATGTTGAAATTTTGATACATGAAGTACGAGAAGACCAACGTTTCATGTTCTATCATCTCCTCGAACGTTTCGACGAGATTAAACCTAAAACATAAATTGAGCTAGAAGATTATAGTGGTGTCTAAGTGTAAGCTCCCGGAAAATTTCAATGTACTTAACGCTTTAATCAGGAATTAAACACGATCTGTTTCGTCATGAAATTTTCTGAACATCACATTTGCATATCATTTGGCATATGCATGATCAACGCAGTTTGAGCATTCATAAAAATACCGTTGTGATCTAAATAAATTTCCCCACTATCCTGATAATCCTAAAATACGTAATGAATACGTAAAAATTTGTAAAAATTTACGAATTTAACTATAACAAAAATATATAAAATTCGTATAGGGCCTCGGAACTCATTGGACTTTTCACCACTCGAACCCGACACGTAAATGGGCCTTACGACCGGATCAAGCCCACCCCATTATCCCTTTGGGCTTAACTTTAGTTCACGAGCCCACGAGATAAGCCCAACACAACTAAAAACCATCTCGGGCCTAACATAGTACACGAATAAACTTGGAAGCCCAACTTACCCATATTTCCTTTGCAATGGGCCTCATTCACAACCCTTAGCCCATGATCATACATTAAGAAACTTGTAGTAAATATTTTTGGGTGTTTCCTTTCTGTTGTAAACGAACGAGCAAACAAGAAACAAGAAACCAAGCATGAGAGTCAAATACATCTCCACTAAGAATCCTAAGTCAAGTGCCCTTGCGTATGAATGCATAAAGAGGAGACAAATACCCCATGTTAGCCACCCTAACCACAATATTTAATTCCCTACACCCTTGATTATCCATTTTACTTAAGAGACCTTTGGATATTATGCTCCCTAACCACCCTCCTTGACGTCGACTAAACCAACCAAGACCCTAAAGTTTTGCTGCCACTCTCCACACGCATGAAAACATGCTTCAAACATGACCAAGTTAAATGTACATGTGGCTAATAAGTCCTAGAACTTGGGAAGCTAGGAGTTAAATATTTGAAAGGCCATGCCTAAACTTTCCTTGTAACCATTTAAATACTTGGCAAATCACTTCACTCTCATTCACTCTCAAAAACTGATTCTCCAACTCACCAACTAAGCTCACACACGTCTCTCACTTGTAAATCATCCACTGTGAAGTTCGAGTCAAGCAAAGGAGTTTTAACTCGTGTAGTTGGGTGTAGAAGAGGAAGGTTTAAGCTAGAAGAATACTTGAGTAAATAGGAATACGGGTAACAAGTTATAAGGAGAACAAGGAGTACTCGAGTTCATTCGACACGTTCACTCATCTCACGTATCATCTCCACTCCAAGTGAGTGTTGTAAGTTTCATTAGAACCTTCTCACCTTTCATTTTCGATACTTATTTCTGTTATCACAAGTAAAATGTTACACTTATGCATGCACCAAATGGATTGACTAACTTAAACCTACATCGAGCCCAAGGAAACCAAGAGCTCTTTCGAGTTTATTTGTAATAAGCCGAACTTATAAGCTCGTCACCTTGTGGTAGAGTGTGAAATAAAAACTAAAATGAAAAACCATGGCACATTAAGAACTAAAATGTTTAACAAGATGGGAAGAAGAAGTAATGGAAACAAGAAAAATGGGTACCATGCATGACCACGATCACAGTGGCCCATATACAAGATTTTAACGCAAGGACTGTGCAATATATATAGCGTATAACGTAGAAATAAAGCACAAAAAGAGCCTAGCTCAGTTGGTTGGTGCGTGTTGCCTTGGACGAGAGGTCCCTAGTTCGATTCCCACTTGTAGCACTTTTTCCTTTCTTTTTGTTTTATAACTTTCACAGCTTGGCACAATACACCCCTCCACTTCAAATAAACTCATAACTAAATAAGTAAATATTTAAATGTGTAACAAAAGTTAATTTTATAAAAATCGGTTTTACCGAGGGACTAAAGGTGTCAAATCTGAAAACTTTAAGTATATGATACTTATGGGTACAAAGTGTTATTTTTTTAAAAGTTTAGGGACTAAACTTGTACTTTTTGTAACTCGAGGGTAATAAGTGTAAATTGGAGAAAAGCTTAGCAAAACTTATGATTTCATTATAGCCTCGTAAAAATAAGTATTTTGACCACATGGGCGTAATATTTTCAATAGCGATGAATTTAATTTATGTATATATATTTTAGAAAATAATTAAGTATATGTAAAAAGATACATATTTCGATAAAATACTCGAGGAATCTAAATACGTTAAAATGCGCAACAAATCTATTAAGATCACAACGGGGAAAACATTTCACTTATGCGTAAGTGAGGATCATTAATTAAGGCAATGTAGCATGTAAATTAACTTAAAACGTTAATCACGATCGCACACTATTGGATTGGACAATCCAATGATCTATTGAATAAGAATATTCAATGCTCTATTATTTTGGTCGCGAACCAAAATGCTCATTACTGAGACTCGCCATCTCATCATTTTAGGTTTCGAGTTGGAACCTCCGCTACATTGTGCTTGATCTATTTTTGCGTGTGCATTATCATCAAGGTGAGTTCATAGCCTCGCTTTTACTTTATTTTTATAAACCCCGCGAGGGAGATACATGCTCTAAACTAGAACACAAGGTTTTTCATAAATGCTTGATCTTCTTGATTATTGGTACTGCCTAAGTTGTTAGCCACAAGTCCCCTGATCATGAACCATTAGTCACCGCGAGTGAACGTAGATATCGTGAATAGTACTATGGGGATTAACGAACCCCGTTTCGGTTATAGAGAAATAACCGGGGCGCACCATATCGAATTTCTTTAGGTAATTGGCTATTACCTCCTTTGGGGCATATTTTTCGTACACTGGTAATTCGGTGTATGCAGTTGAGTCTTGGTTTCATGAGCTTAGTGCATAATAATCTGTGATATTTTTCTTATGATATTGTTAGTTTACAATGATCATGATCTTATACTTGTGTTCAACTTATTTTAAACCTATGGATTTCACTCAACATTTTTGTTGACCTTTTTAAATGTTATCTCAGGTAATCAGTGAAGATTATGACCAAGGTGCGGAACGGGGCATGGCAAGGCTTATCTGGTGGTGTAAAACATAAAAGTTATCATTTCTTTCAAACTCATGATCTTTCTTTTGGGAAAAACACTTGATCTATTTACAATATTTTGTAACAAACTATGAGTTTTCGATGAATGATAACTATTTTAATAAAACGTCTCTTTCGAGTCGTTTTCTATAATTATTGACTATGATCTCCATTCAAGTAACACCTGAATTAGTCTTCCGCTGTCATTAAGATTTTCGGGGGTGTTACACTAAGCTTCAAGCGTTAGTTGGTCTAAGAAATTCCTAGTTATGTATTGTCTATTTTCTTATTTTTGAGTCATGTATATCATAACTCTTGTTTTATTAAATGGAATTACATGCTACTTGTTATTTTTCTGAGAATATGTATTCATATCTCATTTATGTGATAACATTACTTGTTATATCACCTTTGCTGATTTTAGTCATCAGCCAAACGGATTCCTTAGTTTTGCCTAGACGGATCCCTACTAGAAGGGAACCGTGGGATCCGTGGTACAGAAGCACAAATTTCTACTAACTTGAGTCTCTTTTGCCGGAAATTATGCACTATACTCTTGTTTTTCTAACCCTTACTTTGTAGATTTTCAAAATAACACATGAAGATTTTGACACCATAAAAGCTAGGGGGAGCTTTGTGTCAAACAAAATTGCAAAATCATTTGCAACTTAATCCAATTTTGGATTACACTTCATGATACCCCATTGCAACTTTGCAATATTCGAGGGGGAGCACGTTCTCGTCACTTAGACGAACCATTTGCAAACTTAATTGCAAACACAAGTAGCTTATTTTACATTATGTCCTTGACGCCCTTTTTCAAAGGGATGGACTCGTCAAAGGGGAGTTAAGACGAGTACCAATCCCGTCACTTGCTCTCGTTACATTTTTTATAATTTTTCTTATAAAAATTGTGTTAGTTTCTTCAAACACTTTTTGTTTCGACAAAAAGGGGGAGAAGAAAGTAAAAACTACAAATTCAAACGTTTACAAATTTTAGCTTTTCCTTAAAATAATTTTATGTTTTGTCATCAACAAAAAGGGGGAGATTGTTAATACAAATAAGCCGTAAAAACGTTTATTTATATTTTACGATATTCTAATGTTTTGTCGATAACAAAAGTAAAATCATATTAACGAAACAAATAAAATACGTAAATGGTTTGAACTAATAGTTTTCTAACATACTTACATTTTCACATAAAACACTATAACAAGATTAAGTGATTTTATATTTTAGATACACATGTACAACAACTAGTGTTTACATATTGGCTTAACAAGTTTAAGTAATTCTATGAGTTAGATACATATGTACAACAACTAGTGTTTACATATTGGGTTAATACATACTTATATTAAGTACACTAAAATGGGTAAAAACGAGTATGTACTAAAATGGGTAAAAGCAAGTATATACTAAATAGATAAAAACTAGCAAATGGTTTTGACCCATAACCCATGGTTTTATATATACCACTTACACAAGTTCAGTGTATCCTTAAGGTACATTGTATCTAGATAGAAAACCATGGATCAACCCATAACCCATGACCCATAACCCAAAATACCCATGGGCAAAGAGGAGCGGACCACGGATCCCTAGCTTTGTGCTAGCCGGATCCCAAGTGGAAGGGATCCGTGGGATCCGGGGAAACAGTAGGTTTTTCCTCTATAAATAGTGAGCCATTTCTTCATTATATCTCACCCCTCTCTAACATACTTTCTCCCCTGAGTTAAATCTCACTAACCATAGATCCAAGAGATCTATGTTTGTAGTTTTGTTTTTGTGTGATCTTTTAGGTTCCTCTTAAAGGGAAGATCACCACCTTTGAAGTCGAGCAAGCTCAAGTCCATGAGTTGCCAAGCTTCCTCATCATCAAGGCTATTGAAGTCCTCTTGTTGATGATCCCTTTCTTTCTTCAAAGAAGCGTAGTGTTAAAGACATTAGTGAAAGATGTCTCAAGTGTCAAGACGAAGATATTAGTGAAGGGTATCTATCGTCTATAGGATAAGCACTTGTGGTAGGTGCTTAGAAGTCAAGACAAGAAGCATTAGTGAAAGGTGCTTAGAAGTGAAGACACAAGACATTAATGAAAGGTGTCTTGTAGATCTAATCAAAGACATTAGTGAAAGGTGTCTTGTAGATCTAATCAAAGGCATTAGTGAAAGGTGCCTTAGATGTACATTCGATATGGTGTGTTTCGATGTACTAGATAGACTAGCATTAGATCCAAGGATATTGATGTCCTTGATGATGTTGTAAAGGAGTAGATCTCCTTTGGGATTAGTCGTTGGTGTAGTGTGGTAGTAGTTCCTCCATTGCAATGGAACTAGGTACTTAGCCTAGTACCTAATAAAGGGTAGGCGACGTTGTGAAGGTGTAGTTCACCTAAGGTGTGAAAGAACTCGGTGGTTAGCCTAGCACCGTATAAAGGGTAGGCGACGTTGTGTTAGGTGTGGTTCGCCTTGGTGTGAAAGAACTCGGTATTTAGCTTTGTACCGGAAAAAGATTAAGCGAGGTTGTGAAGGCTTCTCCGCCATAAGGAGATTGGTGTAGTGATTACAAACTCTCGAGTAGGTGACTCGGGGAGTGGAGTAGGGCAAGGAAGGTGTCCTTGTAGCCGAACCACTATAAATACTCGCGTTGTGGTTTTGTGCTTCTTACTCTTATCTTTTCATAACATATCTTTATATGCTTGTTTATCAACATCCAACACATACAACCAAGTAGATTGACATAAGTCGATCTAAATAGTTTAAAAGGAAGTTTTAATTGGTAAAACTATTCAACCCCCCCCCCCTCCTTCTAGTTTTCCACAATTTCTTCTGGCCGTGGTTTCATTTGTGCTGGCAGTGGTTCCATACTTAGAATAATTCCTTTCATTGGAACCTAAAACCCAACACGTCTTGTTAGACTTCTTCCTGAATGCGTTTTGGATTGAATTGCTCCTGAATGTGTTGTGATAAGATTGCTCTAAGATGAGTTTCTGAATATATTCTTAGATGCGACTTGACGTTAGTTTGAATGTTCTTGACTGTGATTTAGGATGGTTTAGTTCTTGAATGCGTTTTGGGTAAGACTGTTCTGGAAAGCGTTTTTGATTCTTATGTACAATTTGATGTTAGATGCTCGGATGCATTTTGATAAAATTGATATTCTTGGTTGCGATTTGGTTGTGTTTCTTGGATGCTTTTTGTTAATACGATGCTTGTCTGCGACTTGATTAAAATATACAGGGTGCGATTTGATATAATGCGTCTAGTGTCAAAACTCATAAAATGCGTTATGATCTCTATGCGTTTTGTCTCAAATACATTGGTTTTGCTTTTTTATATATAAAGGATAATTTTATTAAAATATGTAGGACCCACCATGCCCATATTTTATCTCACTGCGACTTGTCATATAGAACTGCGTTTTGTGTCAATGTGTTTTGTTTAACTTATGTGTTTTGACCTAGTGCGGTTTGACCCTATGCGTTTTGTCCGAATACATTTTGTTAATTCTGTGGTTTCATATTGTGCGTCTTGTGTTCTTACTGCAATTTGACTAGCAATGCGAATCGTCCTTCTGCGTTTGATGTGCATAACCTATTTGCTGCGTTTTGATTAGTTTGTCAATAATGCGATTTGAGCCTTCCATTATGTTGTCATTTATGCGTTCTGTCTCATGTGGTTGCATTATACGTTTTGTCCCAAATGTCATATGTGTATTTTGCAATGTGACCTCGTGTGATTTATCACCTTTGACTTGATCACCACAAATTGACAAAACAGAGTTTTGTGTATCTTGTAATGGTGATCAATGTGACATAATCCAGTGAGTGTCTCATTTCTCTTTAAGTGCTTGCTATTCTATGATTTTGTCTTAGGATATCCTATGCTTTGGTGGTCGTTCTCATATGATCTTATCGTTTAAGCTCTATTTCACATCTAACACTATAATCCTGCAAATATCTTTCCTTGTGGTTGTGTTTGGTACAAATACTATGGCTGACTGGGTAGCTATTGAAAAGAGCAACTGCTACCTAGACGTATTTCAATGCTGACTGGATAGCTATTGAAAAGAGCAACTGCTACATAGACATGGACAGAACCCAACCTAACTGATTTAGGAAAACCAATTATAAGTATTTGTAGTATTTGGAAAACTCAAATGTACTAGATTTCAATCGCCGAATCGTTCCTAGCGAGGGATGAATAGAATTTTAAACTCACGTCGCGTTATTCGGGATTTGAATTGTTTAAAAGTGATTATGTGATTTCTAAACTACGGGGCAAGCAATAATAACGGAAAGCAATTAAAACTACTAAATCTAAGGTGCAAACAAGGAATTTCAACTAATTATGCAAATTTAATGTAAAACGTAAATTACGAATTATCTAAAACGTATTCTAAAATGCAAATCAATCTAATTTAACTCCTAAAAGTGAACTAATAATTTTCTACAGCTAATAATATGATTTTAAAAATTATCTAAAATTTAAAACTAATTTTTTTTTTATTTTTCTTGATTTTAAATGAATTAAAAACTATTTTTGTATTTTTAAAATTGAACTAAAAAGCTAAAAATTATGAAAACTTACAAGAAAATTTCAAAACTATTTTTCAAAAATCTAAACTAACTAAAAATAATTTTCAAAACTAAATTTGTATTTTTCTGACTTTTTCTCAATTTATTATGAATTTAAAACTAATTAAAACTAATTAAATGGCTAGAAAATACTATTTTAACTAAGAAAAATCTGGAAAAATACTTTTTGTGACTTTTTGATTTTTCTAAACCTAAGAAAATTGAAATTATATTTTTTTTAACATTTTCTGATTTATTTCAATTAAAAGCTATTTAATAATACTAAAAATTGTTTTTAAATGTAGAAAAATAGTAAAATGCTATGGAAAATTATGAAAAACTACAGAAAATATCTAAATGCAATTATGATTCTATGAAAATTATCAAATACAACTAATGAACACAGATTAAGCTACTTGCAATGAAACCAATATGGAATAAGATGTGTCCAATTAGCTTAAAGCTATAATAAGCAACCAGAAGCTATAAGAAGATGAACTAAGCTAAAACCAAGTGATATCAACCTAATCCAACTATTCTAGAACAGATAAGCACAAGTTAAAAGCGAAATAGCACAAGTTTAATCCTAAGATCTAACAAACCAAACAGTCCTCACCCCCTAACTTGCAGCTTATTCAAAAGTTTGAAAATAAGCCCTGAAAGAAAACTAGATATTGAAACTTCCAGATGATCTAGCCAACTACTTGTAAACCAAAAATCAGCTTCTCAGGAGCTATATTGAGCTCTTGCGAAGCTTGTTAAAAAGCTGCAAACACTCACTTAGCTGCTAATTAACAGTGTACAGGGCACTTTTTGAAAAACAGTCCAGATTTAAGCTCTATTTAAGCTGATTTAGAAAATTCACGAAAATAATCCAAAAATAGCTTGTTATAAATCACCAACCAAAGATGTTAAATCCAGAATCTCAGCTTAATTGAACTAATATTGATTAAATTAAAAATGAAGAAATGGAGGTTGTTTGTACTTGTAAATGGAATTTTGACTTTTTTAAGAGAACATGCATTTTGACTTTATTGAATTTTGATCCTACTTGACAGATTGTAAATGATGATTTAAGATGTAATAAGACCTATATAAGCTATATTAATTGATTCTAATCCTAATAGCAAGCTATTGATACTACTAAACTCACTGATGTGTAATTTAAAACAGTTTGAAAGAGATTTTGACTATTTGATTAAAACAAGTGCAAAGTTATGCCCTAAATGAACCTAATAGATTAATATGAGACTAAATGTACTAATCCTAAACACTACACTAAGCTCTAATGCAAAAATCACAATAATCCAAACACCCGTATATGTAACTGATATGAGATTTAACACAACAAAGCCCGAATCTAAACCATCACTAGCCTCAATTCAGCTTAATATAATCAAATTAGATCTAATAGATGCAAAATGATGGCTCAAATCAGTCTCAAACCATGAACTACCGAAACTTGCAGATGAGATCAAATTAGAACAAATGATTATGCAGAATCTAAATTTAAGCTAAACAATGATCTAAACTATCAAAATAAGCTGAAAACAGATCAAAGCCGAACAAGGATCACCAGCCGAACAAGGATCCTAGCCGAATTAAGCTAAAATAATGAGAAAACTTAACTTGGGATCCTAGCCGAACAAGGATCACCAACTTAATTGCAGTTACAATATCTTTAGCTTATTAATAAGCTAGAGTAAATGTCCATCTTGCCCCTTCCATTGCAGGCAACTTCCTCAAGCTCTCCAAAATATGCATAGGTTTTGATTTCTAACTGATTTGAGTGATTAAGATGTAGAACTGAATATGAAACAGTTATAAGCATACAATAAGCTATAAACAACTTATGTAAGCTTATGCTAACAAACAAATAAGCTCAATGAAGCTTGAGACTGATTTGACTTATTTTTTTATTTTTCAAATATTTTTAGATTTTTTGGTGATTTTTGTTTTGAGAATAAACAAACTGAAAGTAATGATGAAATAAGCAGTATGTATTTGAGAATAAGCTAAATAACAACTAAGATTAACTAAATTATACTAACCAACTCATAAGAAATTTCACTTTAAAAGGCAACTTTCATTAACACAAAATTTGATTACAAACTAAGAGATGAATTACAGGGTGACTTTAACTATTTGAAAACATACTGAAAATAGAAATAAACTCTGAATTAAACTACTCAATTCTACATACACTATGAGTGAAATCCTTGGGGTATTTATAGCTGAAGAATGAGATTGGAAGCTTCAAGAATGAATGAAAGTGTGCTTTCTCTGACCAATATCAGCCTTAGATCATCTTCCCATCAATTCATCTTTAATCTCAGCCCTCCATTTGATATGCCACGCATAATAAACCAATGGGAATGCACCTTGGCACACGGATTGCCAAGGTGGCATTCCCATGTGTCAGGTGTGTCAGGGAATGTACGAATTTGCCCTTTAATTGTGCTAATTTTGGTTAATTGGTGGAAGGGTAACTTAGGGTTCTTAGGATTCTGGGTAAAAGGGGTGGATTTTGGCGGGGATTGGTTTTTGGTTATTTTTTATTACTTTTGACTTGGGTTTGACCGGTAATAAATGGGAGGGTCATGGGGTTTTGGCTATGGGTCATTTTGGGTGAAAGGTTCACATGGTCTTGTATTGTTTGACTGGTCAAGGTTCTTATGAAAGGGTTAAATGAACTCTTGGTTTTAATAAAGGATTTAAAATGAAAAGGTTTATTATTAAAGGGTATAAATTGAACATTTGGTAAAAGTGAAAGGGGAATTTTGGGAAATTAGGTACAAGGGTATATTTTACCAATATGGGAAAGATGGGGGACTGATCTTGCCAATTTTGAAACTCCAAAGGTAGAATTTGCCAATCTTTGAAACTTGAGGGACTAAATTCGTAATTTCTTCAAAGTTGATTCAATCTTCCAAAAATCATCCTTTAAGCATCAAAATCTTCAAATTCACTCAATTTTGATTTCCCGGCTTCAGCTTTTGCACTCTCTTCCTTCTCGTGCTCGGTTTTTGTCTGATTTGTCTTTCTGTTGTGTGTTTTTCCATATCCGTACCTTCACATGCACAAACTCAAGAAACCAACAAATATTAGCCATAAACGGCTCTTTTCTGGTTATTTTGGGTCTATTTTGGTAAAGAAATGGTACGTGTTTTAGCACATACCAAAATACCCCAGACTAGAATATTGTCGTGTCCTCACGCAATGTAATCAACTCACGCTTCTAAAACCAAGGATTTCAATCTCTTTCTACTAAATCTATGAAAAGTAGCAAAGATTCCGCAAAAAAGATTAAGAAACCCTTAATTCTAAAAACACCCCGTTTACCTTTTATTTTACATATAGATATTACGATTAAGCACATTCCAATTATGAGTGACGGTTTGTTGAACTTTCATGTCGATCAATAACTCCAACATTTTTCAAACCACATTTTAGGATCACGGAGTAGGAAGCACAACTCAGCGAGAAGTGACCATACGGATAGAATACATCGTCCCTGATTTTTGACAAGTTCCTAAACTAAGCGTAAAATCGAAATCATTGTTAAATATGATTTTAGATGCTAACACTACCCATGGAAGTTACTTGTGTAATTACCACTTGCTCCGATTTTCCTAGTTTCCTCTATTTATTTTATTTTTGGTGAGAAATGAATTTCTTCATGTTCTCGTTTAGATAAGTTTTATTCTGATAAAGATATGAAGCTAAGATGCTAATTAGTTTTCCATCTTCTCTCAAGAACCGTTGTCTTAAAAATGAGGTCCACATCAAAGAAATTTTATTCACTTATATTTTTGATTTTTTTTTTCATACACATTTTTTTTGGCATTTATACTTTTAATTATTTGAGCTATGAACTACGGAACTTCACGGGGTAATTCCAAGACCTTACACGTTTCAGAATAAAGGATCCAAGGGCCGTTACGACGGAGAATTCCAAGACTCTAGGCTTCATGAAATGAGGATCCCAGTGTGTTAAACCAAGACCTCACACAATCCCGGTTAGAGGTCCAAGGGTCGACGTAAGAGGGTAGCCAAGACCTAAACGCTTACTTTCGAAATAAGGATCCAAGGGTCCGATATCGAACCGAAGCTTATAACTTAACTTATTACTTATTACTTTATTTATTACGAGACCTTGATATGTACCCAATTTTTTAAACAATGATTCTTTTAAGAAGATAAAGAACTTACTATCGCCAAAACCTAACATCTTTAATTATTATTAGACAGATATGCGGTGAGACAATTTTGTGGGAGCAAAAAGCCACAAGTACCTTCGATGGGCTCTAAAGAGAACCATCTACTCCACGCTTAGCATCTAAACTCATATGTAACTCTATCATTCATCGATCTCCGCAAATTTAAAATCTCAAATAATGAGATCCGCGGATGCTTAGCCGATAATTAAATTATCTATGGTTGAGGGAACAAGCTAAGGCTTAACACGCCCGGTCAAGTCAGAATTCTATTCCTACTCTCACCAGCGGAAAGTCAACAAGGTGTCAAAGAATATATTAACTTAGCAAATGCTTCGTCAAATAATCTCAAGTCTCGAATTTTTAAAGTCACTTACTAGAAACTAGCAAATCTTTCAAAGCTTCGCATATTTAAAATCACTTAGGGAAGCTTGCAAATTCTTGGCCTTGTGAGCTAGAATCGCATTTTATAGCCTCTTGTCTAAGCAATTAGCAAAGACTTTTTCAAGAAAATGCATATTTAAAGTAACTTCTAAGAGACTGCCAAAGACTTTTCAATCATAAAACTAGGAAAAGCTTACAAAAATTTTTAAAATTTTCACTTTTTTGCATAATTTTTTCATTTTCTAAGGAAAAACAGGGTTGTGAGAGTACACGGCAAAAAACAAGCAAGTGCGGTCAAATCAAATCGAAGATTACCCACCCCACACAAAAACGAAACATTGTCCTCAATGTTTAAAGGCAAGGGTGTCACTGAAAATCTAAAAGCCGTTTTTTAAGCATGCTCAAAGATAACCGTTAGTCGATAAGATTTCGGATATCGGATTTCCATCAGCATCGATCATGAAACTCGAGTGGAGAAAAGACAAACTTTGAGCACGAGAGTCTTCATATCGGGAAATCCTAGACAAAACATCACAAACAACCAAACACGATAAATCGAAGAGGCTAACCCCTCCACGTCATTTATTAGAAGAAAATAGAAAGAAGATAGAGATAAGCATGGGGTGCCTCCCACGAAGCGCTACTGTTTTTGATCACCGAGTCGCTAGCTTGACTCGTCCCCGAATTCATTTGTCCATGGGGAAGGTTTGGAGATCCGGGACAACCATAGACGCGATGTCCCCTCCAAAGTAATGCTTAACACGATGACCATTCAACTTGAAATTTGGGCCTTCGAGCTGAGATAGCTCGAGAGTTCCATACGGGAAAACTTAAGCTACGGTGAATGGTCCGGACCAACGGGTTTTGAGTTTTCCCAAGAATATCTTCAATCGAGAATTAAATAGGAGGACTTGATCACCAACGTTGAAGACACGGTTTTTGATTTAAGAGTCGTGAATCCTCTTAGTCTTCTCCTTGTAAATCAAAGAATTCTCATAAGCCTGATCCTTAAGTTCATGTAATTCATTCAATTGAACTTTACGGTGATCACCCGCGGTCTTAAGGTCAAAGTTCACATGTTTCAAGGCCCAATATGCCTTATGCTCGAGCTCGATGGGCAAATGGCAAGCCTTTCCATACACCAATTTAAATGGGGTGTACCCAATGGGTGCCTTGTATGCGGTGCGGAAAGCCCATAATGCATCATCTAACTTATCGGCCCATGAAGCTCGGTTTTCTCCTACGGTCCTTTCTAAAATCCTTTTCAATCCACGATTGGAGACCTCAACTTGTCCGCACGTCTACGAGTGATACGCGGTAGAAAGACGGTGGGTAACTCCATATTTGGACATAACCTTTGCAAACTGTTCATTGCAAAATGGGTACCGCGATCACTGATGATAGCACGAGGTGCTCCAAATCAGGAAAACAAGTTTTTCAAAAACTTAACAACCACTCGGGCGTCATTGGTGGGTAGCGCCTTCGCTTCAACCCATTTGGACAAGTATTCAACGGCCACGAGGATATACTTATTACCCTTAGACGACGGAAATGGTCCCATAAAATCGATGCCCCAAACGTCGAATGTGACAATCCGTACTTTCAGGTCATTTCTCGACACCGTTCATGTCTCATCATTTCAACATTTTAGTAAACTTGGTTTACTTGTTTCAAATTCGCGTAACCTTGGAGGTTTAGCGGCAAATTCATGATCATGACATTCACGTACATTTCATATGGACTATTAGTAGTCTACATTTCATTGACATCATGTACATTTCATTAGTTCATGCACGACATTTCATTTCACCCTTCAACGCGTGATTTTTATATTTATTAATTTTATCGCGTGAGTTTTTATTTTGATTATTAACCCGTTACTTTCAAAAATGATCCCGAGGTATTTTTAAACTCACATTTAGTTCATAAAAACTATATTTTTAGTTTTCCTAGTGTTTCACATTTATTTGGTATCTTAATCGTTAAAATTTAATTATTACGTCGTTTTTCTTAAAATTTTACGATAATTATTTTATCACCCGATTTTCACGAGGAAAGTATTTTTACAATTTTTATCACTTCAAAATAATCTATTTTGATTTACCAAAAACTTACTTGCACCAAGATTTCACCATTTACCTTACAAGAGTTATTTACTTACACATTTATACAAAAATCTTACAAATTACACAAAATATCTACAAGTATGATTTGAAAAAGAAAAAAAAAAATATATGGGAGACAACCCTCCCCCAAAAACCGGCCAAGGGGGGAGGGAAGTCTTAATGGTGATATGGTTCTCTTACAAATTTGTCTACTCTATTATTCAACACATTTACAAGTCTACTTGATCAAATAATTCTCACACAATACACATACTCAAAAGGTGTAAAAATTTTCATCCTCTCCTCTTTTGCTCATCAAGAACCGGCCAAGCTACAAAACAAAGGGATCAAGAAAATTTTCTTCAAGTTCTAGTGTGTTTAACAATCTAGTTGATACTCTTTCTAAGATTTTGAAATAAAAATCTAGAGTATTTAAGTAAACCTTTGTTACCTACACCTCTTCATATCACTAGTAAGCATGTTTTTATCATCCTTATGTTTCCTTATCATTTTTATATGATTCTTATCATTCTTGAAGCTCATATGCATGTATTGTTGTTTATACCATTTATATCTTGATTTTGAGGTTTTATATATATATTAGTCATCCTATAATTATTCCCAAGTTAATCTTTGGTCTTGATGGTGATTAGGAACCCATGACACCCTAAGAAGGTGTATGGTAGGATTAGATTAGTTGTGGAGTTGATTTGAAGGGATTAGAATAGGTTTTGTCCGAGAAAAACTATTTTCGTAAACTATATTTTGTATTCTGTCCTTAAATCGAATTTCTGGAAAAATCAGTGGATTGTACGAAAGTTTGGCCTTGATTTTTAGAAAATATACTTTAAAACGAATCCGTGGCCTTTTGAACGGATAAAAACGGAGTTATAACGAAGCCGTGGTGAATTTTTAAAGTTTGACACCGACACGTATTATTTTCTGAAATTGACAGCTTGCTGTTTTTAGTTATTTCGGGTCAAAAACGAGCCTTAAGCTTCACAAATTATTTCGACTTCTCAAAATAATATTAGTTTACTTCGATACGAAGCTAAGGACATATTTTACGTAGAAAACGGGTTTAAAACGACAAATATATGGCCATTTTCATAAAGTTGACGTAAGTATTAATTTCTGAAAATTTTATTATTTTTGACGTAACAAGTTTTTCATTAGCAATATCGTCCATGTTTGCGGCAGTTTTTACCCATGATGCAAAACTTTTTATAACAAAGTGTCTTCTAGTAAAATCAAGTTCATCGGCCATATTTTTTCAAAACAAAAAGCCGTTTGTCAAGCGGAGTTATGGTTAATTATTTACGGATGTTCAAACATTGGCCGAAACTTATTTTCTGCACGCGATTAGCAAAAACCACCATCTTTAGCCTATGATATCTTTATGATCGAGACCTTTTGAACGAAAACTCCTGAACTGAAACTTTTAGATATCGATACAAATTTTCCAAAACCGTTGATTTCGTTCTCTAACGATCAACGTACACCATTTTACGACCACTTTTCCGGAGTCATTTTTGTTGATTTCATGATTTTTCCGTCGACATTGTTTTGCGACGAAAAGTAGTAATTTCACCAAAAATCATTATAAAACCATTGTAGGATGACATTTTGACGTAAAAACATGTAAAGTCATTTTTGATTGGTCTAGACGTCAAAAGAGTATTTTTCGACGACGAGTAATATTTTCAAAAACCCGTAAATGGTATAAATAACATACGAAGTGCATGCATAGCATTACATTGCAATTCATGACATATCATATCATTGATAATAGGTCCCGGTTGACGCATCATTATAAACCTCAGTGTACTCACTATTGCCGTTATTTCCAGTTTATCCAAGTGAGTTTTCATAGCCCCGTTTTTACATGCTTTTGATTATTTTCAAACCCACGGGGGAGAATACATTGCACTACATTTTTTTTGTACGATACCAAGTATGTTAAATTCATTACATTGCTTAAGTTACCACATATGCCAATTTGAAAGTCCCCATTTCCTGAACCATGAACCGTTAATCATTGAAGCGAGGATGAGTGGATAGATCTATCGAGGGTGACGCCTCCATCCGGGTTGGTGAATCCCAACCAGGTGAACGGATGCATTTCATTTGATTTCATTACAGAGTTGTCTGGCAAACACTCTGTGGAGGGGCATACATTATTGATCAGTCTAGTTTCGGGGTCATGGGCTTAAGGCAATTGTAACATTATTTTTACGTGACTGGATTGTCATGCATATTCTATACTTGTGTAGTCGTATAAAATGTTTACATAAACCTATGATTTCTCACCAACATTATTGTTGACGTTTTTAGCAATGTATTTTCAGGTAACTGAGGCACGTTCATCATGACATGGTTAGGGACCTATATTTTGAGTCGCGGCGTCGACTTACATTATGTACATTATGGTTTATTTCAAAACATCGTTTGGATTGTAACATATTTGTATTTTGGCAAACTTGTTAAACCTTTTGGGACCGATGTTGTACTCTGATTTTGTTTTTATGAAATATCCAACGATGTGTTTTTTTTAAAAACGACACTTTAGGTCGTTCAATATAACTGTGATGTGGTGCTATGACAGTCATTGCCCCCAGGAATTCCATTCCGCTGCAAAACAGGTAAATTGGGGGTGTGACAGATTGGTACCAGAGCTACAGTTATAGAGAACTAGGTTGCATCATTGACCCTAGACTATAACTACATTATCATAGCATCTCATCATTTCATCATAAGTGCGTGTTCACTTTGCATGCGATTTATATGTACATTTTTGAGTTATTCACTTTCATTTCATAGCGGTTGTCACATAGATGCCTTCAAATACCCATCCCATTATACTCACATCACTTTAACGTGGAGAATTCCTTGTCATTCACTATCACGATTTTCACATCAATTGACTCCTCACCGATAACGTTGAATACCGAGATAAACCCTTTTGGGAGGACGAAGTTACACCTACACCATCACGATCACTATCGATTCACTATAGAATCGGGGCAATTTTTATCACTCAGTCGGGACAGATCATACTATTGGGTAGAACTTATAGACTTAATCCTAATGAACCTATTTTCTTAACTCACCACAAGGATTCCATTATCATCATTGTCATTATTTTTCATCATCATTATCATTTCGAGCACCATCCGTATCATCACATCTTATACACGATACTCATACACCTAACTTGCAGCTTGGGAAGTGTGCATGATTTGGCACACCATTACCATCTACCACTAAGACTATAGACACTACATCATCTCATAGGTTTGAGGACTGTGAGAGTTCTAGGGCTATTGTTGCTAGACCGCCTGCTACTCCTACACATGAAACACGATTAGACCACCAACAGGAACAGACAATAAGCACCTTTCTAGCTAATGTGATCTTTATCATTTATTATCTCTACGATACATCACTATCTTACTAGGGGTTAGGCCAATTTTATCCTCGACCAATTAGTAGACCATTACTGCTCGATAAGATTCTACTATGTATCCTACAAACCATCCAACAAATTTTATTCCAAATTACCCTGCTACTATTTCCTGAAATTATTTCACTTGATTTTTATTTCGAACTATTTTATCACCATCTTAGAAACGTTGTTTCATAAAGCTTTAGCGCAAGTTGTTTTATTATTAATTTATCAAACGGTTTCAGTCATTTTATCAACTATGTAATATCCTCATGCGAAACGATTTTCATGATTACTCTGAAAAATCATCAAGCTATTATCTTACAAAACAAAACACTGAATACCAACTATTTGTCCTACATTTCCTCTTATGAGATAATAAACTTCATCGTTATCTAACACAAACTGCTTTCAACTATTTTACCGACCATTTCCCCTTACTCCTGTACCATTAAACCCAAAATTTACGACTTTAATAATACTTTATAAACAATGACCTTACTGATACTTTACAAACTATTTATCCTTGCTTGAGAACAAAGTTTTATAATCAGACATATTGTGCATAAACATTTCTTTCTGTTAACACTCTATAGATGCTTGCGCCATTTATCTCTCACTTAACCGATAAGTTAGGATTGGACGAGTGACTTTTTTTGGAAAGACCTCCTATACCATCTGTGAGGAGGATTCCTCGATACAAGAAAACAATGGAAGGATTTTGGGATTACCAACAAGGACCAGAACTAGGAGGTAGGATGAGTCAAAACTCAACAAAAATCTTAAGACATCACGAGATATTCCGAACCACTATTTTGAATTAGAATCCAAATTCTGCGATTCCATAAGTACTAAGCTAGACCGAATTACGAGATTTTATACGAAGCGTATACCCATGAAACAACACTATAGGGATGTACCAAGTCTTCTATTTGAGGCTACAGAACATTTCACTAAACATAGCTTCAACAATATGTGAACTTCCCTACAATGAGTATCCCTTTAAAGGAAAATTTGGTTAAATTAAGGATATCGATATAAACTTCCCCTAAGGCATTGTGTTCTCTAGAAATTCCAAGTAACCTCATTTCCATATCAAGAGATGCCACAGGTTTGAACATGTCGGACAATCAATGACTTTCCACCTACAAGTGAAACTAGAACAAATATTCTTCGACATAGTTTGAGATGATACCTATCTCCTTGCAAGCATGATAGCAATATTAGGGATGAACTATATTTGAAGCACTTACAACACCTCATAACCCATATTTTTGGAACCCGTCGATCATTTCGAAAAAATACCCTCAAACTTACCACCTTCTATCACTTCTCTTTAGAGCGCCCATTCTTATCATAGGAATTGACTACGTCTCATTTTCCTTTCATTTTGAAGAATTATGGCGTCGAAGAAAGCTGCACTAGAAATGACACCATCTGCTATCCAAAAGTACATAGAGGATTATATATCCGAGGCACTAAGCAAAGAACGAGCGACAATAGCTGCTATTATCGAGGCCGCAACTGCTGCTGAAACTGCGAGACTTGCTTACATCGAAAGGTTTCAAGAGTTGACTGTTCTTTGTCCAGCTATGGTTTCGGATAAGGAGAAACTATTGAAAAATTTCATTGGAGGACTTTCACAAGATGCCCAAGGAGATGTAACTTCTTTCGATCCACAAACAATTGAAGAATCTACCCGTATTACTCAAATACTCATGGCTCAAGTTCTGAAAAGGGAAAACATTATCAACAATCAAACCATCACCAATAATAATAACCGCATCAATAACAACAATCAAACCAACAACAACAAAAGGAAATGGGAAAATGACCAGGGAGGTTACAACAACAACAACCAAAGTTGTAACACTAACCATCACCAACAACAGAATAAAAGACAAGAAGCCGCCAGGGTTTATGTTGCTGCACCAACAAAGGAAAGAACTTATATTGGAAACTTACCACGATGTCATCAATGCACGCTACATCATGAGGGTCCATGTGGTATATGCTTTATCTGTCAAAAAGTGGGACACCTTGCTAAGGACTGCAAAGGAAAAGGATATGCTGGAACACACCCACTATGTACTAGATGTAAGTTTCATCACTCAGGTCTTTGCCCTGTCAAGTGCCGTCAGTGCCAAAAATTAGGACACCTCGCCAGGGATTGTAGAGGAAAAACTATAATGACATGTTTCGGATGTGGGGAGCAAGGACACTATCGGAGCCAATGTCCCCAAAACCAAGGTCAACGAGTTGAATGTGCTCAGGGGAATGCATACATGTTAGGAGGAGGAGAAGCTCGTCAAGGTATCAATGACGAGGAAGACTGAAGAAGCTCGGGAATTAACAGTCTTGTTTTTCTCTATGTATCATGTTGTACTAAGTTTATGTTTTCATCGTATCCGAATCCTTATAACCTAAGATGTACTACTTTTGATAAACCACTTGTTGTAAGATATTCTCATCCATCGTATTTTATTTTCTTTCCAATTTGTTATCATTTTCGAGGATTTTAATTCTTTTTACTTTAACTATCATTTTAACGGCACTTCTCCATGTCTTCTCTCCTCGATGTTCATCACAATTTTAACATCAGTTTACTCAACGCCAAACGACATATGAGTCGATTAGTCCAAGCATTGCATAGTTACTCCTAAATTATACATAGCCTGATCACCTATGTCTAATTCAGGAAGAATCATGCGATGAAGGGAGTAGTAGACTTATATGTGTAAGCAATTCCGTAATCGAGCCAAATTTTCAAAAGTCCTCCTTCAAACCAATTTAGCCTAATCTCATGACAGTTCTTGTTTGATGAGTTGTGAGATTAAGTGAAAATTGGTTGGTAAAAAGTCTTTTGAGGGTTTTGCTCGGGAATGGGAAAGTTTACCACATCGAACCCTAAACCCGTTACACCTAACAACGATTGAATTCAGGGACTGAATTCCTTTTTGGATGGGCGAATGTGACAATCCGTACTTTCAGGTCATTTCTCGACACCGTTCATGTCTCATCATTTCAACATTTTAGTAAACTTGGTTTACTTGTTTCAAATTCGCGTAACCTTGGAGGTTTAGCGGCAAATTCATGATCATGACATTCACGTACATTTCATATGGACTATTAGTAGTCTACATTTCATTGACATCATGTACATTTCATTAGTTCATGCACGACATTTCATTTCACCCTTCAACGCGTGATTTTTATATTTATTAATTTTATCGCGTGAGTTTTTATTTTGATTATTAACCCGTTACTTTCAAAAATGATCCCGAGGTATTTTTAAACTCACATTTAGTTCATAAAAACTATATTTTTAGTTTTCCTAGTGTTTCACATTTATTTGGTATCTTAATCGTTAAAATTTAATTATTACGTCGTTTTTCTTAAAATTTTACGATAATTATTTTATCACCCGATTTTCACGAGGAAAGTATTTTTACAATTTTTATCACTTCAAAATAATCTATTTTGATTTACCAAAAACTTACTTGCACCAAGATTTCACCATTTACCTTACAAGAGTTATTTACTTACACATTTATACAAAAATCTTACAAATTACACAAAATATCTACAAGTATGATTTGAAAAAGAAAAAAAAAAATATATGGGAGACAACCCTCCCCCAAAAACCGGCCAAGGGGGGAGGGAAGTCTTAATGGTGATATGGTTCTCTTACAAATTTGTCTACTCTATTATTCAACACATTTACAAGTCTACTTGATCAAATAATTCTCACACAATACACATACTCAAAAGGTGTAAAAATTTTCATCCTCTCCTCTTTTGCTCATCAAGAACCGGCCAAGCTACAAAACAAAGGGATCAAGAAAATTTTCTTCAAGTTCTAGTGTGTTTAACAATCTAGTTGATACTCTTTCTAAGATTTTGAAATAAAAATCTAGAGTATTTAAGTAAACCTTTGTTACCTACACCTCTTCATATCACTAGTAAGCATGTTTTTATCATCCTTATGTTTCCTTATCATTTTTATATGATTCTTATCATTCTTGAAGCTCATATGCATGTATTGTTGTTTATACCATTTATATCTTGATTTTGAGGTTTTATATATATATTAGTCATCCTATAATTATTCCCAAGTTAATCTTTGGTCTTGATGGTGATTAGGAACCCATGACACCCTAAGAAGGTGTATGGTAGGATTAGATTAGTTGTGGAGTTGATTTGAAGGGATTAGAATAGGTTTTGTCCGAGAAAAACTATTTTCGTAAACTATATTTTGTATTCTGTCCTTAAATCGAATTTCTGGAAAAATCAGTGGATTGTACGAAAGTTTGGCCTTGATTTTTAGAAAATATACTTTAAAACGAATCCGTGGCCTTTTGAACGGATAAAAACGGAGTTATAACGAAGCCGTGGTGAATTTTTAAAGTTTGACACCGACACGTATTATTTTCTGAAATTGACAGCTTGCTGTTTTTAGTTATTTCGGGTCAAAAACGAGCCTTAAGCTTCACAAATTATTTCGACTTCTCAAAATAATATTAGTTTACTTCGATACGAAGCTAAGGACATATTTTACGTAGAAAACGGGTTTAAAACGACAAATATATGGCCATTTTCATAAAGTTGACGTAAGTATTAATTTCTGAAAATTTTATTATTTTTGACGTAACAAGTTTTTCATTAGCAATATCGTCCATGTTTGCGGCAGTTTTTACCCATGATGCAAAACTTTTTATAACAAAGTGTCTTCTAGTAAAATCAAGTTCATCGGCCATATTTTTTCAAAACAAAAAGCCGTTTGTCAAGCGGAGTTATGGTTAATTATTTACGGATGTTCAAACATTGGCCGAAACTTATTTTCTGCACGCGATTAGCAAAAACCACCATCTTTAGCCTATGATATCTTTATGATCGAGACCTTTTGAACGAAAACTCCTGAACTGAAACTTTTAGATATCGATACAAATTTTCCAAAACCGTTGATTTCGTTCTCTAACGATCAACGTACACCATTTTACGACCACTTTTCCGGAGTCATTTTTGTTGATTTCATGATTTTTCCGTCGACATTGTTTTGCGACGAAAAGTAGTAATTTCACCAAAAATCATTATAAAACCATTGTAGGATGACATTTTGACGTAAAAACATGTAAAGTCATTTTTGATTGGTCTAGACGTCAAAAGAGTATTTTTCGACGACGAGTAATATTTTCAAAAACCCGTAAATGGTATAAATAACATACGAAGTGCATGCATAGCATTACATTGCAATTCATGACATATCATATCATTGATAATAGGTCCCGGTTGACGCATCATTATAAACCTCAGTGTACTCACTATTGCCGTTATTTCCAGTTTATCCAAGTGAGTTTTCATAGCCCCGTTTTTACATGCTTTTGATTATTTTCAAACCCACGGGGGAGAATACATTGCACTACATTTTTTTTGTACGATACCAAGTATGTTAAATTCATTACATTGCTTAAGTTACCACATATGCCAATTTGAAAGTCCCCATTTCCTGAACCATGAACCGTTAATCATTGAAGCGAGGATGAGTGGATAGATCTATCGAGGGTGACGCCTCCATCCGGGTTGGTGAATCCCAACCAGGTGAACGGATGCATTTCATTTGATTTCATTACAGAGTTGTCTGGCAAACACTCTGTGGAGGGGCATACATTATTGATCAGTCTAGTTTCGGGGTCATGGGCTTAAGGCAATTGTAACATTATTTTTACGTGACTGGATTGTCATGCATATTCTATACTTGTGTAGTCGTATAAAATGTTTACATAAACCTATGATTTCTCACCAACATTATTGTTGACGTTTTTAGCAATGTATTTTCAGGTAACTGAGGCACGTTCATCATGACATGGTTAGGGACCTATATTTTGAGTCGCGGCGTCGACTTACATTATGTACATTATGGTTTATTTCAAAACATCGTTTGGATTGTAACATATTTGTATTTTGGCAAACTTGTTAAACCTTTTGGGACCGATGTTGTACTCTGATTTTGTTTTTATGAAATATCCAACGATGTGTTTTTTTTAAAAACGACACTTTAGGTCGTTCAATATAACTGTGATGTGGTGCTATGACAGTCATTGCCCCCAGGAATTCCATTCCGCTGCAAAACAGGTAAATTGGGGGTGTGACATCGAAAATCTCGCAAACTTGAATCTCATTTTGCGGCATTTCGTCTTTTTGCGAAATCTTCTCTTAACGCTGGCATGACTTACATGACTTAACCAAATCATGGGCGTCTCGATATATGGTAGGCCAATAAAACCCAGAATCAAAAACCTTTTTGGCGGTGTGGCTTGCACCATGATGGCCTCCGGTGGATCCATTATGGCAAGAATTAAGAATATCAATGGCTTATTGGCCATGAACACACTGTCGGATTACTTGATCCGCACAAATCTTAAACAAGTAGGGGTCGCCCCAGAAATAATGCTTTACATCCTTAAAAAACTTTTTCTTTTGTTCGGACGACATCCCTTTCACAATGAAATTCCCCGCATGGTAATTTGCAAAGTCGGCAAACCATGGGGTATTAGGGTCTTTCGTAACAATCATCCCAAGTGTCTCGAGAGGAAATGTTTCCGTGATCTCCTTTTTCTCGAGCACACTTTGATGGGGATTCTCAAGTCTAGATAAGTGGTTGGCAACAAGGTTCTCCACTCCTTTTTTTTGTCAAGAATGGTAACATCAAATTCCTGAAGGAGGAGAAGCCACCAAAGTAATCGGGGCTTAGCATCTTGCTTTGCCAAAAGGTACTTAAGGGCACAATGGTCGGTATACACTATGGTCTTCGATAAGACAAGGTAGGGTCTAAATTTCTCGAAAGCAAAAACTACGGCCAATAATTCTTTGTCAGTAGTTGTGTAATTATGTAGGGCCTGAGACAATGTCTTACTCGCATAGTGTATGGGTTGAAAATGTTTTGACTTTCGTTGCCCCAAGACTGCCCCAATTGCGCAATCACTTGCATCACACATAAGCTCAAAGGGCAAATCCCAGTCGGGGGCAACTAAGATCGGAGCCTCGGTTAATTTCGTCTTAAGTATGTTAAAGGCTTCAATGCATTCATTAGTGAAGATAAACGGAGCATCCTTTTCGAGGAGATGGGTCAGAGGGCGTGCTATCTTAGAGAAATCTTGAATGAAACGGAGATAGAAACCGGCATGACCAAAAAAACTCCGAATACCTTTGACGGTGGTGGGATGAGGTAACTTAGCAATAACGTCGACTTTATCTCGGTCGACCTCAATCCCTGATTTGGATATCTTATGGCCGAGGACAATGCCCTCGCGAACCATGAAATGGCACTTCTCCCAATTCAAGACCAAACTGGTGTTTTCACACCTTTTGAGCTTGAGGTCTAGATGAGAGAGGCAAGAAGTGAAAGAATCTCCATAAACCGAGAAATCGTCCATGAACACCTCCATAGTCTTCTCGATCATATCGTGGAAAATCGCCATCATGCAGCTTCGGAACGTGCCGGGAGCATTGCATAAGCCAAATGGCATTCGTCGATAAGAAAACGTTCCATAAGGGCAATTGAAAGTTGTTTTCTCTTGATCTTGCAGGTCGATCGGAATTTGGAAGTAACTGGAGAAACCATCAAGAAAACAATAGAACTCATTCCCCACAAGACGTTCGAGCATTTGATCGATAAAAGGTATCGGGATATGGTCTTTCCTAGTAGCATCATTTAATTTCCGGTAATCAATACACACCCTCCATCCGGTGACGAGGCGTGTAGAAATCAACTCATTATCTTCATTCATCATTACGGTCATTCCGCCTTTCTTCGGGACACAGTGGATAGGGCTAACCCACAAGCTATATGAGATCGGGTAAATGACTCCGGCGTCAAGGAGTTTTAGAACTTCCTTTTTTATGACATCATGAATTTTTGGGTTAACCCTTCGTTGTTGTTGTATGACGGGTTTTAAATAATCTTCAATTAAGATCTTGTGAGTACAAAAACGTGGGTTTACGCCATTAATGTCGGAAATTTGCCAAGCGATGGCACTCTTATGTTTTCCAAGGACGGCCAAAAGTTCGGTTTTCTCCTCATCTTTCAAATTTTTTGCAATAATGACGGGAAACTTGTTCGGTTCTTCAAGAAAATCGTATTCAAGATGAGGAGGTAAATCCTTGAGCTCGGGCTCCGAAGGATTTTCATTTGACGTTTGTACTTCTTTGATTTCTTCAATCGTGATCTCTTTTGGAGGGAGTGACGGTGATGGATCCTCATTTAACAATTGTTCAAGATAAAGAATATCTCCCTCCGAATCATAAACACCATCATCAATTCCCGGTGGAATCGATTCATCATTAGCAAGAAATTCATCAATCTCTTCCAAAAAGAAGTCACCTCCCTCAAATGGAGTAAGAGAGGGGGAAGAGTTAGCAATGATTGGTTCAGAAGGTTGTTCAGAAATTGGTTCAGAAATTAGATTAGAAGGTGACTCAGAAATTTTCACAGAAGGAGTAGAATTGCCAACTTTGGATTTGTTAGCAAAACCGAGAACCTCTTGAGCGTACTCCTCACAAGAAACATTGATTTAGAAAAATCAATTATTAGTATTTGTAGTATTTAGGAAACTCAAATGTATTAGATTTGAATCCCCGGATCGTTCCTAGCGAGGGATGAATGGAATTTTAAACTCACGTCGCGTTATTCGGGATTTGAATGGTTTAAAAGTGATTATGTGATTTCTAAACTATGGGGCAAGTAATAATAAGGGAAAGCAATTAAAACTACTAAATCTAAGGTGCAAACAAGGAATTTCAACTAATTATGCAAATTTAAACTAAAACGCAAATTACGAATTATCTAAAACGTATTCTAAAATGCAAATCAATCTAATTTAACTCCTAAAAATGAACTAATAATTTTCTACAGCTAAGAATATGATTTTAAAAATTATCTAAAATTTAAAACTATATTTTTTTTTGGTTTTTCTTGATTTTAAATGAATTAAAAACTATTTTTGTATTTTTAAAATTGAATTAAAAAGCTAAAAATTATGAAAACTTACAAGAAAATTTCAAAACTATTTTCAAAAATCTAATCTAACTAAAAATAATTTTCAAAACTAAATTTGTATTTTCTGACTTTTTCTCAATTTATTATGAATTTAAAACTAATTAAAACTAATTAAATATGTAGAAAATACTATTCTAACTAAGAAAAATCTGGAAAAATACTTTTTATGATTTTTCTAAACCTAAGAAAATTAAATTTATATTTTTGTGAACATTTTCTGATTTATTTCAATTAAAAGCTATTTAATAATACTAAAAACTGTTTTTAAATGCAGAAAAATAGTAAAATGCTATGGAAAATTATGAAAAACTACAGAAAATATCTAAATGCAATTATGATTCTATGAAACTCATATGGAATAAGCTATGACCAATAAGCTAAAAGCTATAATAAGCAACCAGAAGCTTTAAGAATATAAACTAAGCTAAAACCAACTAATATCAACCTAATCCAACTATTCTAGAACAGATAAGCACAAGTTAAAAGCTAAATAGCACAAGTTTAATCCTAACAGCTAACAAACCAAATAGTCCTCACCCCCTAACTTGCAGCTTATTCAAAAGCTTGAAAATAAGCCCTGAATGAAAACCAGATATTGAAACTTCCAGATGATCTAGCCAACTACTGCTTAGTAGGGCTCGAACCTACAATATCACCGTTATGAGCGGTACGTTTCAACCAATTAAACTATAAGCCCCTACGGATCTCTACATGCAATTCGCTCACTTCGGGAAGAGCGAACGGAAAGAGGAGTGTAAACCAAAAATAGCTTCTCATGAGCTATATTGAGCTCTTGAGAAGGTTGTTAAAAAGCTGCAAACACTCACTTAGCTGCTAATTAAGAGTGTACTGGGCACTTTTTTAAAAACAGTCCAGATTTAAGCTCAATTTAAGCTGATTTAGAAAATTCACAAAAATAATCAAAAAAATAGTTTGTTATAAATCACCAACCAAAGATGTTAAATCCAGAATCTCAGCTTAATTGAACTAATATTGAGTAAATTAAAAATGAATAACTGGAGGCTGTTTGTACTTGTAAATGGAATTTTGATCCTACTTGACAGATTGTAAATGATGATTTAAGATGTAATAAGACCTAAATAAGCTATATTAATTGATTCTAATCCTAAATGCAAGCTAATGCTACTACTAAACTCATTGATGTGTAATTTAAAACAGTTTGAAAGAGATTTTGAATATTTATTTAAAACAAGAGCAAAGTTATGACCTAAATGAACCTAATAGATTAATATGAGACTAAATGTACTAATCCTAAACACTACACTAAGCTCTAATGCAAAAATCACACTAATCCAAACACCCCTATATGTAACTGATATGAGATTTAACACAACAAAGCCCGAATCTAAACCATCACTAGCCTCAATTCAGCTTAATATAATCAAATTAGATCTATTTGATGCAAAATGATGGCTCAAATCGGTCTCAAACAATGAACTACCAAAACATGCAGATGAGATCAATTTAGAACAAATGATTATGCAGAATCTAAATTTAAGCTAAACAATGATCTAAACTATCAAAATAAGCTAAAAACAGATCCAGTTAAGCAAATTAAACAACAATTAACATATCTAAACTAATCAAACAGTAAATTGCCAATTTAAGCTAAAATAATGAGAAAACTTAACTTGGGATCCTTGTTGAACAAGGGTCACCAACTTAATGGCAACTACAAGCTCTCTAGCTTATTAATAAGCTAGAGTAAATGTCCATCTTGCCCCTTCCATTGCAGGAAACTTCCTCAAGCTCTCCAAAATATGCATAGGTTTTGATTTTTAACTGATTTGAGTGATTAAGATGTAGAACTGAATATGAAACAGTTATAAGCATACAATAAGCTATAAACAGCTTATGTAAGCTTATGCTAACAAACAAATAAGCTCAATGAAGCTTGAGACTGATTTGACTTATTTTTTTTATTTTTCAAGTATTTTTATATTTTTTGGTGATTTTTGTTTTGAGAATAAACAAACTGAAAGTAATGATGAAATAAGCAGTATGTATTTGAGAATAAGCTAAATAACAACTAAGATTAACTAAACAGTACTAATCAACTCACAAGAAATTTCAATTAAAAAAGCAACTTTCATTAACACAAAATCTGATTACAAACTAAGAGATGAATTACAGGGTGACTTTAACTATTTGAAAACATACTGAAAACAAAAATAAACATTGAATTAAACTACTCAATTCTACATACACTATGAGTGAAATCCTTGGGGTATTTATAGCTGAATAATGAGCTTGGAAGCTTCAAGAATGAATGAAATTGTGCTTTCTCTGACGAATATCAGCCTTAGATCATCTTCCCATCAATTCATCTTTAATCTCAGCCCTCCATTTGATATGCCACGCATCATCAACCAATGGGAATGCACCTTGGCACACGGATTGCCAAGGTGGCATTCCCATGTGTCAGGTGTGTCAGGGAATGTACGAATTTTCCCTTTAATTGTGCTAATTTTGGTTAATTGGTCGAAGGGTAAATTAGGGTTCTTAGGATTCTGGGTAAAAGGGATGGATTTTTGCGGGGATTGGTTTTTGGTTATTTTTTATTACTTTTGACTTGGGTTTTGGCTAGGGGTCATTTTGGGTGTATGGTTCACATGGTCTTGTATTGTTTGACTGGTCAAGGTTCTTATGAAAGGGTTAAATGAACTCTTGGTTTTAATAAAGGATTTAAAATGAAAAGGTTTATTATTAAAGGGTATAAATTGAACATTTGGTAAAAGTGAAAGGGGAATTTTGGGAAATTGGGTACAAGGGTATATTTTGCCAATATGGGAAAGATGGGGGACTGATCTTGCCAATTTTGAAACTCCAAGGGTAGAATTTGCCAATCTTTGAAACTTGAGGCACTAAATCCGTAATTTCTTCAAAGTTGATTCAATCTTCCAAAAATCATCCTTTAAGCATCAAAATCTTCAAATTCACTCAATTCTGATTTCCCGGCTTCAGCTTTTGAACTCTCTTCCTTCTCGTGCTCGGTTTTTGTCTGATTTGTCTTTCTTTTGTGTGTTTTTCCATATCCGTACCTGCACATGCATAAACTCAAGAAACCAACAAATATTAGACATAAACGGCTCTTTTCTGGTTATTTTGGGTCTATTTTGGTAAAGAAATGGTATGTGTTTTTTGCACATACCAAAATACTCCAGACTAGAATATTGTCGTGTCCTCACGCAATGTAATCAATTCACGCTTCTAAAACCAAGGATTTCAACCTCTTTCTACTAAATCTATGAAAAGTAGCAAAGATTCCTCAAAAGAGATTAAGAAACCTTTAATTCTAAAAATGCCCCGTTTACCTTTTATTGTACATATAGATATTACGATTAAGCACATTCCAATTATGAGTGATGCTTTGTTGAACTTTCATGTCGATCAATAACTCCAACATTTTTCAAACGACATTTTAGGATCAAAGAGTAGGAAACACAACTCAGCGAGAAGTGACCATACGGATAGAATACATCGTTCCTGATTTTTTCACAAGTTCCTAAACTAAACGTAAAATCGAAATCATTGTTAAATATGATTTTAGATGCTAACACTACCCACGGAAGTTACTTGTGTAATATATATATATATATATATATATATATATATATATATATATATATATATATATATATATATATATATATATATATATATATATACTAGGCGAGTACCCGTGCCTAGCGGCATCGGTTTCTAACGGCAGCGGTTTCTAGCCGAGTGTCCGCGCGTAGCGGCAACGGTATCTAGCAGAGTAGCCATGTCTTGCGGCAGTGGTATCTAGCAGAGTACCCGCGCCTAGCGGCAGCGGTGTTTAATTTTCGACAAAATTCCTGCGGCGAATAATTTTTTTTTTCAAAAACTTGTATATGTATCGCTCGGGAATCCTTTCCGAAGAGCACTTTTTCTGAAGGCATGATTGCACAACAACGACAATAGATTATTGTGTTTTTATGAAGGTATAGGGGTGGCGACGATTATTTACCGGCAAACATCTTATTCAACATGTAATTTTTTTTATAGATTGTTGTGGTTTATGGTACTTTTATTTATTTATCTACTTATTTATTTATTTATTATTATTATTTTCGTTGACTAAATTGGCATTCGATTATTGTGTTTTTCTGAAGCTATAGTGGTGGCGACGATTATTTCCCGGCAAACAACTTATTCAACATGCAATTTTTTTTGGACAATATTTTGGCGGCGGACAATTCTTTTACGTAAATTGTATCAGTAGCGTTGGGAATCGTTTCCGAATAGTTGTTTTCCCGAAGGCATAATTGCACAACAACGACATGGTATAACATGGTTCTCGTGCATATCATGGTTTTAGAAAGACGCACCGTAGCGGCGCCAAGGTACCGCCAAGGTACCCGCGCCTAGCGGCAGCTGTGTCTAGTTTTAACAAAGTTTCGGCGGCAAAGACTTTTCTTTCAACAAATTGCTTTGTAGCGCTAGGGAATTCTTTTCTTATGGAATGGTTAGCGGCAGAAATGTATAGTAGGGTACTCACGTAATTTTGAGGGCAGCGGTTTTTAGATCCGACCAAATTTTGAGGGCGAATCATAATTTTGAGGGCAGCGGTTTTTAGTACCCACGCTTAGCGGCAGCGGTTTTTTTTTTGTATCATAAGGGAATCATAATTTTGAGGGCAACGGTTTTTAGTACCCGCGCTTAGCGGCAGCGGTGTTTGGTTTTCGACAAAGTTTAAACAACGTGTGTTTTTCTTTTGACAAATCGTATTTGTAGCGCGTCAGAGAATTCATTTCAAATAACCGTTTTCTGATGGCATGGTTGCATAACTGCGATAATGCATAGTTTCCAACAAAATCTAGTAGCATCCATTTGTATGTATGTGTTCCGAATGTTTTAAGTCACGATTATAGATTGATATTTTAATAATAGGTTATTTGCGTAAAGCGATGACATAATTTTCACATAGAATTTAACCATTTATGGTTAGTGGGTTGTAGTCTCTAAATTTATTGAGTTGCGATTTTTTCCGAACATTTAACATATATTATGCTTGTTCTCCGAAGTTAGTTATTACAATTTTAACAAACAGATTTTGATTAAAAAAATAAATAAATAAATAAATAAAAATAAAAAAATAAAAAATCATACTAAACAACAAACTTAGCGGCGTATAATTTTTAACGATAGTTGCGCACTTTGTTTAAAGGTAATAGTCGTGACACATATTTGTGGCGGCTACGATTGATGTGTATGTTAACTACTTGTACATATGAGTGTGCAAATCAAAACTCAATGTGGGCAAATCATCACGAATACCCGCGCCTAGCGGCAGCGGTATATAGTTTTCGATAAGAGAAATGATACATGGACCTAAACTTATGCCTAAACTTAAACCTAAAACCACTTGAAATCATCCTGATGGGTTGTAAAATAAGTGGGTTCCTGTTTGCAACTATCAGAATGTTGACACTTGATTTTAGGTCTAAATTTAAGCCTGAGTTTAAATCCATTTATCATTTCTCTTTCGATAAATTCTACCTGCATCAATATTTGTGTGTGTGTTTTTATTTTGTAAATCCTTAATTGCCGTTCAAATTATAGTTGTTTTTGTCCTTTCTGATTTTTTAGACAACATCATAGCTACGGGATTATCGATAGTTTTTGTTAATTTGTAGACGGCTTACTGACAGTTCAACAGGTATAGTCTGATCAATCAAATGCACTCAACAAAATTTAGTGTCACATTTGATATTTTTAAACGTGAAAGTTACAAAATTGGTAAGACTATCATGTTAGATATATATTTGCATTTAGTTCACCATGTTAGAAGTTGAGTATATTAAAATAGAGGTTGATATTCACATCATTTTTTCTTATATTTACAACACATTGTATAATACTGTAATGCATATTATACAAAATTGTAATGCATAATTATGGTGTATCTATAAAAAAAAATGATGTGAGTACCAACACCCATTAAAATATGAGGTTTGTCAAAATTCTAAAACAAAAAACTTGTAGTCACATTCATGGTTCTTTATGACTAACAAAAAACTTCAAACAGTTGTATCTTTTTGGTTAATTAGCATGAAAAGACACTATAAGTGCCACTTTTGTCATTGTGTGTAGTGTCTTTTATTTCAATTTTGACATCACTCTTTTAAATTCGTGCTATTAGGTGTATTTGTGACCATTTTACTCATTTTTTTTTTTTTTTTTCAAAATTTAAAATGTAAAATAATCATTTTACATGCTAATAACCCTATCTTTTTTTAACAACACTACGTGTTTTTTTGTTTGTCTTTTTTTAATATGTCAATTTTACATTTTTTAGTTTATATATGCTCGTGTCAGATTTTTTTTCTTGAGTGCTCACTTAATACATTTTCAAAAACATGATGAGATATTGTGTGGCTCGATAAAGTACTTTAACAAAATTTGAACAATTCAAAATTTTCAAAATTTCAAATTTTATATTTCAGACTTATGAAATTTATGACAACATAAAAGTTATAAGAACTCCAACGCTATTAAATCTTCAAATGTATACATTTTCACATTTTCAAATAGTGTAATTAAAAAAAAATCAATTCAAAAAAGTAGACTCAGTTCAATATATCGTTAATTTTCATTTATGTAAAGAAAAGTTGCAGTGTGGAGAAAAATCTTTACTCAATACCTTTCTTCAAATTTGCTTAAGCCAAAATACAAAAACATTAATATATGTTTAAATTGGTTATCATTTTGTTGTAAATATTCATTACAAAAGATGATTATAGATGTAGTCTCACAATGGATCATCAGACTTTTAACAAATAATGAGATTCCGTCTAATATAATACATCATAACCAATTTTTCGACAAACGAAAATAGCTTGGTTACGATTGGTTTTCATCACCACAACACTAACCATCATAACCTCCAATATTTTTATCAAGCCAAGCAAAGTAAACCACTAATAAAATAGTTCAAATAAAAAAGCCAAACCAGATCCACCATATTCGGTCGAACCATATATAATATGGTTCTCACAGAATTTCAGCAAAAAATAAAAGGTGCAACAAAAGCCCAAATTACTTTAGATCTAACAACACCAACCTCACAATATCATAAGCATACACCACAAGCCAACATGATTAGATTCAAGATCACCAGTTGTTTACACAGATCTAAACAAAATTGGTTGCTTATAGATTTTAAACGTATTTTTTAACAATAAAGAAACGAAACAAAGCTTTATAGAAAACACCAGTCATAATATTGTTCTCGGACTAAAACAGCCACACACCAAAACCTCCTAGGTAGCTCAAACCATCGACCAGAAACATCAATCAAACCATTGGTGATGGCGAAGATGGTGGCAATGGCGGCTCCGGTGGCTGTGGTAGCAGCAACCATCTTTAGTTTAGAGAGAGAAGTAAGGATGGTGTTAGTTTAGAGAGAGAAAAAGACATACCTGGTTGTAACTGTGTGCAAACGCATGTATGTATGTTTTTATATGGTAGGTAGTGTTGAGTGTTAGGGTTTTTTGTTTATTGTAAATCTTAGCCATTGATTTCAAATGAAGGGTCAAGATGTGGTATTGACTTGCATGAGAATTTGTTTGGTTTGGATGTTGGTTCGGTTGCATGTAAATTTAGGTTTGTAAAGAGGTATGGATGGCTGAATCTTAATTTGTTGGTTGGGTGTTAGGTTGGGGATATTGGTGTATATAAAGGAGTATAGATATATATATATATATATATATATATATATATTCATACACATTTATTTTTTGCATTTATACTTTTAATTATTTGAGCTATGAACTACGGATCTTCAAGTGGTAATTCCAAGACCTTACACGTTTCAGAAAAAAGGATCCAAGGGCCGTTACGACGGGGAATTCCAAGACTCTAAGCTTCATGAAATGAGGATTCCAGTGTGTTAAACCAAGACCTCACACAATCCCGGTTAGAGGTCCAAGGGCCAGCGTAAGAGGGTAGCCAAGACCTAAACGCTTACTTTCAAAATAAGGATCCAAGGGTCCGATCTCGAACCACAACTCGTAACTTAACTTATTACTTATTACTTCATTTGTTACGAGACCTTGATGTGTACCCAATTGTTAGTGTAAATATTACGATATTTAATCTATACATTCTCATTTGTTTTGTTGATGAAAAACATGTAACTTGTAATACATAACGTAAAATGTATAAGTTACTTGTAATTATATTTTGCCTCAACATACTCTCAACACCTCTCGACGACTCAAGTCCTTGTATGCTACAACACAGGTTCGTACATGTTTGTTATGCTGCGTTATGATCAAACCCCCAACAAACCATCAAAACATGTTTAGTTAAATAGTTTATGTATAACTAGTGTTTACATATTGGGTAAATACATACATAACTAGTATGTATTATAATGGGTAATATAAATTGGTAGAAACTTAAGTATTTGACCCATTGACCAAATAAATTGAATGTAGTTGGGTAAAACCCAAAGTCCAAGACCCATATCCAATGTCTAGATACATTGTACCTTGGTGGGCACTCAAAACCATGGACTAGATGCATTGCATCTTGTAGATACATTGAATCTACTTGGTACCATAACCCATGACCCATACCCAATGTCTAGATACATTGTACCTTGGTGGGCACTCAAAACCATATACTAGATGCATTGCATCTTGTAGATACATTCAATCTACTTGGTACGCATAACCCATGACCCAAAACCTATGGGTAAAAGGGAGCGTCCCACAGATCCCCAGTAATACAATGGACGAATCCCTCAAGGGAGGGATCCGTGGGATCCGGGGATCAGTGGCTATTTTTCTTCTATAAATATTGAGCCATTTCTTCATTGTTTCACACACCTTCACACATAGTTTCTCTCCACCATTTCTAGGATATTTAGATCATTAGGAAACATGTAAACCACCCTCATCTCATATGATCATAATGCTTTTAACTTTCATTTTTTGTAAGCAGACTCCCGAAGTGATCCTCCAAAGCAAGCTTAGAGATCTTGCATCCTTACCTACTGAAGTGATCACCCATCACAAGCATACAAGCACATGAAGATCTTCTACAACAAGCTTGGGAAACTTGTCATCTTCATTCATAGAAGACTAACTACATCATGCTTTGTGTTCTTGATGTTTAGTTTAGGACTTCATATCCATTAGACACATTGTCTTGGATATTGTCTAGTATCATATTCTTGTATCTATGACTAGACTAGATGGTTTATGTGTTTGTGCCATAAAACACAACGTTTGTTATGTTGGCCCACAAAACATAACGGGTGCCTAGAAGTCAAGTCACAAGGCATTAGTGAAGGGTGCCTAGAGATCGAGTCAAAGGCATTAGTGAAAGGTGCCTAAGGTGTACATTCGATATGGTGTGATTCGATGTACAAGATAGATTAGTATTGGGTCAAAGGATATTGATATCCTTGTTGATGTTTTTATAAGGAGTAGATCTCCTTTGGGGTTAGGTGTCGTGTAGTTTTGGGTAGTAGTTCCTCCATTGTAATGGAACTCGGTACTTAGCCTAGTACCGGATAAAAGGTAGGCGACGTTGTGGTAGGTGTGGTTCTCCTTTGTGAAAAGAACCAGGTGGTTAGCCTAGTACCGGAAAAAGAGTAGGAGACATTGTGAAGGCTTATCCGCCATAAGGAGTTGGTGTCGTGTAGTGTTTACGAACTCTCGAGTAGGTGACTCGGGGAGTGGAGTAGGGCAAGGAAGGTGTCCTTATAGCCGAACCACTATAAATCCTCGTGTTGGTTTGTCTATCCTTTTACTTATCACTTTACTTTTACTCTTTCATTACATTGTTTATTTTCTATGTGGTTGATGTCTATGTTTGTGATACATACTTGGTCTTTCATATAGTCACAAACTATATTTAACACTTTACATATTATGACACGCTTGATCAAGAAAAAGCAACAGGACTAATAATGGTGAAACTTGATTTATAATGAACCATTAATCTTGCGGAATCTTATGTGATATTAAGGGGTTGGCCTTACATGCCGTAGTTAAATGCATCCTCGCGTCGAGATTAGCAAATGCAATGGTTTATACTATATTTGATACAAAAGTTTTAAGTTTGAAACGGAAACGTATTCACCCCCCCCCCCTCTACGTTTTCACACCAATTTTTAAAACAAGGATTCTTTTAATAAGATAAAGAACTAACTATCGCAAAAACCTAACATCTTTAATTATTATTAGACAGATATGGGGTGAGACAATTTTGTGGGATCAAAAAGCCACAAGTACCTTCGATGGGCTCTAAAGAGAACCATCTACTCCACGCTTAGCATCTAAAATCATAAGTAACTCTCTCATTCCTCGATCTCCGCAAATTTAAAATCTCAAATAATGAGATCCTCGGATGCTTTGCAGAAAATTAAATTATCTATGGTTAAGGGAACAAGCTAGGGCTCAACACGCCCGGTCAAGTCAGAATTCTATTCCTACTCTCACCAGCGAAAAGTCAACAAGGTGTTAAAGCATATATTAACTTAGCAAATGCTTAGGTTCCCATATTAGTAACACAAGCATTAATATAGGAAATAGAGAAGAGAAATGATCGGATGAACAATAACACACACACACACACAAGTATGAGTATAAGAAAGGTTATGCGTAAAGAGTGAATGTGAATTGAACAACTGACCCTCAAGTGAGGGTTTACAAGAGTATTTATAGGGCAAGGAGCTAGGGCAACACTTCTAGCAACCTTCCCTTCTTATGGGCTTGGACCAAGGCTCATGGGCTTTCTAGATAAGCCTTGGCATGATTACTAACATAAAAGCCATATTAAGCTAACTATTACATATTAATTACTAACACTTGAATTCTAGTTTAGGAGTGATTCCAAAAATCTCCCCCCTAAGTGTTAGTGATTGATAATATAAATGTTGAAGGTGCAGATGTAATAGTAGCTTTGACGTCTTCTAACATTCTTCTTTCTTGTGAGAAGAATTGCCTTCATTCGAACAATCTCCCAAGTGTAGAGAAATTGTTTCCTTTAAAAAGTTATGCTTTGACGTCATCATTTCTTTGTTTTGTGATATTTGTTCTTTGTGATGGTAGTGATAGTATGTTGTTGTTGTTTGTATCAGGTCTGCTTCGTTGCTCCAGAGTCTCCAAGTCTTTCTTCAACATGCTCACATGCTCTTTGACGTTGGATTTCAGTACTAATGAAGTTCTCTTAGTCTTTAAACTTTGTAGATTCTTTGGCTTGACGAAGAATCATTATGACTTTGTGTTGCCTTTTGAGAGAACTTCCATTAGTGATGTTGTTGGTATGAGCATGTGAAGAATCTACACGATCAGTCCGCTCCATAGCTTCCATAAGAAGAAAACATAAGAATGGTTAGTGATAAGCTGATTCCAGCACTTACAAGTTTGAACTTTGAGAGTCTTAACAACATAGTGTGAAAACACAACTCTAATTCTCATAAAGGTTGTTCCTGAACAGGAGTCCCACAAGTGAGATAACGCGATGTACCAAAGTACACCTACAGTTCAGATGAGTCGCTGAGGTACACCGAAGCATCACCTAACGACTGTAGACCGTTTGAGGCACACTAAGCGTAATCCACGGGGAGTTATCGAAGTGACCTGCTGTCAGGGCTGTTTGATGTTGACCCTGGCAGGAGTTTCCATTCAATCACTGAGGATCACATGTGTGAACCTCTCATAAATGTTCTTGACAGATTGCTAAGATCTGTGAAGGACACGATAAAGTATCACTTGCGTTCTTATTGTTGAAAGACAAGCGATAAAATGTCAAGTGTACCTAAGAGATCTTTTAATGAATCTCGTGGCTCTAGACTCAATAGTGCGCTTTGGTTTTCCTGAGCGGAGACTAGGGAGAGGGTCTCCTTCTTCAATACCAGCAATCTCTAAGAGAAAGCCGATAGATTATGTTGGGTTCCCTGTGAGAATGAAACAAGCTTCTGTTTAGAGAAACTTGAGTGGCTAAGAAGGTTTAGTGCATGCGTCACTGGGTCCATGACGACTTTTAATCTTCAATACCGGTGTCATCAAGTAACAAACAGTAGCATATGAATTGAACCCGGTGTCTGCCCTAAGTTGAATAATCTGGAGGGATATTTCTTTTTACCCTTTTCTTTGCTTTTCTTTTTAATTCTTCAACTCCTTCTTTCTCCGATTCTCATTTTCTCCTTTTTATAATCATACCTAAGGACTTCTAATTCTAACTATTGGTAGTGTCCTTGGGTAGATCCCTCTGGCTCTGGCGGATCATAGGACGGTTATTCCTAACCTTAATCACCTTATAACTCCATTGCCATAAAACCATTTTCATGAAAATCTTTCAAAGTGGATATGAATAGGAAACATTTTAATACCACTTGAGAGTTTAAGATTTTGCAGAAATACTCCCCCTCCACACACGCTTTAAGTGTTTTGACAAAAATTTGCATGGTGAGGTAAGAGCGCGCACTTTTGAATTGATCAACTCAAGATAGACAATCCCCCGCGAGACACGATTACGTTGCATAGTTAAAGAGTTACATTGTCAGCTTTTAGGTGACAACTAGCTCTAATAACTACCTTGAAGGTGTGGACAAACCTCGAAAGGTTGTCAAACCCGTCAAAGTTCATGTCTATCACGAGTTTCTCGAGTGGTACATTCTACTCGGACAAGTCCTTTGCGAGATATGTTTACATCACTAGCGAACTAGCTTGAAATTATTACCCGTCCCGGACAAGTCTTTTCGAGTTACTAACATTCAAGATCTCGTCAATTCATTAGTTAAGTCTATAGCACAAAGATTCATTTGCAATTTCACAACGTATTTCTTATCACATAATTTTTCTCCCCCTTAAAAATGGCATATTAATGTTATTTTTTATGAAATTTTGATATCGAATATGTCCATTTTGAGTTTTGCGGGAAGATTATCACGAAGAACAATTTGTGAACAAAGTTTTTAATCAAATACTCCCCCTCAACAAGTGATATAAACGGTTGAGGTTTTGAAAATCATAAGAGGAAGTACTTGTTCTTTGGAGCAAAACCTTTTAAAAGTGAAAGGTTTGATAAGTTTTACTCAAAAGTAAGAAGCTTTCGCTCCTTTTATAAGGATTGTGGCCCTGAAGCGTACCACAGGGTCCTTTAATTACAAGTACGGGTTGTACATTGTTATGTGTGCACAAACCATGGTCAATAAATAATCACACATCCAAGTCAATATAGAAAATTGAAACAGTTTAAGGGGTACTAGGTAGTCCAGCAATATTTCCAGGAATGCGAACAGGGCATTGATAGCCTGTGAGAGTAATCCAGGGACGACCACCTATGAAGCTCTCCAGAGTTCTGAACTAGTCCCTTCTGTACATCCTTTCATCGATACGTGTGATGATCCTCTTCACATCCCGTCTTTCCTGAGAATTCCATCGCTTTGGTGACCCAATGCCTTCATGTATCGCCTTTAACCGATAAGCTAAGCCATCCCTAACTTTCTTCAGTGTGTGATCCTCAAACTTATGAAGATCTTTACACGCCATCAAGCAGTTGCGTTGTAGTTCACTGCGGTAAACTACTCCAACGGTTTGCTGATGAGAGTGTATTGTGGAAGATGGTTGATGTCAGGAAGTTCTAGCTGAGGTTTGGTGAGTTTGACGCGTGTCTGATATAATTCAACAGCAAGTTGTAAATCTTCTACACGTTCCTGGATCACTATGCTTCTAATGAAGATGAGCAAGGACTTGATGTATTCACGTTGGATTTCAGTCGAGAATTGTCTCATTCTTCCCTGTACCTTGGCAAGATACAGATCTTCAATGTCGTTGAGAGACAAATTCTGAAAGTCCGCTTCACAGAAATCATAGTCCCTTTCGTCTTGTCTTTTGACCTTGATTTTCTTAAGGAAAGTGTAGTCCCATTTAGATGAAAGAGCTACATGCTTAACAGCAACGATCCCTTTATCACTGTGCACTTCATGTTTAGACTTTCGAACCTGGCAGCTCTTGTAGTAGATTCGTCGGCGTTCCGGACAATGGTGAATCCCATACATTGCATCAATGTCATACTGTTCAACACTGTTAGAAAACATGTGAGTAGCCTTTTCCTCGATGGCTATGCAGTTGGAGTATATGGCTGTCGGGAACGGAAGTGTAAGTGATGTAGTGTATTTCTTTGAACCATTGCTACCGTGTTGAAGAAATTCCAAGCCATTGTTGAAGAAGTAGCGGAATGGAATCTTAGGTTGATCTGGTTGGCCAATCATTGGTAGAGGTCTAGACCAGTCGGTGTAGTATGGAGCCTTGTCTCTTCTGGTGAAGTCAATGTTTGCTTCAGGGTTGAGCCAATCAATGTTGTTAGACATGGCTCGTGCTATGTTTTCAAGGTGATATTCAACTTCAATAGCACTTTCTGAGCTGTCTTTGAGTAGTTGAAAGGCTTCATTCTTGATGCGTCTCAACTCTGATTTCGTCATCTTCTTCACTCGGAACTTTTCTTGAAGTAACTTAGCATGCTCCAACGTATGACCTTCTACCATATCTTGATCATCAGTTAGGGCGGGAGTAGCATCAACTAGTGTAGAGAACCATTCATACTCGGTGTCATCTTCGTCTAGCCATGAGACGACATCAGCCTTAGGCGTCTTCATCTTCTTCTTTGGCTTAGATGAGGATGCTGGTTTCTTTGATGAAGCGGGAGAGGTGGGTTGTTGTTTTCTTAAGGACTTCCTCATCGTCACCACCAGTGTATTCAAAATGATCACCTGTTTTCTCTGTTTGGGGTGGTAACTCAGAGTCCTGAGGTTTGTCAGCAGAAGAGCGTGGAGGAGATCCTTGTTGAGATGGAGTCCTTTGGGTTGGAGGTGGCATGAAGGATGATTAACCAGTTTTCTTCGGGGCGTTTAGGCTCTTTATCTTTATCTTTATCCTTATCATCATCGTCTCTTGGACGCTTAGGCCTTTCAGCTTACTCCTTGCATGAAGTCTTGAGTTGATATTCTAGTAATGCCTCAAATAGTTTACTTTCGTCAGAGGTGAAAGTTCCAGATCATTTACCCATTTGTAGCACCAGCTTGGAAATCAACTCTGCATCAGAGAGATCTGCAGGTTCCATTGGATTGATCGTCATTGTAACCGGAGTGGATTGCATTGTTTGCTTGACCAATTTCATGAGATTTGGATAGAGCTGTCTGGTAAACATCCCCCTTGTAACTCCAGGAACAGTGTCGAGTAGGTACTTGTGAGTATAGCCCCTAATCATTTCGTTCATTTCCCCTTGAAGATCACGTTTCATGAACTTCTGGACATACTCCCTTTCACTAGACATCTTGTCTATCTCGGCATGAAGAAAATTGATGTTGTCAGCGAGTTGATTTAGCTTTTTGTTGAGCACGTCTTTCTTCCTAACTTGCTTGACAGCTTTTACAATCCTTGTTTTAGCACGGGATATTCATGAGTCAGTTAGTTTCTTCACCGATTTAGATGTGGATCTGGTTGTGCCTTTGGATGGTGGAGGTAAAGAGTGAGAAGACGAGTCTGATGATGAGGAGTCGTGAGGTGGCTCAGGGTCCTTTGGTGGCTTAGAAGTTTCCTCCTTGGAGCGTGCGGGACTGTCTAGAAGAAAATTATCATAATCAAGATCTTCATCATTTCCAGACTTAGCCGTTTCATCAGCCTTAGTATCATCACCAGGAGTTTTCTCAGTCTTTTCCATGTCTGGTTCCTCAAATTCGTAGTTGATGGAATCTTCTATCTTCCTTTGTTGTTGTTCGTGGGTGGTGGTACAAGTTCCCTTATCGGGTTGATTAACCGCATCGGAAACTGGTGTGGCTTGAGTTCCGCCACTTGACCCTCCGGGGCCACGAGTTTGATCCTTTATGAATTCATCGGTAAGATATTTGAGTCTGAGGTTCTTCAACTTCTTTTGATATTCTCTTTCCTCATCAAATGGTTCTTCTTCATAACTTTCCTTATCATGCTCAAGCACAGGAGTTTTCCCTTTGCCTGTATCAGCTTTTGGACTGGGAGGTTTTGCTACTGTTTGAGTGTTATCGGTTGGAGTTTCAGAGTAGAAGACCTCTTCGTCTGATTCAGTATCCTCAGAGCTTTCATCCACTAGCTTTTGTTGCGGTTCAGGCTTGGGAATAGGAATGGGAATAGCTTCCTTAGATGGAACTTTCCTTTTGAGAATATGTGATCTCTTAGGAAACTTTCGCTGACTCTCAGTGCTTGTAACACTTCCTGCACTGCCTCTCCTGGTTTTCCTAGTAGGTGTACCAGAGGACTTTTCATCAAGAAAACCTACTTTGCCTTCATCAACCGCTACCAGATACCTTTTGTATGAGTAAAGTTGTTTGACTGTATCAGTTAGAAGGTGATCTGGCAACACTGCACCTTGTTTCTTTGTTGTTGATTCCTTAAATCTGACTGTGAGTGTAGGCTCATAAAACATGGAGTGATTGTTGGGGTCATTGAGTCTCAAGGGGATATCAGGATTATACCCTAGAGCTCTTTGGATCAATAGTTTGGTATATCTGATATATGGGATCTTGGAGCCAAGCTTTTTGAGGAATGACATCATGTCGTCCCATATCAGAGCTTCAACTTCAATGTGTTTCATGTTGACCAAAGCCCAAAAGATCTGTAGTTCCATGAGCTTGGGATGCTCATAACCACTATCACGTCCAGAAACGGATTTGGTGATGATAATGTAGAGGGTTCTCCATGGCTGAGGAATATTCTTAAGATCCATGTATGAATGCTTTGTGATTACTCCTAAAGCTTCGTCATAACCAATGTCGATCATGAATTGCAGAACAGCCTCTTCAGTTGGTGTGGCATTGTATTCGTTTGGCTCGATGACAGAAATGAGAAGAACAGCCCTTAAGTCTGCTGGTGTGATGGTGACTTGTTTGTGGTTGAGCGTCACCGTCATAGCATTTTGACCTTTGATCTTTCGCATTGTATGCCAGAACTGGGGAATGTAGATCTCTGGCACTGTAGCAGAATTGGTGAGCATGTTCTGATAAGGGTGATTCTTCAGAATGTCCACAGCTATTAAACAAGAAGACTCTGAGCAGGTGAGACTATCAAAATCAACACGAAGGTTATTCTTTCCGATCTTCATTGGATAGCCATTAGGGAAGATATCTTCAACGGTAAGAACGTTTGGTGCTTCCACGTTTTGCATTTGAGCGTCCATGTCGTGATCTGAAAGATGTTTAGCCAAAAGAACCAACATATCGAAAGACATTACGTTAGTCAACAGTTGGTTTTATTGTCTAATTATTGAATGTGATATGTCGATGATTGTTAAGAGTCCAATGTCACTTGTTAATCCAATAGTCCAAAGACGTCGTGATAAGTTTCGTGAGTTGATTAACTTTATGTTTTAAAGTCTATATTTTCACTTATTTTTCACAACTTATTAAACATTTAAGCTTATTAGTGACATTATTGGTTTCATGGCGTTATGATATATTTATTTACAAGTTTGCACGCATAACAATTCATAATTAAGGTTAAAACTAGGCTTAGGCGTAGAATTTTCAAGCTTATGCGTAAACAGGAGTGGTATACGCGTAAGCATAAGCTTATGCGTAGGTTCTTGACTTACGCGTAAGAAATATTACGCGTAGGAAAAGAGTGCCTTATGCGTAAAGCTTACGCGTAAGCGTATATGGAACCTTACGTGTAAGGCTTACTTGTAAGAGTGAACCTTATGCGTAGAGGTTACTGTTTACGCATATCCTTCACAGGATACGCGTAGTCCCCAATGTAGAACCTTACGCGTAAACGTTACGCGTAAGATTTCTCTTACGCATAACATGCTACGCGTAAGGTGATCCTTATGCGTAGATGATCAAGTAACCTTGATTATGAGTTATACACGCGTAAAAACCTGAAATAATTAGATCATAACACCAATATTATCATCTATATACATTCCTTTTCAGTTCTAATCATGGAAACAATTTCAAGCAGTTATGCGTAGAAACTAGTTACGCGTAAAACTTAAAACCCTAAAGCTTAATTTCTATGAGTAAACGTTCTAGCCATAGGAATTGCACAAAACTTGTTCTGGTAAGTCTATGAAGCCTAATGAGTTGTTCTATCCAAGTTTTAACATCAAAGTCTAAGCGAATCAAAAATACCCAAATACTTATGAACATAAACCCTAATCTTCAATTTTCATGCAATTAGTGTTTCTGGGTAAATTCTAAGCATGGATATGGTCAATTCAACTTGTAAACAACATCAAATGATTGACTTTTTAACCAGAAGCATTCATATTAGAAAACCCCCAAACTTACGCATAAACCCTAAATTCAAGAATCAAACAACTCGTGTTTCTGGGTGTCTTTTAATGATAAAAATAGAATCATTGATGTTAGAGAAATGTTTTGACACTATCATTTTAACCACAAACACACAAACTTGATTAGGTGTTCATACGCTTATGCGTAGAACACAAAATCACTTCTAAGTTAAAATCTAACCGTTGGTTTTCAAAAAGATTCAAAACCCATGTTTAGATTATTGCAAAGAACGTTTAACCACTTACAAATTGATGATCAAGAACACAGATTTTCCGGATGATTTTTATGCGTAGGATTTGGTTGGTGATATAATAAATGTGTAATAAATGTGAAGTATTTGTTTGGTGGAGGTGTTTTGTTAAAAATACTTTTGACATTTTAACACAATTAGTCCCTCCACCTATACCATTTACATCTCATGCCCATAACTTCTATTTTGGTTACCAAACGACGGATATTTGGAAAGAAATTTGACGACACTCCCCCTTGACTTAAGAAATATTAAAATTTTATAAATTTTAGTTCGAGGAGTGTCAGTAAACCAGAAATGTGACCACCATTATTAAAGAAACAACCGGGATAAGGTAACATGCAATTACAAGGTTTTATGAAACCGAAAAATATTTGCTTTCTCCCCCTCAACACTTGATCGAGAAAATACTGAATTTTGAAAGATTAAAGTAATGACGGAAGATTTGTACTCGCAATGTTAAAAGAAATATAGATAGAAGAGTATTTTTGTTATTTTATCTGATTTTATATTTTTGTATTTTGTTTTTGAAAAATATTTACAAAAGAGGTTTTGGTGTTTGACTGGTTTTAAGAATGTTTTCAGAGTTCATCCAGTTCCTCTTGAGTCAAACATCGCATACCAATCCGGTGGACCAACTCATTAAACCTAGCAGGAGCTAAGGCTTTGGTGAGAAGATCTGCCAGTTGGTATTTTGTACCCACAAAGTATAATTCAACAGTACCCTGTTCTACGTGGTCCTTGATGAAATGATATCGAAGATCGATGTGCTTTGATTTCGAATGTTGAACAGAGTTGCACGAGATCGCAATAGCACTCCGATTGTCGCAGTACATCGGGATTCTGTCAAATACGTAACCATAGTCTTTGAGTTGTGTTCTCATCCAAATGACTTGAGCACAACAAGCCAACATGGCTACATATTCTGCTTCTGTTGAGGATAGCGATGTACAATCCTACTTATTCGATTGCCATGACACCAGTTTATCACCAAGAAATTGTAATGATCCTGAAGTACTTTTCCGAGAATCTAAGCATCCTGCGTGATCAGCATCTAAAAAAGCGATTAGTTCAAAACAAGAATCCTTCGGATACCAGATCCCCAAATTAATGGTTCCCTTGATGTATCGGAGGATTCTTTTAGCCTCAGAGAGGTGGGTTTTAGTTGGTCTCGACTGATAACGGGAGCAGAGATATACGGAAAAAACAATATCAGGCCTGCTAGCTGTTAGATACATGAGAGACCCAATGATACTACGGTATTTGGTAGGTTCCACCAATTTCCCATGTAAATCAGCTTCTAGCTTCTTGGTATGAGCCATTGGTGTGGCATAGGTGTCACAATTTTGCATTCCAAATTTGTTTAACAGTTCAAGGGCATATTTGGACTGACTCAAGAAAATACCACGGGGTGATTGATGAACTTACAGTCCTAGAAAGAACGTAAGTTCACCCATCATGGACATTTCAAAATGTTTCTTCATTAATTTTGCAAAAGCGATTGAGTACTTTTTATGTGTTGACCCAAAAATGATGTCATCCACGTAAATTTGAACAATTAAGATATGTGCCCCGTGATATTGTATGAAAAGAGTTGGGTCGACCGAACCTTTGGTAAAATTATTGGCAATGAGGAAGGATGATAACTTATCGTACCACGCCCGAGGAGCTTGTTTGAGTCCGTACAAAGCTTTGTTCAGTTTGTAGACATGGTTCGGGAACTCGGGATCAACGAATCCTTCTGGCTGGCTGACATAAACCGTTTCTTTCAGTTGACCATTCAGAAAAGCAGTTTTGACGTCCATCTGAAAGACCGTTATATTCATATGAGCCGCGAACGCGAGAAAGATCCGAACAGCTTCAAGACGAGCAACCGGAGCGAATGATTCTTCAAAGTCAATACCCTCTTCCTGTCTATAACCCTTAGCCACCAGACGTGACTTGTTTCTGATTACGTTCCTTTCAGCATCCAATTTGTTCTTCCAAATCCATTTGAGACCAATGACGTAGACCCCTGTTGGTCTTTCAACCAGTTCCCATACTTCAAGACGTTTGAATTGGTTGAGTTCTTCTTGCATGGATTCAATCCGGTTGTCTTTTGTCATTGCGTCTTTAATGTTTTTAGGCTCAGATTGGCTGACAGTGAGTGCATAAATGCAATGTTCACCATCTGTGTGAAGACGTTGTCTCGTTACGACTGGTTGATTTGGGTTTCCAATAATGTTCTCAAGAGGATGGTCTTTTGTCCAACGATGTGTCGAGGGTTGATGTTGGTATACATTGTGCAGATTTTGAGGATTCAAATGGCTTGTAGATGATTCCGCAATATCAGGTGCAGCAGTTTCATTAGCGAACAGGTTAAAGAATTCATTTGGATCAAAATCTGCAGGTGGGGGTACTTCATTGTTCAGAACATCATCAGCTGGTTCAGCGTTGTTGGAAGCAGTTTGTTCAACTGTTGTTGTAGAGTCAACTGGTGGTGCTTCTTCAATAGTAGTTGTTGTAGCAGGTGTATCAGGAATAGGAATTCGATCAGGTTGAGCAGCGGAAACATCGGATACACCTGGAGCACATTCATCAATGTCATCACTAAACAGCGGAGCAAATAGCTTTTCCATTTGTTGACGAGTAAGCTGGGGGCTAGGTTCAGCTGAGGTTGGGGTTTGAGGGAAGTTTAAACGATTGTGACCGGGTTCCAAGCTGTTATGCTCAGAAGCCATTTCAGTAAGCTCATCGAAATATGCATGAATCGTTTCCATAACCTGCTTTGTACGACGATTCCAGATCCGGTAACCTTTAGAATTCTCACAGTATCCAATAAATACTCCAATGTCAGCTTTGGCTTTTAGCTTTCCAAAGTCATCAAGATCATTATTTGGGTAGCAAAGGGATCCAAATACATGAAAGTGTTTGAGATTTGGTTTTCTGTTGTGGATAAGCTCAAAAGGTGTTTTGTTGTGGCGTTTTGTAATCATTGAACGATTTTGAGTGTAGCATGCAGTTGATACAGCTTCTGCCCACAAGTAATCTGGAAGTTTAGCATTGATTAACATTGTTCTTGCAGCTTCCACTAACGTACGGTTTCGTCTTTCAACAACTTCGTTTTGTTCTGGTGTACGTGCAATAGATGTCTAATGCTCAATTCCCACTTTCTCATAAAATTCTCGAAGATTTTGGTTCACAAATTCAGTTCCTTTGTCTGTTCTAATTTGTCGGACTGTGTTTCGGAGCTGAACTTGAATTTTCGTGAGAAAGGTGATGATCATCTGTGGAGCTTGATATTTACTTCTAAGAAAGTATACCCAAGTCCATCGTGAGTAGTCATCGACAATTACCAAGATGTAGCATTTGCCATTAATCATTTGCACGCGCATCGGGCCACACAAATCCATGTGAAGAAGATGAAGCACATGCTGAGAACTGTGTTCCACCTTTGAAGGAAAATGAGCACGAGTGCTTTTCCCTTGTTCACACGCTGAGCGTAGGTGATCTTTAGAATATCGGAATCTCAGGAGACCTTCAACTAGTTTGTATCGAGCAAGGTTGGTTATGGTTTGAAACTTTAAATGTGAGAGACGACGGTGCCATAGCCAAGATTTTGTTGATGTTGCCTTTGAAAGTAGACAGATGGGAGATGAAGCAACCATGTCTTGCATTGAGATTGTGTATAGACTAGAGTTGCGAGAGCCAGACATAAGATCGTTTCCTTGTAGATCACGAATGAAACAAGTTTTCTCCCGAAAAGCAACTTCCAAATCTCCATCACATAATTGACCGACTGAAAAGAGACTGTGACCGAGGCCTTCCACATAATAAACCCTGCTAATTTCGATATTGCCATTGATATAATCTCCGTAGCCCATGATAACTACGAAGTGATCATTCCCGAAATTGACAGTGCCAATGAACTTTGCAATAAAGTTTGATAACAGTTTAAGATTGACTGTCATGTGTCAGGAACATCCGCTATCAACAGTCCAAAGGATGATCTGTATCACCTGCATTACACACAGACGACACATATGGAATAGAAGTAGATGTGGAACCCGATGAGTTAGAGGGTTCCGAAGCAGTTATAGTAGAAATACACACATCAATGATTTTAGGCATCCATTTAAATCCTAGTGTATTATGTATCCATTTCTGCCATCTCCAACTAGTATTTGCTTTAGTCTTAGTGAATGCACTAGGTGGTACTACATTCCTTGGAGGTGATACTGGAACTACAGGGACATCAATGCATTTCTTAGAATCTAAAGAGGGTGGTTTACCAAGCACAGACTTAGAAGCATTATTGGGCCTAGAGGTATTCCGTTTCTTAGGATTCCATAAACGAGACAAGATAGTTTTAGCAACACATTTATCATGACAATCAGAAAGCATACTTTTACCACAAATAACACAAGAAGCTTCAGACTGAATATCAAAAGTACTTAAAGGTTCAGCATTCGTTATATCACTTTTTCTATTACATTTGTCAGACACAATATCTAAAATCGGTGCAACTTGAGTCTTATTCAAAGTCCTAGGGTGTTCTTCTACTTCAGCATTCTTTATTGTTCTTTTCTTAGGTCGCAACTTCCTATTCTTCCTTGTATTGCTCCTAGGCTGTGAAGTGCGGACGTTTGGAAAAGAGGCAACTATTCCTGTTTCAGTAGAGGGAAGCACATTAGTATCTTGTGGTTTGTCAGTAGGCATTATGGGTTCACGTTTGCTAAGTGTTACACGTGCAATTTTCTTAATGATGCTGGGCTGAACATGTTTATACTTTCCTATATCTCTCTTAACTTAATGATAGTGTGCACCAAATCTTGATTTTCAGAACGAAGATTTCCAGAAAAATTCATGACTTCTTTAGTTTGTGCAAGATAATGATCAAGTTCGTTTGATGCTTCATCATGAGTCTGTTTAAGTAAATCAAATATAACACCATATTCCTTTTTAACTTTTGCAAGTTCTAGTTCATATTTTGAGATTTGACATTTCAAAGACGCGTTTTGATCATCCAGTTGCTCACATTTTGGATTAAACGTTTTGGAATGCAACTGGTTGATTTTGTTTTGCAAAGCAAGTTCACGATTTTGACAATCCTTTTGACACCATTGAAGACGACGTTTTGCATTTGAAAGCTCGTTTAACAGTCGTTCATTTTCAACTTTTAAAGACTCGATCTGAGGCACATTATCAGTATTCTCAACAATTTCAACAGAATCAACAGAATCAGCAGAGATATAATCAAATGCATGTGGCAAAGAATGCAATAACACAACATTATGAATATCAGCACAGATAACATCTTCCAAGAGTCGATCAACATCTTTTCGTAACATTTTCTTTTTACGTTTTGTATTCGAAATAGATGTTTTTGTTTTTTCGAAAACAATTTTCATCAATCCAAGTTCCTTATGAAATTCCCTTTCCCTATACAATGCACAATTTTTCAAATTTTTAACATGGAGTAAAATTCTTTTCTGAAAAATATCTCTTTGTTCTCGTGCCTGAGGCGATTGAAAATGTTCAACTTTTATTTCAGAATGAAATTCAATCTCACGTTCTAAAAGTTTGAGGTCGGAAGTGAAAATGTCAAAATATCTAAGTATTTGACGATTTTCGGGTTTTGATTTTACTTCACTGAGTGAAGGTAAAGGGCCATAAATTTGTGCATAATTTGGTTGGGGAGCAACATTAGAAGACTCAGACGTTTTTGTGATAATCCTAGGTGTGTTAGAAGAATCCCTTGGTGTGACGAACGTGACAGCTTTTGAATAGTTAAATGGTTTGTTATAAACAACATTTTCTAATTTTGATCGACTCTCGTCTTCTGCATCTAATTCCTCTTGACGATGATATTCAACAACACTCATAACAGAATCATCAATTTTATATTCTGCACTGGAAACTTCAGGATTTGGTTTGAATGCTTTGGTTGAAAGCTTTGGTTTGTAATCAGCAAGATTCGGTCCATATCCATTTGGATTGGGTTTTAAAGTAAACTTTTGAATAGTTGTGATTGACTCACCATGTTTATAAACAACATTTCAAAACTCTTTAAGTTTGTTTTGTAAGCCGACAATTTCTTCAAGATGGTCATCTATTCATTTCGTTGAATGTTTTTTGTACGCCGAGAACTATTTTTGACAAGTTAACAACTCAGCCTTGGCTTTTTGAGTTTCCAAAGTAAGAGCGTTAAGTTGCTTTTTAAGTTCATGTTTCAGTTGTTCTATTTGAGACAACAAAGCATTCTTCGATGCGGCTAGATCACGAATCTGTCGTTCTAAAGATTTTTCATTTTGATGTGATTTAGCAAAAGCGGCTTCAAAACCTTTTTCACGGTTTTCTTGAGTTTTGAAAAAATTGAGTTGCCATTTTAAGCATTCAATTTCCCTAGTTAACAGTGCATTTTTACTGTGTAATTGCTGATTTAATGAACGACATTCATTCATTTGGGATTGATAATCTTTAAGTAAGAGGTCAATATCTGGATTAGGCAAAGGTTCAACGTGTTCAACGTAAGTCACAACATGATCACTATTCAGATCCTCAAGTATAACCACGAAGTCAATTTGAGTATCAAAGGTAACCATAAGATCATCAAATGTAACTACGGGGTGTAGTTGAGAATCGTCAAAATGAGATGTGGACGACTCATGTTGAACATTCTGAGCCTCGTCGGATTCAGATGTTGGTTGACATAGTAGATCAGAGATGACTATGGTTTGTTCGAGTACCTGAGACAAGCCATCAGTGTCATACACTGGGCCTTTGTCACTCATGTGGAGTTCGTGCATATTAGCCATCAACATAACTGCTGCATTAGCTTGCAAGTCCTCTATATAATCATCTGAGTCTGCATCTGCCATAAAGCTCTGTTCTTTGTCTGTGAGAGTTCCACCAGCTTCATCCTTAAGAGCCAAAAGTAAATCCTCCTTGTGATAAGCACTGCCCCTAGTCCTCGGCTTTAGGCATGCATTAGCCAGGTGTCCCTTCTCATTACAGTTGTAGCAGCGAAGACCATTTATCCCATTCTGAGCATTACCCTGTTCAACCACTTGAGCTCTCTGTTGTTGTGGAGCACCCATGTTATTCCTACCCATAGCATTAAACCCTTGACCACCGCCCATCTGACGACCATAAACATGATTCTGAACTTTAACTCGTCCCTTGTGTTTGATGAGGAACGAATGCGATTGTTGGATTTGTTTGTATAATGGCCAAAAGCTTTAGCAATCATAACAAATCCTTGTTGCAATGCATCGAAGGCATCTGAGTCCTCATTAGCTTCACTGTAAAGTGCTTGATCATTGTTGTTGTTTTATGGAACCAATTGAGTTTGTTGAGATTGTTGCTGTGACGGATCATATGGTGTAATTGTGGCAGTAGGTTGAGGAGCTGGTTGAGGAGGATAACTAGTTTGATCCCGCAAAGCAAGTTGTTGATTATCCGGAAGTGAAGGTGAAACAGTTTGGCCACGGATAACCCTTTCCTTATCAACTTCTTTTTGATGAGGCTTCAAATAGTCATACAACAATCCGTATGTAGCATGATGAAGATTTTTCGCTTGACGGATGAAAATGACATACTTTTCCCAATCAGGACCAAGACTACTCAGGAACTTAGTGTTGACAGCAATTCTTGGCATGATGATGTTGTGTTTATCCAAATCATTGATGATGTTTGAGAATCGATGATGATAAGACTCTAATGTCTCTCCAGGTTCAATCATGAAGTGTTCATAAGCCAAGTAAATTTTGGATTCCATATCCTCTTGATTGAGTTCAGTGCCTTCCATGAGAAGATGAATATGTTCCCACATTGCTTTTGCAGTCTTTTGAGCATCAACACTTCGAAGAATTAGGTTTGGTAATCCTAAAAGGATATATTGCATTGCTAGCTCATCAGCTTCGTAGTGTAGAAGTTCATCTCCAGAGAGGTCAGTAAGAGTTGCAATGTTTGTGAGATCATCTCTTGGTGGAACAGCATTAGGATCTCCGGGTGTAACGACAATAGGCATCCATAATGGACCTTCCAATATAGCCTTCTTTAAGAACTTTCCATGTGGCTTCTTTAGATCACAAAACCTAAAGAACCTGATTACCCATTGATCATAGTTTCCGGGAGTGAGCATTAGAGGTCTATCAAGTGATCCTGCCTCATGAATTGATTGCTGGCTACTTAAAGCTTCACACATCTTTGCAAACCAAGACGGTTCCTTCATAGTGTTCCTGGATGGATGTTGATTGTAAACGTTTGTGTAAGGTTGTACTTGAAGACTAGGTGGTGGTTGAATCATTTGAGGTTGAATTGCTCCGTGTTGTGGATAATGTTGTTGATTAAATTGTTGTTGATAAATTTGTTGTTGTTGATTAAATTGTTGATGTTGTGGACTTAGTTGTTGTTGTTGTTGTTGAGGATACGTGTAAGGAAAGTAGCTAGAGCATGGTGGTTGTGACATATTGAAAACTTGTGTTGTTAAATGGATCTTTTTAGTCGAATGAAACGTTGTTGATGAAGTGTCCTTAGGCGTAGAAAAACCAAGTTTAGGCAAAGCAACACTTAGGCGTAAAAACACCAAACTTACGCGTAAAAGCAATAGTTACGCGTAGGATTAGCTTACGCGTAAGAATTGAGAAACACTAAAAATTAGGCGTAAACTGAAAGTTAGGCGTAGAAAACTTATGCGTAGGATTAGCTTATGCGTAAGACAAGGCTTAGGCATAAGAAAAATCTTAGGCGTAAAGAGTTCTACGCATAAGTTTGAGCTTATGCGTAAAATTAGGGTTTTGCCCAAAAAATATTTTACACTATCACAGTGTAAAGGATATCCAAAGTCGAAGTGTTTTCAGGCTTATCCAAGCAAGAAAACACTGAGTAAACCACGAAAACTGAAGATCGATCCAAGGAAAAGTTATGCGTAACTTTAGGGTTTTGTTACGCGTAAAACTTAACCAAAACTGATTTTTAGCCCAAAATGATTCTAAACTAGATTTTTGTGATGAAACAGCTTCAATATCACCAAAATAGCACAAAAGTGTGAAACTTGATGATCCAAAACTTAGAAACACCTTACGCGTAGAAAAGCATACACGTATAAAAACAAGCTTAAAATCAATGAAATACACGTAAAGTTCGAAACTTTTTGCCAAAAACAGATATTTTAACACCTAAAAACGTTGAAAGTACAAGAATCTTGGATTAAAAAGTGTAAAAAATGAGTTTTTAAGCGTGACAAAGTTTAAAACCGTATGTTACGCGTAAGACCAAAAACCAACTTCAAAAACAAAACCTTTTCACCCAACTATTTGGCGATTGATACCACTGTTAGGTTCCCATATTAGTAACACAAGCATCAATATAAGAAATAGAGAAGAGAAGTGATCGGATGAACAATAACACAAACACACACGTATGAGTATAAGAAAGGTTATGCGTAAAGAGTGAATGTGAATTGAACAACCAACCCTCAAGTGAGGGTTTACAAGAGTATTTGTAGGGCAAGGAGCTAGGGCAACACTTCTAGCAACCTTTCCTTCTTATGGGCTTGGACCAAGGCTCATGGGCATTCTACATAAGCCTTGGCATGATTACTAACATAAAAGCCATATTAAGCTAACTACTACATATTAATTACTAACACTTGAATTCTAGTTTAGGAGTGATTCCAACATAAAATTACTTAGGGAAGCTTGCAAATTCTTGGCCTTGTGAGCTAGAATCGCATTTTATAGCCTCTTGTCTAAACAATTAGCAAAGACTTTTTCAAGAAAATGCATATTTAAAGTAACTTCTAAGAGACTCGCAAAGACTTTTCAATCATAAAACTAGCAAAAGCTTACAAATTTTTTAAAATTTTTCACTTTTTTCCACAATTATTTCATTTTCTAAGGAAAAACGGGGTTGTGAGAGTACACGGCAAAATATTCATAACTAATTAACCGTAAGTCGTTAGAAGTCGTGCCACCTATCGTTTTAAAGGTATTTTAGTCTACCTTCATTTAAAAATGATTTCATAAACTGATTCAAAACAAAAGTTTATAGAATCACTGATTTATAATAGAAAGTCATTTTTTGATCATAACTTTTGCACAAACTTTTGATCTACTTGGAGACGGATGTTTTCATCTTTGAATAACAATGTGTCCTCTTTTGAAATTAAAGTTTTGATCATATTTATAAAAGAAACTAATCAAGCTTGGTATACATTGTTAATACAAATAAGATGTAAAAACGTTTATTTATATTTTATTATCTTCTAATGTTTTGTCGATAACAAACGTAAAATCATTTTAACGAAACAAATAAAATACATAAATGGTTTGAACTAATAGTTTCTAACATATTCACATTTTCACATAAAACACTAAAACAAGTATAAGTGATTTTATGATTTAATATTACATATGTACAACAACCAGTGTTTACATATTTGGGTAAAATATACACATAACTAGTATGTGGTATATTGGGTAATATAAATGGGTAGAAACTTAAGTATCATAACCCATTGCGCAAATACATTGAATGTAGTTGGGTACAACCCAAAGCCCATGACCCATGGAGCTTGACCCATAACCCATTGCATGACATCATGCTTATATCATATATGGATAATATCCATAACCTATGGTTTTGACCCATACCCATGTGACTAGGTGCATTGCACTCAAGAGATACATTGTATCTAACTAAATACTCATGGATCAACCCATGACCCATGACCCATAACCAAAATACCCATGGGTAAACGGGAGCGTCCCAAGGATCCCTAGCTTTACGCTAGACGGATCCCTTTTGGAAGGGATCCGTGGGATCCGGGGAACAGTAGAATTTTTCCTCTATAAATAGTGAGCCAATGCATCATTGTTTCTCATCCCTTTCTAACATACTTTCCCCTAGAGTTAAAAACTCTCTAACCTCAGATCCATGAGATCTATGTTTGTAGTTTTGTTTTTGTGTGATCTTCTAGGTTCCTCTTAAAGGCAAGATCACCACCATTGAAGTCGAGCAAGCTCAAGTCCATGAGCTGCCATGCTTCCTAATCATCAAGACTACTGAAGTCTTCTTGTTGGTGATTGTTTTTCTTTTCTAAGAAGTGTTGAAGACATTTGTGAAAGGTGTCTTAAGTGTCAAGACGAAGATATTAGTGAAGGGTATCTATCGTCCATATCATAAGCGCTTGTGGTGGGTGCTTAGAAGTCAATACTAGAAGCATTAGTAAAGGGTGCTTAGTAGTCAATACACAAGACATTAGTGAAGGGTGTCTTGAAGATCTAGTTACAGGCATTAGTGAAAGGTGCCTTAGATGTACATTCGATATGGTCTGTTTTGATGTACAAGATAGATTTGTACTAGATCCAAGGATATTGATATCCTTGATGATGTTGTAGAAAGGAGTTGATCTCCTTTGGGATTAGTCGTTGGTGTAGTGTTGGGTAGTAGTTCCTCCATTGCAATGGAACTAGGTGCTTAGCCTAGTACCTAATAAAGGGTAGGCGACGTTGTGTAGGTGTGGTTCACCTTGGTGTGAAAGAACTAGGTACTTAGCCTAGTACCTTATAAAGGGTAGGTGACGTTGTCTAGGTGTGGTTCACCTTGGAGTGAAAGAACCCGGTGGTTAGCCTAGCACCGAAAAAAGGGTAGGTGACGTTGTGAAGGCTTCTCCGCCATAAGGAGATTGGTGTAGTGTTTACGAACTCTCGAGTAGGTGACTCGGGGAGTGGAGTAGGGCAAGGAAGGTGTCCTTGTAGCCGAACCACTATAAATACTCGCGTTGTGGTTTTGTGCTTCTTACTCTTATCTTTTCATTACATACCTTTATATGCTTTTTTATCAACATCCAACACACACATCCAAATAGATTGACATAAGTCGATCTAAATAGTTTAAAAGGAAGTTTTAATTGGCAAAACTATTCAACCCCCCCTTCTAGTTTTCCACAATTGGCATCAGAGCTTCGTTACCATCTATCAAGCCATAGGATTTGCTTGATAATAAAGATTACCTTCCCTAAGAAGGTATCTTAAGCATAAAGGAGCTGGAATTGTCTTATGACATTTGCTGTGTCATTTGTAAAGACATTCCTAAGTGCATTTGAGGTATGACTTTCCACTTATCTCTAAATGACATTAGTTTAATAAATAAGTGTGATTACTTAGGTATTTATTTGATTAATTCTTGTGCATATATGTAACGTATTGGATTTCACAAACACACAAATAATCACAAATATGGTGTATGAATATATGGTTTAGAGAGAGAAAGTGGGATATTCTAGTGAGAGAAACACATGGAAGGTTAGATTCCAAATGAACATCCAACCCTCTCCCTTGTGATGAGAGGGCTATTTATACAAAGAAGCACGCCCTCGTTCGGGCTGTGAATCAGGCATACAATGGGTAAAGACCCGTCCTTCCTCCACGGTGTTGCACTAGACTATTCTTCGCTACTGACTAACTAATTAACTACTAAATAACGTAAACAACGACAAGTCTATGAGCTAACTTATGCTAGATAATATTTGGGGTGACCGACTCTTCACTTATGGAATTTCCAATTCCTAACAATCTCCCCCTAAGGGAGGTCACCCCATGATTTACATTTTAGCATCCCAGCATTCCAATTAATCTTCAGTCTTGAGCTTGTAGACTTCACTTCATCAAAATATTCAATCTTTGTGCTTTCATGGTGATATTATCACAATCCAACTATAATGTACATTAAGTGGAGGTTATAGAGCTGATCCACATTATGATGACCTTTGAGCTTTATTTGAGATCATCAGCCACAATTAATCTCAGCATCACCCATTTTTGTGTTTCCCGCATATGATGTTGTGACAATTGGACCGACATGCTCACATTCTGGATCATGATATCTTCTCATCAGAGTAGCGAAAGCTTTAGTTGATTCATGATATTTGCAGCAGCGTAGCAGAAGCATGGAGTGAGAATATCAGAGTCGTTGATGCTTTTATCACGATTTCTTTAGAGATGAATGTGTAGTGTGAGCATGCGGCTATGGATTGACCTCTCCATTCTGATCAACTGCAAACGTCGGGCGTACCTGCATATAACAGTTAGTAATAAAGCGCACGAAAGTGTCTTTGATCACTTTCATTGAATTGAGGTACACGGCCCACTGTTCCTTGTTGATCAGTACAAGTACTGCCTGTGATAAGGTAAAATTCTGAAGAATCTCATTGACAGGGTTTCACAGCTGCTCTAGTTGTTCTCAACCCGGAACGTCTCAAAGAAGAAAACACGGAGTAAGTGAACCAGCGAATTTGAGATTCACTGATTGATGAAAAGAGATTTGAAAAACAATCGAGTACTGCTCAATAAAGTGTTTTTGCAATACAACAAAGGTTTTTGAGAAAAATCAATTATCAATCATAAACACCTTTTATATTTGAAATATTAATACACAGTCGATGTGCTAGATAAAATAATTTTAAGCACAACGACTGGTTTTTTAAAGGTATCCGTCAATCCATAACCTGAACCAGGATTGATTCATAAGTTTGAATCGCCCCATTGTTTCTATTCAGTTGTCACATGGTTGATCTATTGGATAGATCTCACATGCCACCTACCAAGAGCTTGTTTGATGTTGGCTCTAGAAGGCTTTCCATCTTCATTGTGAAAATGTTTGCATATCACTCAAATGTTCTGGCAATACCACAAGGATAATGCGTAGGACTCTAAGAATATAATCTCTCTTTCCACATTGTGTGAAACAGAGAGTCTTCATTGACAGTGTCCTAATGAGATTTATTTGATGAGCTCGTGGCTCTAGACTCAATTGTGCACATTTGGTTCCTATGCCGGAGACAAGGGAGAGGGTCTCCTTCTTTAATATCAACAATCTCTAAGAGAAAGTCGATAGATTATGTAGGTTCCCCGTGAGAATGAAACAAGTCCTTTTAAGAGGAACTTGAGTAGCTTGAGAAGTTGTAGTGCAGTGCGTCACTGGGTCCATGACGTCTTGTCTTCAATACCGGTGTTACCTTAGTAACAACCAGTAGCATATGTATTGAACCCGGTTTCTGCCCTAAGGTTGAATTAATGGAGGGCTATTTATTTTCACCCTTTTCTCATTCATTTGTTTTTTATTCTTCAACCCCTTCAGTGCTTACCGAGACTTCATAACTAGAGCCTTGTTGGGTTTATTCCAGTACTAGCTCAGTCTCAGTCTGCACTCTTCCCGTATCTCACTTTTCTCCTTTTTTTCATCATACCTAAGGACTCTACAGTATCTAGTGGATTGTCCCTGGGTAGATCCCTCCGGCTCTGGCGGGATCGTGGGAACGAATACCTAACCTAACCATCCTTATAACTCCATGCATAAAGTAAATTGGTCAGTATTTTGGTATTGTTCATTCTTCCATGAAACCAATTGAAAAATCATTTGGAAATTCAATCAAGGTACTTGTGATACGAAATCAAAGCATTTTGTACCTTAATAATTTTGATCATTTTGAAATGCTCCCCCTCAACATGTGCATATAATCTTGAAATTGTTTAGCACATGGAGGTAAGAGTTCTTTGGCATAATTTCTTGATCACTATTTCTGTCGAAACAGCCATTTGATTTTCTTGGTAAATTCTTCCCTTCAATATGTGCATAGGATATTTGAAATTATTTTATCACATAGAGGTAAGAGTTCTTTTTGAAATACATCTACGATTACCAAATATTTAGAACCCATTTAACACTCAATCAAGGTACATTATGTTAAAACATAGAAATCTTTGTACCTTGAAGGTTTATATTTGTTTTGAAATGCTACCCCTTAATATATGCTTCGAGATTCGAAAAGAGTTTAGCACATATTAGAGAGCAGTATGCACTTTGAGACAAAAATGGTCACCTTTTATCATCTTTCATATTTATATCACATTTTCTCCCCCGATCAAAAATTTCAAATCCTTTGCGATTTTGGATCTCAAGTGATTTAAATATGTATGAAACAAAACTTTGTTGGAGAAAAATGTGTCCGGTTTTATATGATATGAAGTGGACTACACTGAAGTTCCCTTTTAGATAAAAAGGGAAACCACAACACATAACCTATCACTACTACATACATTATAGTTGTTCATAGTACAGACACCACATTTTACACATCAAAAATACAAAACAGAAACTACTTCCGGAAGATGTCTTCATTCAGTTATTTGAAGCAGCTTGTAAGATATTAGTTTTCACATACACATCAAACCATAACAACAAGGTGGCGAATAAGTGGAATTCTAGAGAGAGAAAGTTAGAGGTTTAGGGAACTTTAGTGAGAGAAAGAAAATTCTTATTATGAGCTCCAACTCTCTACCTTGGAAGGTAGAGAGTATTTATAGTCTTACAATAAAACGCCACACAACGGGCTGTGGATCAGGCATACAGTGGGTAAAGACCCGTCCGTCCTGCACGGTGTTACTTAACTAAATACTAATTAACTTAAAATAACTATGACTACGAGCTTTCTAACGATTACATATACTTGAGGTGACCGACTCTTTAATACCTGGAATTTCTAATTCCTAACAATCTCCCCCTAAGTGAGGTCACCTCAATCATGTACTAAAATTACATTGAATACAAATAGATATTACATTAACAATTGATCTTGCATTCTTGATGTAGTAGTTTGCACTGAAGCTCGTAGTCATTGATTCTTCTCATTGCATGTTTGGTTAATCCAAGTGGAGGTCTTTTACTGATCCACGTGAAAATAATATTGAGCCAGCTTTTGAGATCATCAGCTATCAAAAATCTCTGAGACATCCATTGTGGTGTTGGTATTATGTGATGTTGTGACTTACGGACCGACATGCTCACATTCTGGATCATGATATCTTCTCATCAGAGTAACAGAAGCTTTCGTTGATTCATGATATTAGCAGCAGCGTAGCAGAAGCATGGAGTGAAAATATCAGAGTCATTGATGCACTAATCATGATTTCTTTTGAGATGAATGTGTTAAGTGAGCATGCGGCTATGGATTGACCGCTTCATTCTGATCAGCTGCAAACGTCGGGTGTACCTGCATACAACAGTTAGCAATAAATCGCATGAAAGTGTCTTTGATCACTTTCGTTGAATTGAGGTACACGGCCCACGGTTCCCCGTTGATCAGTACAAGTACTGCCTGTGATCAGGTATAATTCCGAAGAATTTCCTTGACAGGGTTTCGCAGCTGTTCTAGCTGTTCTCAAACCGGAGCATCTTAAAGAAGACAACACGGAGTGAGTGAACCAGCGAATTTAAGTCCACTGATTGATGAAAAGAGATTTGAAAAGCAGTCGTGTATTGCTCAATAGAGATGGTTTTTGCAATACAACGAAGGTTTTATTGAAAATCAATTATCAATCATAAAAACACCTTTTGATTTGAAAAATGAGTACACGGTCGTTGTGCTAAAGAAAAGAGTTGTTAAGCACAAAGACCGGTTTTTCAAAGGTATCCGTCAATCCATAACCTGAACCAGGATTGATTCAAGAGATTGAATCGCCCCATTGTTTCTGTTCAGTTGTCACATGGTTGATCTATATAATAGATCTCACATGCCACCTACTAGGAGCTTGTTTGATGTTGGCTCCAGAAGGTTTTCCATCTTCACTGTGAATATGTTCACATATCACTCGGATGTTCAGGCAAAACCACAAGGATAATGCGTAGGACTCAAGATATAATCTCTCTTTCCACATTGTGTGAAACAGAGAGTCTTCATTGAAAGTGTCCTAATGAGATTTATTGATGATCTCGTGGCTCTAGACTCAATTTTGTGCATATTTGGATCCTGTGCCGGAGACTAGGGAGAGGGTCTCCTTCTTCAATATCAACAATCTCTAAGAGAAAGTCGATAGATAATGTCGGTTCCCCGTGAGAATGAAACGAGTCCTTTTAAGAGGAACATGAGTGGTTTGGAAAGTTGAAGTGCAGTGCGTCACTGGGTCCATGACGTCTTGTCTTCAATACCGATGTTACCATCAGTAGCATATGAATTGAACCCGGTTTCTGCCCTAAGGTTGAATAAATGGAGGGCTATTTGTTTTCACCCTTTTCTCATTCAATTCTTTTTAATTCTTCAACCCCTTCAATGCTTACCGAGACTTCATAGCTAGAACCTTGTTGGGTTTATTCCAGTACTAGCTCAGTCTTAGTCCGCACTCTTCCCATATCTCATTTTTCTCGTTTTATCATCATACCTAAGGACTTCTACACTAACTAGTGGATTGTCCCTGGGTAGATCCCTCCGGTTCTGGCGGATCATGGGAACAAAAACCTAACCTTATCATCCTTATATCACCATACATAAAGTAAAGTTGGTCGGTCTTTTTGGTATTGTTCATCTGCCATTGGAACCAATTGAAAACCATTTGAAAATCAATCCAGATACTTAAGATGTATTATCAAAGCATTTTGTACCTGAATTGTTTTTGATATTTTTAGAATGAGAACTCCCCCTCAACATGTGCATCAAATGTTTGAAATCGTTTTGCACACGGAGGCAAGAGGAAGAATTAACTTCTTTGATTACCATTTTCTAAAAGATATCAACATCACTTCCTTAATCGAATCAAGTAGATAAAGCATTTTGGGGAAGGATGAGGTTTTCATGATTTTGCTCCCCCTCAATATGTGCCTTGAGGTTTGAAAAGAGTTTTGCACATACTAGAGGGAACCTGATCATTGAGATAAATGATCACGTTTCAAATCATAGGTTTAAGATAGATGCTCCCCCTCAACATGTGCATTGAAAATTTGAAATCGTTTGTCACATGTGGGAAGGACAGCGTGTACATCCTTATAAAACCATTTACCGAATTATCAGTTTAAATTCAATTTAAATCACACATTCTCCCCCGATCATAATTATCAAATCATTTTAGATTTGTGATCTCTTATAGATTTAAATTGTGACTTGATTATGAAAGCGTTTTAACTGATAAGGATCGGATTTTAAGACTTAAAAACTCCATTGGTAAAACATGCATGAATATCTTTTGAAAACAATTTAATGCCAAATAACTTCTATATTTAATTGAAATCATTCTCCCCCTCAATCAATTACATAGGTTGTTGATTGAGAGATAGAGATTTTGACAAATAAGTCCTGATGATTATCAAAAATAGAGACCGAGTTATTTTTCAAAGCAGTTAGTTTACAGCAGATAAATGTTTATAGAATCAGAGCATGAGATTTGAAAATATGGTAAAGCATAGCTCTGTTCTTTCTATGAAAAGCGGGTTACTGCCTGAAATGACAATAAACCATATTTTTCTCTTTCTCCCAAAAATATATATAAATATATATATATATATATATATATATATATATATATATATATATATATATATATATATATATATTTTAAATTCGAACAACATCTAAAGTACCGTGTCATTCTTTGAATGACAACATCAAGACCGTAGATATTATCGAATCGAGAGAAACAAGACAAAACGACAATATTTTTTGAAGATTTTTCGAAATTTTCAAATTTTTATGGATTTTGAAAGTTTTATATTTTTGTATTTTGATTTTCGAATAGATATATACAAGAGATAGATGAAGATAGACCTTTACTCCTCGTCTTCCTCCTTAAGACATTTGAGTGTTTCTGGTTGAAGGCTTTTCAAGCCAAGACGTGGAAGAATAAACTCAAAACGTTCTCTTGGAAGAGCTTTGGTGAAGATGTCTGCTAACTGATATTCAGACCTCACAAAATAGAGTTCCACCACACCTTTTTCCACTTGTTCCCTGATGAAATGATGTCGAATGTCGATATGCTTTGCTCTTGAGTGTTGAACATTGTTGCATGAGAGAGCAATAGCACTTTTATTATCACAGTACAGAGGAATTTTGTTGAATTCAAAGCCATAGTCAGATAATTGAGATCTCATCCATAAGATTTGAGCACAACAGGATGACATGGCTATGTATTCAGCCTCTGTAGAGGAAATAGAAGTACTCATTTGCTTCTTTGAAGACCAGCTCACAAGCTTATCACCCAGAAACTGAGCACCTCCAGATGTACTTCGACGAGTATCTTGACATCCTGCATGATCAGCATCTGCATAGGCTGTTAGTGACATACCGGTGTCCTTCGGGTACCAAAGACCCATATTGATGGTTCCTTGGAGATACCGAAAGACCCTTTTAACCGCTTCAAGGTGCTTTTTAGTAGGCTTAGCCTGGTATCTAGCACACATGCAAACAGCGAACAAGATGTCTGGTCTACTAGCAGTGAGGTACATCAGGGATCCAATCATACTACGATATTTCGTTTGGTCAATCATGATCCCTGAGTGGTCCTCATCTAGTTTGGTTCGATCAATCATGGGGGTGTCAACAGGGTCACTTGAATCAAATCCAAATTTCTTTAAGATCTCAGTTGCATATTTAGATTGATTTATGAAAATGCCTCCGGGACTTTGTGAAATTTGTAATCCCAAGAAAAATGACATTTGTCCCATCATTGACATTTGAAATTTTGAACTCATTTCATTAGAAAAACGATCACATTCCATTGGGTCTATCGAGGCAAAAATAATATCATCAACATAAATTTGAACATGAATTAAATGTTTGCCTGACTTCCTGGTGAACAATGTAGGATCAACTGCTCCTTTGCTAAATCCGATAGATAGAAGAAACTTTGACAGTGTATCATACCATGCCCTTGGAGCTTGCTTTAAACTGTAAAGGGCCTTCTTCAAACGATAAAAGTGAGTAGGATGCTCTCGATTTACAAATCCTTCAGGTTGGCTGACGTAGACGACTTCTTTAAGGTCTCCGTTCAGAAATGCCGTCTTCACATCCATCTGATAGACTATCATGTTCTTACTAGCAGCATTAGCCAAAAAGATTCTGATTACCTCGATTCGAGCAACTAGAGCAAAAGAATCTTCAAAGTCAATACCCTCCTCTTGACGGTATCCTTTAGCAACTAATCGAGCCTTGTTCTTCAACACATCACCATGCTCATCAAGTTTCACTTTGAAGATCCATTTAAGAGCTATAATCATAGCACAGTCTGGAGCAGGTACTAACTCCCATACATCAAGTCGATCAAACTCATGAATTTCATCTTGCATGGCATTGAACCAGCTATCTTCATTCATGGCGGTTTTAACATCTTTTGGTTCGATCTTAGATAGTACGGAGTTGAAGAAGCACCATAAGACATCGGTTGCAAGTTGTTTCCATGTTGATACAGGACGAGAGGGATTTCCAATGATGTTGTCTAATAGATGATCGTGAGTCCATTTTCTGAGGTGTTCATGTGGTAGTTGTTGAGGGACTGAAGAAGCAGAGTCGATGTCTCCTGAAGAAGATGGTTCTGAAGAAGATTCAGGAGCAAATATGTTTTCGAATGGAAAATCTTCAGGATTAGCAAAGGGATTAACTTCATCGTTGATGCCAGAAACAGTTCCATGATGTACATTTGAAGAATGATGATTTGTTGATGAGACGGAAGGATCAGCAGAAGGCGCTTCTTGACTTAAAGATATTGAGACTGAGGGATTGACTTCATTCACAGGAATATGAGCAGCCTCTGTTGTAGGGATCAACACCTCATTAGTACTTGGATCATAAAGTTCATCAAACATAGGATCAAACAATTTCTTTAAATCATCTTCAGATGGAGGTACATATGGAGTTTCTTGAGAAGAGTTTGGAACAAGGGATGAACCAATTGGACTGTTTTGAAGTGCGGGTCCAGAACTGAATTGTTCAGGAGCCGTTTGACCGGTCAGCTCATCAAACGTAACGTGAATTGTTTCCATGATACTTCGGGTTCTTTTGTTGTAGATACGATACCCCTTTTTGTTTGGTGCATACCCTAAAAATACTCCAATGTCTGCTTTAGCTCTAAGTTTGCCTAAGTCTTGTCCTTCATTAGTTGGATAACACAATGCTCCAAACACACGAAGGAAAGAAAGATTTGGTTTTTTGTTGTGGACAAGTTTATATGGTGTCTTTCCATGAACAGTGTGAATCAGGGAACGATTTTGTGTGTAGCATGCAGTGGAAATAGCTTCAGCCCAGAGAAACATTGGAACCTTTGAGTAAATCAGCATTGTTCTAGCGGCTTCCACAAGGGTTCGATTTCGTCTTTCAACTACACCGTTCTGTTGAGGAGTTCGTGGAACACTTCTTTGATGGCTGATTCCAATGCTTTCATAAAAGTCACTAAGTTGTTTGTTAACAAACTCAGTTCCATTGTCTGTTCGGATAATTCTGACTGTTTTGTTAAGTCGAACCTGCAGCTGTTTGATGAGTTTGATGATGATATCAGGAGTTTCATCCTTTGTCCTTAAGAACTTGACCCAGGTGAATCTAGAGTAATCATCAACCACAACCAACACATATTTCTTACCAAAGATGTTCTGCACTCTCATTGGTCCACACAAATCCATATGAAGGGTATGAAGAACTTCTGTAATTGAGTTTGTAGGTTTGGGTTTGTGGGCATACTTTTTGCTTTTACCCAATTGGCATGCTGAACAAAGATGATCCTTTTCATACTTTAGTCTAGGTAAACCTACAACTAAGTCCTTTCTGGAAAGATCGTTGATGGTGCTGAAGTTCAAGTGATTGAGACGACGATGCCATAACCATGACTTTGTTTTTGAAGCCTTTGATAACAAGCAGATTGGAGAAGACCTCATCATGTCATCGATAGAGATGGTGTAAAGATTTGAGCCACGAGTTCCTTTTAACAGTTCCTTACCATTAAGATCTCTAACAAAGCAGGTATGTTTTCTAAAAGCTACTTCTAGATCAGAATCACAGAATTGACCAACAGAGAACAGATTATGACCCAGACCTTCCACATAGTATACTTTAGAGATGACACTATTACCAACAACGTAATCTCCATAACCCATGATTGCACCGAAATGATCATTACCGAATCTAACAGTCCCGATGAATTTGCTCACGAAGTTCATGAGCCGCGACCGGTCTCCAGTCATATGCTTGGAACAGCCTGAGTCCAGGTACCACAGAACGATTTGAATGATCTGCAGTTGAACACAGACAAGAATGGATAACTGGATAATTGGGATCCCCATGCAAGAATGGGTTCCATTTGGTTAGTAACAATGGTTGGAATACCCACATCAGAAAAAGGAGCATTCATATCAGAAATTAAGGCACTGGAATCATTGTGAATAGATGCAGTACTAGTGTCTGTATTAGCCCTGTTTACAGTGTGCTCACTTCTTAAGGGAATAGTTCTACCAGTAGGCATCCATTTTCTAGTGGGCATTGTCTGATTATTCTTATGACCAACAGGTATCCAATAATAGCCTATCTTACTAAATGTTCTTCCTGTGGGTTTCCACTGTTTTCTAACTTTCTTTCGTTTTTGCCTTTTTGCCTTTTTAGTATGAATATTAGCAACATTAACTGGATAATTATCATCATTAGGCAAAACATTAACACCACATTCATGATTAGAAACAGAATTCAAGCAGACATCAGTACAAGATTTGCAAATAGTATCAGAATTCGAATTAATTACAGTACGCCTATGGCTAATATTAGAATCAACACGATTCGTTTTATTCAATTCAAGCTTAAAGTTCCTAGATTGTTCTTCTACTCTTTTCCAGTGCACATTCTTAGCTTGCGAGGTCCTATCATTCCTTGTATTGTCTTGAGACTTTGACCTGCTCCCTTTAATGTCACTGATTACTCCTGTAGAGGGAATGGGAACATTAGTGGGTTTTACAACTCTTTGCATCACCTATTTAGATGTACTGGGATCTGAACTACATGCAGGCACACTAAGGTTCACTTTCTTAAGACTAGAAGTGCTTGGATTTGTACTCCTAGAAGGCACAGTTGAGTTCTCTTTCATAGCATTGACAGATCTGAAATCTGAACTACTTAAAGGCACACTAAGGTTCACATTCAAGACATTGGGCATCGAATGAATATCATACTTGGCAATAGGCATCGAACATGGAATCAAAGGATTAACTCTCTCACCTAAGGACTTTGGGCATATTGTAATCAAGCATTCTAGGATTTCTTGAGATCGTTTGGCATATAGGCATGCATGTCCAATTGCATTATCATGAGGTTTCTCTAACTTATCCTCTTCAACAATCTCACGCAGACATTTTAGGCAATCCTTAAGGGATGAGAAGTATGTTTGAACAGCGAGTTTGTTGTTCCTGAGATGAGGAGGGACATTTTCACAGACAAAGCGTATTTATCACAAGAGTGAACCTTTGATACACCAATCTCGCCATTGGTCATTGGCATTTTCCCTTTTACCTGACTCTTCAGATTCTCAATTTCCTTTTGCAATGAAGCTATTTGTTCGTTATTTTTGTTACGAGTGATCTTTATTGATTCAAATAACTCATTGAAATGACGTTTAACCTTTTCATTTTCTTCTAGAAAACTTTCGTTTTCCTTTTGTAATGCATTTACTAGGTTTTGTTGATGAAACGTTTGAGAATTCTGAGAATCTAAAGGAGGAGGCATTTGGGAGCCTGTCATAGTGTTTGTTTGACCCTTTAATTGAGAGATTTGGGCTTTCAACTTTCTGATCGTGTTGCACTGAGCTTGAATTTGTTCATCACGTTTGTTAATTTGAAAAACTGCATCAAACTCTGGAGCATCTGAGGATGTCTTGATATTTGAAGTTTTGACATTTTCTTTAAGATGTTGATATTTTAGTTGTAAATTAAAATGCTCAACTTCTAGTTTAGAAAAATGTTTAACCAAATTGTCGTGATCATCCAGTTCAATTTTCTCGTTTAGTTCAGAGTTAGTTTTTTCAAGCTCAATGACACGATCATGGGAGACTTTCAGGGCAACCGATAATTCATGAAATTTGGAAGCATTAATGGAACAGTTTGTAGCAGTGAAAAACACATCTTGAGCAATACATTCAGAAATCAGGTTCTCATTTAGTGTATGCAAGTTCTTCCTCTCAATCTCATTATATTTTAGTGCTCGCTCATAGTCACTAACTTCAACTATCATTGCATCAAATTCCTTTTCCATTCCCTTAATATCAGTTTCTATCCCCTTTTTAAGACTTTCAAAGTGATCTTTTAGAAGTTTAAAGAAAGGCATGACCTCAGTTAAATAACATTCTTTCATTTGCTCAAAACCCCTTTCTCCTTCCGTTATACCAGTGGGTGTGATCCTTTTCTTGCAAGTTTTCTCAAAATCAACAAATAGTTGAAATATAACATATTGGCTAATTAAGGTCTTGCTTTTAGTGGCAATTGTTCTACGAACAAGATGCATTGGTGTATTAGGAGGATACAAAGTCACTCTAGGCATTTTCCAAAGGGGAGGGTTTGTTTCAACAATACTTTCAGCTTTCTGCTTGTCTAAATCCATTTTCCAGAAAACTTGTTCGGGAGTCAACAGTGTTTGAGGCTTAAACATGTTCAAGGAAATCCAGTTTTCCTTCTTGTAATCATGGGGTGTGATCTTTATTTTCTTCTCTCTACATTTAGGATCATCTAATTTCTTGTTCATCTTTTCCCTAGTGACTTCATCTGATTTCTTATCTTCCTCAGTGCACTCCCGCAACTAGGTTTCTGTCTAGGTTTAAGGATTTCATTGCCATCATAAAGAACCTTATGAGCATTTCTAGCCTTTTTAATGACCTCTGGATTTGGTTCCTTAACAAGGGGAATGCTATGCTTATCGCTTAAGACCCTATGCTTAGTGATCATGTGAGCAGTCTGAATGGTGTTCCCTTGTATGTACAACTTGTTTTCAAGTTTGTTTTTCAAAGTTTTCAGATTAGAAAAATCTTTCAAAAGTTTTGATTCCTTTGCATTAAATTCTTGCTTAAGCATTTTCACATTTTCTTGAAGTTCTTGTTTTTGCTTAGCAGTTTTAGAAAGCTTTTCTTGCAAGGAATTTAACTCTTGTTTTAATACTTCTTCTCGAAAATTACTTTTTCTAATGATTGTACGCACTTGGTCATCCATTTCCTGCTCACGAGTGGTCAACTCAAATTTTGCACGTTGTTCATAAATAGCAACACGTTCTTTATAGGCATTTAGTTCAGAAATTACAGACTCATCAGGGGCACAGGCAGTGTATTCATCAAAAATATAGTCATTGTTGACTGCAGGAGATGCATCACTTGGTACAACTTCACTTTCACTTTGTTTCACATATTGATCGTATGGGACAACATTGATATTACCCATATTTTCAATATTTGATTCAATAGTTTCAGTTGATAGTACTTTGTCATGCATCTTTTGCACATCAGCATCATCGTATATTTTTAGTACCTCTGAGATGAGTTTGTCTTTGGATGGACCAGCTTGTGGTGAAGAGGAGACCTTGGGAGAAACCATTGGATAAATCCTAGCCATAAAGATTGTGTGTGCAGTAGGTCCATCATCCACATCAGAGTCGTATGCATCACAATCAGCGACTTGAAAGGCATTCTGATGATTGTGACCTTTCTCCTGAATAGGCTGCTCATCCACATCTGCATCATAGTTCTTGGCATTGCCCTCAGCTAGAAAAAACAATTCCTCTTCATCCAAAGCAGCACCATTATCCTGAGCTTGTACAAGTAGCATCTTATCTCTGAAGTAATCAGCATTCTGTGGACGCTTTGGAGACGTGCAGTTCCTTGCAATGTGTCCCTCACCACCACAGTTATAACATTTGATCGGCTTAGCTTGACCTTGATTACCATTCCTTCCTCGATTCTGATTACCAACATAACCTCTACCAGCTCCACCTCTTCCCTGATCATACTGTCTTTCCTGAACTGGTTGCACCACGATCCTTCCATCTTTAATAGTAGCTTGATTGTGTGGGTTAGATGATGTTCTGAGGTTGTTATTGGTTTGTGGGAGAGAATTCATGTTTTGACTAATCAGAAGAGCTAGTTGATTAATGAAGCTACCCACGTGTGCATCAGCATCAGCTTGTTTGAACATAGGATCAGGAATTAGTTTGTGATTACCATTTCCCATGGGTATGACTTGTGAGGCTTTGGTAGTGATTCTGATGTTTGAGTAGAAGGCAGTTGAGTCATTAGACGAGCTTGTCTCTCCCTGGTTGGTTTTGAACTGATTAATAACCAATTTTTCAAACATGGCATGTCTCTCATTCTGAAGGAGGAAGGCATAGAGTTGCTCATAGTTTGTATTCTTCAATCCTTTAGTGAGCTTCACAGAGGTGACAAACTTGTGCCATTCGGGATTCATGTTGTTCACAAATTTTGAGTTCAGCTGAATGTTAGGCATAGTCATTCTGATGTTCCTCATGTCATTCACCAACTTATGAAATCTCACATAGTACTCATAGACACTCTCATCTGGTTTCATCTTGAAGTGTTCAAATTCGTCATAGAGTTGTGATTCTCTGTCTTCCATAGTTAATTATGAACCTGAGAGAAGCATCTTGACATTATCCCATACTGCCTTTGCTTCGGTGTTGTGATTGATCAGCTTGTAGATGTCTTTAGGAAGACCTTGAAGAACAATGTTAGAAGCCCTGATATCAGCATCGAATCTCTTTTTCTCCTTATCATCAAGCTCATCATACATCTTTGGTCTGTCCATTCCGTAAATCAGAGTTCCATCTTCAGCAGTATCAAGTACATCTCTAGTCGTCTCAACTCGATACGGTCCTTCATCAATGGATTTGAGAATGTTGACACCATTTTCCTTTCCAAGGCAGTACAATCTGATTCGTTGAGCCCAAGAATCGTAGTCAGATCTGTCAAGCATGGGTGGACGAGTATCTGACCCAGCTGCTTGAACATCCTCGGCAATAGTGGAGATGATAGTAGGAACGTTGGTAGACATGTTAACAGATAATACGGGATTTTATAACTCTATGATTAAACCGAGAAATAGATTCTTTCACGGGATTTTACTAAATCAAGAGAAAACCGTAAACAATCACCCAAGTCGCTAGAAGATAATGCACCAAGTCGCTAACACCTAATTCGCTACACCCCCAAGTCGCTAAAGTCCCAAGTCGCTAGACAAATGCAAGTCGCTAAGTAGTAACTCGCTAAGCCTCAAGTCGCTAGCAAAGTTTTGGCAGCAATTCGCTACTCAAGTCGCTAAAGATTCAAGTCGCTAAAGAGCAACTCGCTACAGACCAAGTCGCTACCACCAAGTCGCTACCCGTAGTGGAGAGTCCACTACTTGTACTGTTAATCGCTACGTCTAAGTCGCTAGCTCCAAAACTGTAACTCGCTACAAAATTGTGAAGCAAGTCGCTACGAAGAAAGAAGTCCGAATGTCAAGTCGCTAGCAAGAAAAACCACATAAACATCACTTTTCAATCCAAAAACAACCCTACCAAGATGATTCAAGCTTACCAAATGAAATCCTAAACACTTGTGATTATTCTAAACATAAAAGTACTAACAAAATCCAAACTTTAACACAAGAAATCAACCAAATGATGCACAAACCACTAAACTTTTTCAAACTCAAAAACCACCTAAAAACCACTAGAAATTCAAAGATGTGCAAGATATGATCTAACCATGGCTCTTGATACCAATTGTAAGATATTAGTTTTCACATACACATCAAACCATAACAACAAGGTGGCGAATAAGTGGAATTCTAGAGAGAGAAAGTTAGAGGTTTAGGGAACTTTAGTGAGAGAAAGAAAATTCTTATTATGAGCTCCAACTCTCTACCTTGAAAGGTAGAGAGTATTTATAGTCTTACAATAAAACGCCACACAACGGGCTGTGGATCAGGCATACAATGGGTAAAGACCCGTCCGTCCTCCACGGTGTTACTTAACTAAATACTACTTAACTTAAAATAACTATGACTACGAGCTTTCTAACGATTACATATACTTGAGGTGACCGACTCTTTAATACCTGGAATTTCTAATTCCTAACAAAACTTTCAAGGCTGCGATAAATCTTTCTAGTCTTTAATCTTCGTCCAATCCCAGTAATGAAATCTTCCTACATCTTCAAATCCTGTTCAGACCAGAATCTTGTTTTGTTCCACGGCTTCAGATCAAGTTTGATTTGCTTCACTCTCGAGTTCAATTCTTCTTCGACCATCTTGAGAGTTCCATCACTGAACTTGAAAAGCTCGCACAGTCTCATTAGCATATGTGACCCGTATCAGTCGGTAAAGAGGATTGCTCTAGGGGTGTCAATCACTTTATAGTCTTGATGAAATTCATGTCCTAAGGCTTCCCATTGCGGTCTTGTTAGGTTGACTTGAGTTTGGTAGCTTTCCATTCCTAGCTGAAAATCCCCAACTCTTTGTCGAATGACCAAGCCTCTGATCCAGAGATTGACAGCTGCAGAGAGAGCTTTCTTCTCACGAACAGGTAGATGGTCAAGGTGTCCTTGGAGGTTCAGAAGATAGAGATCTTCAAAGTCACTTGGCAGCAGATGTTTGAAGTCGTTTTCTTCTATAACATGACCTTTCAGGTCTACTCTTCGAAGAACGATCTTCTTCAGATAATCATAGCCATAGATTGGGAAGATCTCTACACTAACAACACTTAGAATTCGCAGCTTGGATCGAACAGCTTTGCGACTCTTTTTAGCTCCATGTCTATCAATGTAGAATTTCTTCTTCTTAAACCACCAATGAGAAATGTCGTACGAAGCCTCGATGTCATACTCTTGTTCTTTGTTTATCCAGAATTGATCAGGTACCATCTGCTTAAGACCCTGATCTATGTAGGTAGCATCTTTCATTTTAGAAATTGATAAAGCTAGTCTTCTTTCTGTAGTTCGAGCACATAGATAATCCAGGTCATGGTTGAAGAAGAACTCTGATTGAATAGTCACTTGACCAGGTTCACCACCGAAAGGAAGAGGCTTGTTCACATTGAAACGTCTGATCTGCTCACTGACTTGATCACTCAGCATCTTATGACATTCTTCCATCTGGTATTGAAGTTGATTGGCATCTGAGTGAAAGACTTTGATGATTTCAAATGCTGGTCCTTCAAGATCCTTTGGAGAGATGGACGAGATTCCCTTCTTTTCACAAAACCACTTCATAAAGCTGCCCATATCTCCAGTGATGTGAAGAAGAGAGTCTTCAGCTGGGGCTTCATAGTTGGTAGTGATGGTTGATGCCCAGTTGTTGTCAGAGATCATCGTGTCAGACTTTAGAATGAACCATGAAGGTTCAGGAGTTTGAGGTCTCTCTTCGGTGAGCCAGCTTTGAGTTATGTCTTTTGAATGTGCAACTCTAGAGGTTTTAGCGCGTTCACCCGAAACGTATGCATCAAACCAATCCTCTTCTTCAGGTGGCTGAGGGATATGTTTTGTGGATACATCATCATCATCAGATTCTGACTCTGCCATTACATAAGACTCTTCATGTAGTACCTGGTCTTCCGGGATACTAGAGAAGGTGGGTGTAAACCTTGAATCAACCGTGGTCCATGTTGTAGACTTCTTTTGAGTACCCTGATCACCGGATGAACTGGATTGATTTGAAGGTTTTGGAGGAGATGTTGGTGGTTGTGGTGAAGGTGTAGTGGTTGTACCAGAAGATCCACCAGCACCATAAGTTCCAGCTCCTCCAGTTGGAGGCGATGGAGGAGGAGGTTTAGGACCTTTGCGCAACGTCTCCAACACCAAAGTCCTCATTTTCTTCTTAGCCTCCCTTTCACAAATATCCTCTAGAAACTGTAGATGATTATCGTGCTTAATCGATTCTTCAAGTGCTTCATATAGCTTCTTATGAACTACGTCCTGGTGCTCATTAGCATCGTACATCTTATCAGCCAGAATAGCTCTCATATCAGAAATGGACAAATCCTTGAATCGTTGAAGCAGTAGAGCCTGCATTGCCCATTCAACAACATCTTTTACCTCTCCCTCAATTGCATCTGCAACTCCTTGATCGAAGTTAAGATTCTCTAACTTGTAGACACGTTGCTCGAGGACGTTGACAGATTTAGGTAGTTGCCTCTCAAGAGCTTCAATTCGTTTTACTGCTTTGTCGAGCAGTTGATCAGATGTTAGAATTTGAGGTGGCCGGTGGAGCGTCCGTATCATTGATTCTAACCACTGGTTCGAGTGATAGATCTTTAGCCGGTTCAGGTGGTGGAAGTGCGGTTGTTAGAGCAGGTTTGGGTGGTGGAAGTGCGGTTGCATGTGTAGGTGCTGACATCGGAGGAATGGTTGATGTGTCTTGCTGGATGTCGACTATATACATGGACTCAGCTTCCTCTTTCTCATCATTAAGCTTACAAGACTCAGTATCTGAGGGTTTGTCATTTAAGAACTGATCACCAAATGAGAAGTCAGCATCAAGATTCTTCAATGAGGATAGAGAATTTGTAGACATGTTTGTTTCTTCCATGTGCCTGTGTTCATCAGATCTTGACTCAAGGATCTCCTGTGAGTCTTTCAGCAATTCGTTTTCATCATTTTTATCTGATTGGGTATCACTTGATGCAAGTGTCTCTTCGTGTGTTTCAGATACCTCCTTTTCCATTCCAGTTTGTTCTTGAGCTAAAGATGACTCAATGCTTCTTTTGTTCAGCTCAAATTGGTTGGTAGTTCTTGACGGTGAAGAAGAGATGGTCAGAAGCATGTGAGCGGCTTGTTCAGCTTCTACACCAAAAATCCCTTTCCCTTTGTCTTGTGTGATTGAAGTTGTTTGACGTGGCATTGGCTCAGGTTCTCTTATCACAACACCTCCAACTGGTGGTCTCATGTTTAGGCTTTCCAGGCTTTGTTTAATCCCTTGTTGCAAAGCAGCATCGTCTTTATCAATCAATCGCATGTCACCCTTTGGAGCCTCGGTTCCTCCAACATTCCCCTTTTCAACATCATTCTTTCTCTTTTTCTGCTTCTGTGATAAAGTGTCGGTAGATTGAGATCTATCACGTCTCTTCTTGGGAAGGGCTGCATATGAGGTTTTAGAGGATGATTTAGTGCTGGAAGTAGACTTTGTAGACTTGGGCTGTGAGGGATCGGGAGCGTCATCAACATTGGATCTGGATACCCTTTTCTTGTATAGTCTGAAGTAGTCATTCTTCTTAATATCATCTGTGAGAAGTGCATCAGAAAATTGGCATTCCAAAGATCTCTTTATTAACACCTCTGGCAACATATTTGAGGTTACCGAGTACAAATTCATCCCTAACATTATGGAGGACTGACTCACTCCTTGGATTAAAATGATGAGTTTGTTGCAAGAACTGAATGATAAGCTTCGAGAATCTTATGCTAGGAATTACAAGTTTGTGTACTTTCTTCCTTCCTTGGGCTTGATTATGAACATTTGTTCTGTCGGTGATGAAAGTGTGCATAGACAACGAGAACTCTTCCCAAATATGTTCCGAGACATCCATGTTCACCCCTTTGATGAGACCCCATAAGATTTGCAGAATATGTATCCCTACTTTATCGACCCTGAGGTTTTGCCAGATAAGCATAAGTTGAGAATAGTAGTAATGGCTCTCCAAGGTTGATACATGTGTCCGGTGATGATATCTGAAGCCCTTGTTATGTTAACTTGATAACCCAAATCATTTAGAAAGTCTATTAACTCTTCCGCACTAGGTGGAGGGATAGATTGTATGGTAGGGTCACATGGTGTGATTCCTAGGGCCTTATTGAGAATGTAAGATGTGATTTCAAATTCCTTATCATCAAGCTTGCAGGAATAAGTGGCAGTGATCTTGTCCCATGTGATGGTGTTCCAAAATTGTTGTAGGTAAATTGAAGGGATCGTGCATTGCTTGGTCAAGGCACTAAAGAAGTTAGTGTTTTTAAGAATGTCAATAGCAACTTTGAAGATTGGATTTTGTTGCAATCTTTCCATGTCCACATAGCAGTTGCTTTTTCCTATCTCTACCCATTTATCTTCTGGAAAAATTTCGTTGTCTGTAAGAACTGTGGGTGGAGCAGAAGTAGCAAGGTTCTCGGATGAGGTTGTGTTTGCCATTTGAGATTCTGTAGAAACACACATACAACAATAGTGTTCTAGAGCATGTTAGATTAGACATGGTTAGCTAAACAACTTTAATGCAACCTCATGACATAAGCACAACGAGAAGCATACATGACAGATTACCAAAAATCAGATTGAAATGCTCAGAAAATAGGTTAAGATGCTTTAGTAATTCTTATAGTGACAAATCATTATAATAAGGTTTTCTAGAGACAAATTGTTTTGAGCCAAAATTGATAAAACAAAATTGCTATAATAGGATTTCATGAGACAAGTTGCTATAATGGAAGTGTTATAACAAGTTGCTAAGACAAGTTGTCAAATCAAGTCGCTACAAGAGAAACCAGATACAAGTCGCTTAAAACAAAAAATGTTATAGCAAGTCGCTAAGAGCAATTTGTCAATACAAATCGCTACAAGTAAAACCTGAACCAAGTCGCTATCATGAAAATACTATAGCAAGTCGCTTTGACAACTTGTCAAAACAAGTCGCTACAAGAAAAATAGTGACAAGTCGCCTTTATGAAAAAGCTTAAGCAAGTCGCTAACTTGTCAAGACAAGTCGCTATCAAAAATTACAAGGCTAAGTCGCTACTATACGTATCACCCATTTACATAGCAAGTCGCTATCAAGAATGTTTTAAGAATAGACAACTCGCCATGATGAATATGTAAAACAACTCGCTACCAAGAACAACCAGCTAACAGATAAGTCGCTATCAAGAACGAGAGTAGTTTCAAGCCAATAGACGTCAATCAAACACAAATACAACTCCAAAATGCACAACTAAATCATTCTATCAAACAAACACAACCACAATGCAAGCATAACATGTAATAACAACCCAACACAGTTATACAAATATTACAAACAAATCAAAACTTATGCGTACGAACAATTATTAATCCATAAAGATGCACCATCAAACCCTGTGAACCCTAATAGCAACCTATTCAATATCACAATCTTCCATTAAACACAACCATTAACAAACCTAGGTATATGATCACTTGTCGATGAAAATAGCTCGATGGAATCTGTTAAGAGAGATGCGTTAGAGGAGGTATATGATATACACGATTTGAAACAAAATGTTGAAATTAACCTACCACAAACAAGTCGCTAAAAGGATGGTCATGAGAGAAAGAAAGATACACTTTTGGGATTATGAAATTTTTGTAACTTGTGGCAAGTCGCTAGGTGATTAAATAAGGTTTTCAAGTTTCGCAAGTTTACACTTTCAGTCCCTGTATTTGAACTACTTGAGACAACTCGCTAGCTAGAGTTAATGATATAAGAGACAAGTCGCTACCCTTTAATAGGACCAAATCGCTACCCATGATTAAAGCAAGTCGCTACAGTTAGGAACCATTCCAAATTTTCAACAAATGACATATTTGGTCCTTGTTATTATGATAAATGGAGATAAGTCGCTAACTATCTTAGTATCACACATAAATTTGTACTATTGACACTTTCAGTCCTTGTACTTATCAGATTGCATGCAGATATGGTGGATAAGAAGCATTCATGTAGAATAATATGACAAGTACCAAATATGACATAACATGGATAACATGTAGCAGCAAACAAGTAGGCACATCACATGGATAATCATGTAGCAGCAAACAAGTAGGCACATCACATATATCAGACAATGATGCATAGATATATTGAAAGATTCTCCCCCTCAATCAATGTCACCAATTAAGAGTGAACATTGATTGAAATTCAACCCCCCGTTTTTAAAATAGAATATATCTTTTGTTCGAACTTCATCTATGGACCCGTATCATTATTGAATGACATTTCTAGGACTGTAGATGTTATCGATAACAAGAGATATATTTTTTTATCAGATTGTGGATAAAGCTTTAATTAATTAATAATTATAAGATACATGATTTATCAGTTTTTTTTAATACAAGTGAAAAATTAATTTGTACACGGATTCATGAGAACGAGTCCTGAATCAAGTCAAACAGGAGTCAAAGTATGAGATACATCAATTATGACAAGCAATCATTCCTGAGTGAGCAATCTTCATTTCTGATGGAAACCTGGTCATGATGTTCACGATTGAATTGAGCATTGTACCTGAAAAAGACTGAGGACACTTTGCACTGATAGCACATGTAGTATTGCAAATAGATGAGTTAGTGGCATGATTATCCTCACTATTGGATGTTGCACAGTTTGGTCTAGGAGTGTCATTAATAGAAATCCCTTTAGGTTCAATATTCTTGAAGATTTTTCTTGTGGGCATCCATTTAAGGCAAGATCTAGGTGTGTAAGTCCGTTTGGATCCTGAAAACTTAAATAACCTACCAGTAGGAATCCATTTGAAACAACTGCTAGTAGATTTGGATGTAGCCACTTCCCTGTTTTGAACATTGGTCCTTTTGTAACTAGTTTGTTTCTTAGGGGATTGATCAGCCATTTGATGCTTCTTATAAGAACTAGATGAACTCCTAATATTCTTGATCTTAGGGCTTCAAACATTGTTATTCATCATATCGGAATGAATTAGTGAAGTGACTGGTTTTGTCAAAAATATATTCTCATCAACTTGGGAGGCAAGCTTAGATTTCGATGGTTTAAATCTTTCTATTCTAAAAGCATTGGGCTGCCTAACTACAACACGTTCTGAGTTGTTCAGTACAATTGGCTTTCCCAAGGTTGATGGTTTTGCAAACTTAGTGTTCACCCTATTTCCAATAGATTTTCTAAGCTCATTTTTTAAGGCAACAATGGTGAAGCTCTTATCCTAAATTTGGGCTTTGAGGGCATCAATGTCTGCCAACAAGGAGTTAGTTTGATCTATCAACTTGGAATTGTTCTCTAATAAGTTCTTTCTTAAGGACTCATTTTCCCTTAATAGGTTGGATACACATAGAGCTAATTCATCATTCCTAGATTTAAGCGTACCACTCACCTCATAGTTAGGATTCTTCATCCCTATATTACATTTCTTATGCAGATCTGAGAGTTGTAATTTCAGATTGCATATGGTTGAATCTTTGTCTTGAATCTGGGTTTTTAAGTGGTTAATTTCAAAAAATTATCAAAATTCTAGGAATTCCGGATTTATACAAGGTTTTGTAGCAAGAAAACTTTCTTCTCTTTGTTGTATCACAATTTCTAAGGAAATACAATGTTTTTCAAGAATTGAGTATTTGTTTGAAAGTTCATTATAAACCCCTTTTTCAACCATGTCATTTGTTTTAAAAATTTTAGATTCAGGCTCAACCAAGAAAAATTTATCAATATCATGTTCAGAGTTAGGATTATATTGATCAGGTACATTAGCAAATGCATTATGTTGATCAGTTAAGGGTACTTCATCACATGATACATGTTCATTTGCTGGTATGACATCTGTATTCACTTTATGCATAACAGGAGTTACTGAAATGCAAGCTGTTTCAAGCTTTTCTGATTCTGAGCCTTTGTATTCAGTACAGCCGGTTTCATCATCCTTTGTTATATCTGATATTCTGCATTCAGCATTATCCGTTCTTTCAACTGATCCATTACCCGACATATCACAACTTTCACTTAATTTTTCCTGACACCCATTCAACAGATTCAAATTATCATTCTCTTGAGCAACTTCCCTAATGTACATTTCCACATTATCCATAAGTTGGATAAATGTGTTGATGAACTCATGAATTTCCATTCCAGTATGTTTCTAGAATGAAATTCCAGTCACGTGTTGATCAAAGTCTGTGGAATATTCCCCATTGATAAATGGCTGAAATTGGTTGTAGATTACTTGAAGTGCAGCATTAGAATCATCCATTAATACCTTCTTTTTGGTAATTTGAAGTTTCAGTTGTTCTAAGTTCAGCAACACGGTTCTTGTCAATGTGGATAAGTCCTGACGGAAGAGAGCACTGCATGTTCGATCCCCAGTTGTGGATAACAGTTGTTTGAGGTGCTGATGAAGTAGTTGAAAGGGCTCAATGTTGCATTCCATTTGCCTTGCATCATGTGCATTAACAAGTATGATTCATTGATATTTGACTCAGAATGTGAAGTGTTTTGATCATAATTTGATGAATCAATCATGGTTAAACATTCTGAATAGTAAACAATTTCTTTGTTCTGTGAGGTATCATAGAGTTCAAGCACTTTGGAGATTAAAAGGTCAGTGATGTAAGACATTGAGTTTATGGATATTAGGCACAAGTTGCTTGCATCAATTCACCAAATCGCTAAATACCTTGAAGACAAGTCACTACTTACCCAAAGTTGCTATAAACCTTAAGAACAAGTCGCTAAGACACCAAGTCGCTAAGTAGTAACTTGCTAAAACCTCAAGTTGTTGTGAACCAAGTCGCTAGACACAAGTCGCTAAAGCAACAACTCGCTAAGCGGGCAAGTCGCTAAGGAACAGCTCGCTAAGAATCCAAGTCGCTAAGGAGCAACTCGCTAGTCACAACAAAGACAAGTCGCTGAAAATAGTAAAGACAAGTCGCTAGCCGAAGTGGTGTCTCCACTACTTTGTACTATTTGTCGCCTTGTCTCAATAGACAAGTCACTAGGGCTCAAGTCGCTACCTACTTCAACTACAAGTCGCTGCAAACTAACGAAGCAAGTCGCTACGAAGAAAAGTAATCCGAGAACCAAGTCGCTAGGTAGAAAAACTTAAACATAACCCTTTTCAATCCAAAACAAGCCCAACCACAGTGATTCAAGCTTTCCAAATCAAAACCCAAGCACATACAATGATTCTAAACACAAAAGTACAATCAAAATTCAACTATTAACACAAGAAATGATCCAAATGATGCAAAAACCACTAAACTTTTTCAAACCCAAAAACCATATAAAACTACTAGAAATCCAAGGATATGTAAGAGAGATGATCAAACCATGGCTCTTGATACCATTTGTAATGTATTGGATTTCACAAACACACAAACAATCACAAATATGGTGTATGAATATATGGTTTAGAGAGAGAAAGTGGGATATTCTAGTGAGAGAAACACATGGAAGGTTAGATTCCAAATGAACATCTAACCCTCTTCCTTGTGAGGAGAGGGCTATTTATACAAAGAAGCATGCCCTCCTTCGGGCTGTGGATCAGGCATACAATGGGTAAAGACATGTCCTTCCTCCACGCTGTTGCACTAGACTATTCTTCGCTACTGACTAACTAATTAACTACTAAATAATGTAAACAACGACAAGTCTACGAGCTAACTTATGCTAGATAATATTTGGGGTGACCGACTCTTCACTTATGGAATTTCCAATTCCTAACAATATACATGCTTTACATGTAGCTTCATTAGGAAGCTTTTTCTCATATACGTGTCACTCTTTCGTCTAAAAATCATGGTTTATAAAACTTGTGTTTTGTTTTACTTAATCCAAAAATCATATCTTTCAAATAATAAAACAAAACACAAATATCAAAAATTCCTCTTTTCCCATAAATACTCCCACCTTCGACCACTCTATCAAACCCCCACTTTTTCAAATCTTCCAATTTCAAAAATTTCCTCTCATTCAAAACTTCATCTTCCTCTCCATTTTATCCCAACCGAAACCAAGAAGGATCGTCTTCAACATGCTTTACATCGCCTTCATGCTCATCGTCTTAACACTCATCGCACTTGTGTTCCCTTTGATGAAGTTCACATACGGAGACATTTACTTTGTGTTGTTAATCTACATTGGGGTTATATACCCAATCCTTTGTATCATTCTTAGTATTGAAATGAAATATTACTAATAGTCTAGTTATCTAGGTTATTATTATCATAATGTGTTTAACATTTTCCTTTGTTTTATTTCATTCTCTCGTGATACATTAGAAGACATGTATGCATGTTAAACGAAAATGTAGGCTAAAACACATATCTTGATATAAAACTATGAGATATAAAAACCTATGCTTTTCATCATAAAATTTGTTTCTGTAACTACAGATCTACGGATCCCGGAAGATATACTAGCCGGATCCCTTTTGTAAAGAAACCGTGGGATCCGTCCTACTGGAGAACAGCTTTTCATGTAAATTAAAAACCACTTTTCTTCTAAAAGTAATACTCCACTAGTATGTCAAAACCATAAGTGAGTTAAGTGTCTTTCTTGTTAAAAAAAACCATTGTTAATAAAAATCTAATAAAAACGTTAGATAATCATAGGTTGACCACAAACATCACTTTCTATTAACTCATCACTTCTATAGGTTCAACTATGACGCATGAATATGAGTTTGATTTTTCACTCAATAGCGTCTACACTCCGAACATCTCCCTTGAACCCAACACACCTGGCAATCATGTCTGTGGGTTCAATAATCTCGAAAACCGTCACTTCCACGAAGGACGTATTGTAGACACCTCTCTACAATTCGAAGAAGGTATCAATACCTCCTTCCGAGCCATAGGACTAGAATGTCTTCTTGAAATCAACGAGAAGATATGTCCAAGGTTCATAATGGAATTCTTTAGTCAAGTTGAACTCGTTCGTAATGAGGATCGCTCTCTATCTCTTTGGTTTTATATCAAAAACCAAAAGTTTACTTTAACCCTTGGGAATTTTGCTCACATCCTCCGGATTCCAAATCATGGACAATGTGCCTTCATCGAAGATTGGTCTCTTGATTCTCTCTTCAACTTTCGTGAAGAAAATAGTCCATATTGTTCACACATACCCTCCCCGGAAGATTTAAATCGCATAATATGCAAACCTCGACCATATTACTCCGATCCAAACATTATCTTCACACGGGACATCCGAGAAGAGTACAAGCCTCTTGCACTCATCCTGCGTAAGAATGTTTGGAGTCTTAGGGGAAATTGAGAAATCCTTCCCGCTTGTTGTGCTCACATGTTGTACTGTTTGCTAACACAACAACCATACAATCTCGCCTACTTCTTCGCAAGGCGAATTGTAAATCTTCAAGGCTCTAAAAATAAACTCATCCCTTATTGAATGTTCTTGACGTGCCTCTATCATAACGTTATGCACTTTCATCCTCAATTTCAAAGTCCGTTGTACGTACTTGTGAACAAGATGATGGAACCGCTAAACATATCTCTAATGAAGACTTTCTTCATTCTTGATTCCACCAACACTCATCAATCATGTAATGATCCTCCTAGAGAAAACACTCAAGGAACCTAGTAGTATTTCAAATAGGATCAATCCTCTTGTACTCGTGCTTTATCAATGTAATCCGATTTCCTTCATGAAATAAAACATTTTACATTTGATATCTTAGTGTTAGAACCCCTTTAAACTAACCTTGGAATACAATGCATTGTAAAGATCATTGCATACCTTTAGTAAAGGTTCTGCTGAGCAGATGCACGGATCCCAAAGTTTCTGCTAGACGGATCACTACATTTAGGGAACCGTGGGATCCGGCAAACAGAAAATGAAATTGCAAGCATTGTATTTCAAACATATCTTTAGAACACCTCACACTAAGCTAGACATAGTGTCTTAAGGCAAATTAAGTCCTTATCAAGTTAAGTAGATCCTTCCTACTCACACATAACTCACCTAGATCACACTTAAAGACGCTTGTAGATCTATTGTTTCATTTTAATCCATTACTCTTCCGCTCTCAAGCTCACACATCATTTTTCACATGATCCCTCATATCTAAACATTGGAAACCTCTTATAGCAAAATCAATCATAATCATCCTTACGACAAAATTGGTCAAAATTGATCAAGTCCTAGTTTTTCCATCTTAAGCCTCTAGGATATTTTCCAAAGGATTAATCTAAGTCACTATCTGATCTCTAGGATCATTTAGCTTCAATTAAAACTCTCATCTTTAGTGTCATCCTTGTTCATTCATTGGTACTCATGAAAGTTCCAATTCCTTCCATAAAAGGCAATCATTAGCTACATCACTCATTACCTTCTAGTACCCCTTCATTTAAGACACTTAGGAGGACTGAAACACTCAAGATGATATAGATCTTAGACCTTAGAAACATCACTTCTATTCTTTCATAGTTGCTGAGGGCCGGATCCCTAGGATTAGCCTAGACGGATCCCTCTGAGGAGGGAACCGTGGGATCCGGATGATAGATTATGTCAAACCTTGCTAAACAATCATTTCAACTCATCTTTCTAACTCAAACACTCCATCTCATCCTAAATGAGTTCCTAGATCAGTACAAACTCTGAAGTTGACTCTTGTGCATGTTAATCATCACATTCCATAGAATTTTAGTGGCTTAAGGCTTAAATGCACTTGCCAAATCTCTTGCTTTATAAACCATATTGTTAGGACTTCCATAGTCATCACCTTCATCCTAATGTTTAGCACTTAAGAAACCCTTACAAACTTCTTGAGATCATCTCATCATGAGGAAAACTCCAAGTAGTAACTTATCCACCAAAGAACCACCCAAGAAAATTGCTCGTGTTGTACACGAAATTTCTTCAACCGAAACATCTCCGGTCAAGCCAACAAATGCAAGGATCTCTTCTCAACCAATCAAACCAATTCCTAAAAGGATAGTACCCACAACCTATGCCAAACACCACCATACCTCCTAGGCCAAATAATAAACCATCACCATTGGTTCCTAGAGCTATTTCTTTTACATCTCCACTATCATCACCACACCTCTATAATTTAGAGGATTTGCCTCCTAGGCCGTCTCATCCTCCTCCGCCAACAACATTCTCCTCATTAGGAGGAATAATGGTACAAAATCAAGGTGTTGAGTCAACACTAGCTCCGGCTTCCTTTTCGCCGTCTCCATGATATAATCCCACTTGGATTATGAGAAATCATCAAAGTCAACCACCCGACCATATGGAAGTTGACACTTCTCTACCACCACCATCATTCTTGGTCAAGCCATTCTCAAATGCGCCTCCACCAATCCCTCCTTCGTTTGAAGCTCCACAAGCTGCTTCACTTGATCCTTCGCATCAAGCCATTTCATTTCTTCCACCACCACTACCTAGCCATGACAAAGATTGCTATCATTGTCAACATGTTAAAATTTTGATACATGAAGTACGAGAAGACCAACGTTTCATGTTCTATCATCTCCTCGAATGTTTCGACGAGATTAAACCTAAACAAAACTTGAGCTAGAAGATTTTAGTGGTGTCCTAGCATCAAGCGATAGTTGGTCTAGAAATTCCTAGTCATGTATTCTTTATTTTCTTAGTTTTTAGAGTCATGTATATTATAACTCTAGTTTTATTAAATGAAATTACATGCTACTTGCTATATTTCTGAGTATATGATTACGTTGTATTCATATTGTTAGCCTTAATAGTTTTATTAGAAGTGATGGTCATTCACGTTTAGGAACTTTGTAACGTGTGTTAGATATCGTGATAGAATAGTCAACGGGATCATGGATTGGACTAAACTAAATGGCTAGGCGTTATGATAAGCTTGCCTTGTATAAGTCCAAGTAACCCAATCCAAGTCCATATCCACGGCCCATAGAAAGCCTTTTAGGGCATCATGTATTCCAACTATATAAACCCCTCAAAGTCTTATTTGAGGGGTGTGCTTGAAAGTGTGTGTGTGTGTTTTTCCTTTGGAATATACAACTTATTGTTTATCTTTATCCTCTACACATACACGGTTTGTTTAAACATCAAGTCACCAACATCTTAATCTTTGTTTCCTTATCTTCTACGCTTAACGTTTGTGTTTGTGTTAACTTGTTCTACGCGTTAAAGGTTATAAGTGTTGGGTTTGTGATAAGGTTGATAAAAGTAAGGTCCTACAATTGGTATCAATTGCCTAACAATGGTTTAGGAGTGTTTGTGTTTGTTTTGAAGGGTTACGCGTAAAGGCTCTCGTTTTACATATTTTTCACGCTTAAAGCTTTAATTTTTGCACTTAAAAATTCAAGATTCTTGTGTTTTAAGGTATATTTGGTGCTAAAGTTTCAGTTTTTTGCAAAAAGTTCGAAGCTTTACGTGTTTTTCTTCATTTTTGAGCTCGTTTTTGGTTCGTTGGTCATTTCTACTCGTAACTTATCTAAGCACTTTGGGTGAAAAGGGTCAACATTTTTGGGTTATTCGAGTGTTTTTAAGGATATATGTGCAAGAGAAATCGTTTGAATCACTGGAAATTTTTTACGCGTAGGTCAAAACCCTAGTTCTACGCGTAAGAAAGTCAAACTACGCATAAGGTTCTACTCATAACTTTTTGGTGCAGATTCTTCGAGCTATAACGATTACTCAGTGCTTCCCTCACTTGGATAAGTTTGTGGAACACTTCGACTTTGGATATCACTTACACTGTGATAGTGTAAAGGATTTTTGGGCAAAACCCTATTCTTACGCATAAGCTTAGACTTACACGTAGAATACTTTACGCATAAGTATTTTTCTTACGCCTAAGCATCTGTCTTACGCATAAGCTAAATCTTACGCATAACTTTTTCTAGGCCTAACTTTAAACTTACGCATAAGCATTTCCTACCCCTAAGGAATCCTACGCCTAAGCCATCCTACTCGTAACCATATCCTACTCGTAACTTCTTTGGTCTACGCCTAAGCTCTTTCTACGCATAAAGTTTTTTGGCGGGAAAACTTGAGTAAAATTTAAATTTTTGAGGAGACTAAACATTCAATTTTTACGCGAGATTCAAATTTTGGTTTAACTGTGAAAATTTTGTTCAAAAATTCAAATTTTTAGGCCTAAATTCAAAATTTTCGGGTCAAATTTGGCGTCAAAATTGTCATAACTCAAATCTTTCATACGACCTTAGAATTTATTTTTATAGTGAATTTCAAATTTTGGGAGAAAATTTATTTTTACGCCTAAGAACCAAGGTTACGAGTACGACTTTCAGAAAAATCTTCAAACCGAGCTTAATCTACATCAACCTCAACTCCTTTATCGTTGAATCGATCCTACATCAACTTTATCAACAATACCTTCATAAATGGCAACTCAACAAGACATTCATGCAGCCGGTGCCGAAAACCGTCCTCCTATGTTGGCAAAAGGTGGTTATCTTCAATGGAAAAGTCGTATGCTTCGCTACATCAAGACCAAACCTATTGGAAAACTCATGATTAACTCCATTACGAATGGACCCTTCAAGCCTCGACAAATCCTAGACCCTGGAACTCCTGACGTCCCACCATCTTATCATACTCAAACTGAATCAGAATACACTGAAGAGTATCAAAAACAAGTCGATGCAGATGACATGGCAATTCATATTGTCCAACTGGGTTTACCAATAGACATCTTTGCTGCGGTAGACAGTTGTGAAACTGCTTTCGATATGTGGGAACGTGTTAGACAGCTTTGTCATGGAACTGAAATTGGTCAACAAGACATGGAGAACAAGCTGCTAACTGAATGGGAAAAGTTTACTTCAACTCCAGGAGAATCCATTGAATCCTACTATGAAAGGTTTTGCACTTTGATGAATGAGCTTATCAGAAACAAGCTAGCACCCAGAACTATCGTTCAAAACATCAAATTCCTGAATAATCTTCCAGAAGAATGGGGACGATATGTAACTATTGTCAACCAAACAAAAGACTTACATCAGGTGAACTTTGATCAACTAAATGATTTTCTGAAACAAAACCAAGCTGAAGCGAATGAAGTCAGGCAAGAAAGATTAGCAAAGAATCATGATCCATTGGCACTTATTGCAAAGACTCAACCTTCAGTGAATACACAACAACAACCTTCATCATCTTCCAACAACAATTTGCAGCAATACATTCCACAACCACAACAGCAAAACTATCCACCTGAACAACAACATTAACAGGAACAAGGAATCACTGATCTTGAAATGGAACCCGAAGAAGCTTTGGCTCAAGTATTCTCTTTATTGGGTAAAGCATTCAGAGGTCGCTATTTCACACCAACTAACAACAACCAACGGATTTCATCAAACACTCGCAACAGGCAAGTTGCACAGCCGGGAGTGAATATGGGTCATCAAGGACAAATGGTTGGAGTTATTGGGAATCAGCAGGGATATGCTACTGGATTTCGCATGGGTAATCAGGCGGTTCCGTATCAGGGTAATCAGTTGGGTCAGAATGTTGGAAATCAGATGGGACAGAATATTGGGAATAGAGCAGTGGGTAATCAGAATGGGAATGTTGCAGCTCCAGTCGTTGGGAATTATGGAAATGTGAATCAGGGTAATCAGGTTAAGTGTTATAACTGTCAAGGAATAGGTCACATGGCACGAAACTGTCCCACTAAGCCGCACAAGAAGAATGTTGAGTTTCTTAGGAAAGCTATGCTGTTAGCACAGAAGCAAGAAGCAGGGATGCAGTTAAGTGCTGAGGAAAATGATTTCTTCGCTATTGTGGATGATTTGGAAGACCTCGAGGAACTCAATGCAAACTGCATCTTCATGGTAAATCTTCAGGAGACTAAGTACGACACTGACTCTGACGCACCACCTGTCTATGACGCCAACGCAGTATCTGAGGTACCAATCATTGATCCATGCTATAACAATGTCATATTTGATGTGTTTACTCATGACGAACAGCATTCTGTGACGCCAGCACCTACTTATGATACATACCTGGACAATCCGAGTTGTAGCAATACTAACTCCGAAACTCCAGATGTGGATCCTAGTGGAGGCTGTGTGGCACAAAATACTGAGACTGATGAGGAAACACGTGCTTATTTTGAATCATTAATCAATAACTGTGGCATTGAAATTGAGAAAGTGAGTAAGGTCAATCGCGAAGTTAAGGCCGCAAATGTTAAATTGACCACTGAGCTTGAGAGTTACAAAGAGAACGCCAGAGCCTATGAATTTCATACAAACAAAATATCAGAATTAGAAATTGGTTACCGAGATTCTGTTTTAAGAGAAAAACAATTGCAAATCAAGTATGATACACTTGATGTGAATCTGAACTTGAAAATAAAATCTTTAAACAAGGAAATTTCTGAACTAAATGACCAACTTTCTAAACAAAAAACACTGTTTTCTGATCTTGAAAAAGAGAAGAAACAGTTGATTGCTGATTTTTCAAAACGAGAAGATTCTCTTCTTGATGAAATTCTGGATAAAAATGAAACTATCAAAAACTTGGATAATTTACTTCTTACAACGGGTCATTCCGCTAAAACAAACAAGATGCTTTCTAATCAAGTAAATCCAATTTTTCCTACTACACATAAAATGGCTCTTGGTAACTCACCTCCTTGTTTTCTCAAGAAAGCTCAGAAAGAACGGAATGTGTTGAACAATGGAAAACCTTTGCATGAACCCATAATTGTTCGTGATTCTCTTGAAACGTTGGAACTATCTGAGGAGAGTAGATCAAAAATGAAACAAAAACATCCAGAAATCAAACCAACTGATTATAACAAATGGAACAAAATTAATGGTATTTTGTTTGTTTCTCAATCAACATTTTCCACCAAACCAAGTGTTTCAAACAAAGTGACAACTCCAGTTTCAAAATCAGTTTCAACTCCTGTAGTTGTCTCAAAATCCTTTTTGAAAATCGAAAAAATGTCTTCAAACAATCCTTTTAAAACAAGTGATGCGCGAAGCATTTTAGACGAGGTTAAAACTAGAATTGGGCGACTTCAGGAGACTGTTAAAACTAAAACTCATATTACAACCAACATCTGGTTCAATAGTTTTGATAATGAACAGAAAACGTTTTTTGAAACTGAAATTGCCCCTCAGCTGAATAACATCAACTCCAGGGTAATTTATTTTGAACAAGCCTTTTTAAAAGAAACAGCTGACTTTGTCAAGGACCATAAATCACTGGTAAAGCAAGCTAATGAAAGTGTTGAACACATCAAAGTTTTGGGAAATCTAAATGATTCACTCTTCGAAGATGTTCTGACTACTGATATTATGTCCATCATTTTGCAAACATATTATGTTCAAGATCATGAAAGACTCAAGTCTGAGACCTCCAAAATTGTTTCAAAATATGAAAATGCACTTGAGAAACTTGAAAAAGAAAATGTTTCATATTTTAAACAACTTGATCTAAAAACTGAGGAATGCAAATATGACAAATTATCGTATGAGCGTGCCTACAATGACATGAAAGCGAAAAATGATCTTTTGAGGGCTCAGCTGGAAAGTCAAAAAGGAAAGGTAGTGGAAACTGTGATTAGAAAACCATTGACTGCGGAGAAAGCAAATGTTCCCAAACCGGTTTCCAAACCAAAAATGTCTGTTTCTATGCCTCCTCCAAAAGTCAATGAGAAAAATGTTTCATCAAAACCAGTCACTCCACCTGCCTTACCTAAACATAATGTTGATAAAGGGAAAGCGGTTATCGAGAAACCAAAAGTTTTAGCACCTGGCCTTTTTAAGATGAGTACCACTAATGCGTCTGCCTCCACATCTAAAACATATGGAACAAACGACATAAGTTTAGATATGCACTCTAAAGAGACTAGGAAAGTTGAAACAACCTCCCTTGATAAAAATGTGAATCCTAATGCGTGTGCCTTACCTTCTACAGGACTAGAAAGCACCTCTAGGAGCAGCAGACTAAAGCCTAAGAGCAATACAAGGAACAATAGAGTCTCGACTGCCTCTAGGAGTAGTAGCTTGAATAAAGAGAAGAAAGTAGAAAAACACCCTAGGAATTTACCGCTTTTGAATAAGAAAGACATTTCATCTGAATGTAATGAACCTGTGAAACTTGCTAAGTTTAATGAATGTGTTGAATCTCTTTGTTTAACTTGCAAGAAATCTTTAACTAATGTTCATGATGATTGTGTTTCTAAGAATGAGATTGTTAAGCCTGTTAAAAAGAACGTCCCAAAAAGATCTTACGCTAAACGAGTAGGAAGACTAGTTGCAAAACTTAGACTTTACACTACTGACAGGAACCAAAGCGTTTACTTTAGGGATGATATTTGGAAACCCACAGGTAGAACTTTCACACTCCAGAATGGTACAATGAGTGATAAACCAGAATTCCCTGTAGAAAACCTCTTTGAGTGTGATAAGGATTTTACCTCTAACCCAAAGGAACCAAAATCAAAACGGTTTCCACAATATTCTTTTTCTGTTACTAGCAGGTTATCGAAATTTGTCTTTGGATCGTCGACTCGGGTTGCTCCAAGCACATGACCGGGAATCTGAAGCTGCTGATCAATTTCGTCTGGAAATTCATGGGAACCATACATTTCGGAAATGATCATGTAGCAGCTATCATGGGTTATGGAGATCTACCTTTTGGAAATTATTTGATCACTCGGGTTTACTATTTCGAAGGGTTGGGACATAATTTGTTTTCAGTCGGGCAGTTCTGTGATGCAGATTTAGAGGTTGCTTTTAGGAAAAATGCTTGCTTCATTAGAAACTTGGATGGCACTGATCTCTTAAATGGGAATCGGGATACAAACTTGCATGCTATCGACATCAATCAAATGGCCTCTTCATCACCAATATGTCTTATGACACGAGCATCTGGAACACAGTCCTGGTTGTGGCATAGAAGGTTATCCCATCTCAATTTTGACACCATCAACAATCTTGCCAAAGACAACATCGTCAACGGACTTCCAAAGTTCAAATACACCAAGGATCACTTATGTCCATCATGCGAACAAGGAAAAAGCAAAAGAGCATCATATAAACCCAAATCCGTACCTAGTTCGGAAGCAAAGTTGAATATGTTGCACATGGACTTATGTGGCCCAATGAGAGTTGAAAGCATTAATGGGAAAAAGTATATTCTTGTTATCGTCGATGATTATTCGAGATATACATGGATTAAGTTTCTGAGATCAAAAGACGAAGCACCAGGCATCATCATCACCTTTCTGAAGCGTATTCAAGTACTTCTTCAAACTCCAGTAAGGGTTGTAAGAACGGACAACGGCACTGAATTCACAAATCAGGAGTTAAGAACCTATTTTGAAGATGTTGGAATCACTCATCAGACATCAGTTGTTAGAACTCCACAGCAGAATGGGGTAGTTGAAAGAAGAAATAGAACTCTTGCGGAAGCTGCTCGCACAATGCTAATCTATTCTAGTGCACCGTTATTTCTATGGGCTGATGTTGTTGCCACTGATTGTTTCACTCAGAACCGATCCCTAATCCATCCAAGATTCAATAAAACCCCGTATGAGCTTGTGAACAACAGAAAACCTGATATCTCTTACTTTCACGTGTTTGGCGCTTTGTGCTATCCGACGAACGACAGAGAAGATCTAGGCAAATTGAAAGCTAAAGGTGATATTGGAATCTTCATTGGATATTCAGATAACTCGAGGGCATTCAGGGTGTATAACAGAAGAACTAGGAGGATCATGGAGACGATGAATGTGAAATTTGACGAACTGTCACATATGGCTTCTGAGAGACTCGCTCTAGAACCCGCACTAAACCAGCAAACATCTGGACACATCAGTTCAGGACTCGTACCTCAAAGAGCTCAATCAACTTCATTTGACAATCCTAAAGAACAAGAATGGGAGAATTTCTTCGAGTTAATGTTCGATGAATATTATGGTGGAACTTCGACAAATGCATCAAACCATCATTCCGCTGCACCCGCTCAAAATCATCCTCCACCACCAACAGAAGATGCATCTACAACGGTCGAAACCAATGCACCAACTCCATCAACATCATCTACATCTACTCCAGGTCTTGCACCCGTTCTACCAGCAGTTGATGAGCAAAACCAAAACCGAAATGATGCAACGTTAGATGAAGACTTATTTGAAAACCCGTTTGCTACGGAATCAGCTGAATCATCTTCAAGCTTACGAGAACCATCTAACTCGCATACGTTTAACCAACGGTATCCTTCTACTCTGAAGTGGACAAAAGACCACCCAATTGAACAAGTTATTGGTGAACCTTCAAGGCCAATTCAGACGAGACGCCAACTTGCCACCGATTGCGACTTGTGCATTTACCTTTGCTCAATTAGCAATATAGAGCCAAAGAACATTCGCGAGGCAATGACAAAACCCGCATGGATAGAAGCAATGCAGGAGGAACTTCTCCAATACCGTCTTCATGAATCTTGGGAAATGGTTCCAAGACCAATTGACGTTCGCGTCATTGATCTCAAATGGTTATGGAAGAACAAAAGGGATGAAGAGATGACTGTAATTCGTAACAAAGCTCGTCTTGCGGCCAAAGGATACAGACAAGAGGAAGGGATAGACTTTGAAGAGTCATTCGCGCCGGTAGCTAGACTTGAAGCAGTCAGGATATTCTTAGCATATGCAGCTCACAAAAACATCACGGATTATCAGATGGACATTAAGACCGCGTTCTTGAATGGAACTCTGAAAGAAGAAGTGTACGTGAGTCAGCCAGAAGGCTTCATCGACATGGAACATCCAGACTACGTCTACAAACTCAAAAAGGCAATCTATGGATTGAAACAAGCTCCGAGAGCGTGGTATGACGAACTATCCTCTTTCCTTATCCAAAACAATTTCACCAAAGGAACATTTGATCCTACCTTGTTTACACAAAAATGCAAAAACGACATTTTGATTGTTCATATTTATGTGGACGACATCATCTTTGGGTCCACTAATCCGAATCTTTCAAAACACTTTGAAAATCTCATGAAAAGCAAATTTGAAATGTCCATGATGGGGGAACTAAAATTCTTTCTTGGTTTACAAATACATCAGTCCCCTCGTGGAATTTTTATAAATCAAGCTAAATACACAACTGAGATTTTGAAAAATCATGGTATGGACAATTGTGACTCGGTCGGAACACCAATGGTAACTTCACTAAAAATTGGAGCCGATTTGTTTGGGAAACCTATTGATCCGAAGAAATATCGGAGCATGATTGGTTCTCTCATGTATCTTACTGCTAGTCGACCATATATTCATTTTGCTGTTTGCTTATTAGCACGGTTTCAGGCAAAGCCTACCGAACTGCACCTCAAAGAGGTTAAACGGATCTTTCGGTACCTGAAGACATCCATTCACATGGGACTTTGGTATCCGAAGGAATCCGGATTTGATCTAATTGCCTTTTCAGATGCGGACCACGCAGGTGATCAAGTTACAGCAAAAAGTACATCAGGAGGCGCACAATTTTTGGGTGAAAAGTTAGTAAGCTGGTCTTCAAAGAAACAAGATTGCACTGCACTTTCAACCGCTGAAGCTGAGTATGTGTCTTTATCTGCATGTTGTGCTCAAGTTCTATGGATGAGAACACAACTCACAGATTATGGCTTTACTTTCGATAAAATACCTATGTATTGTGACTCAAAAAGTGCCATAGCCATATCATGCAATCCTGTTCATCACTCAAAGACTAAGCATATCCGTGTCCGCTACCAGTTCATCAAAGAGTACGTCGAAAATGGTATTGTTGAATTATTTTTCGTGAAGACTGATTACCAACTCGCCGATCTATTGACTAAATCCCTTCCAAAAGAAAGGTTTGACTATTTAGTTCGATGAATTGGAATGCGAAGCCTAACCCCTGAGGAGTTAGAACGTCTTCTCGAATCTTCTTGAAAATGATTTTCCAAAAAGCTTCGCTGTAAATATTTTTGAAAAAAAAAATACAAAATTTGAAAAACCAACAAAAGCAAAATATAAAAATATAAAACTTTCAAAAAATACAAAAACAATAGAAAATCAAAAATCCAAAAATATTCTTCTCACGACATGTCTCTTGTATAATCGATATTCTGTACGTTTCTAGAAATGTCATTCAACAATGATACGGGCATCTACAGATGCTTGAGCGAGAGTTCTTTAATATGTTTTCTAAAACATGTCGTTTCTCAATATTTCTTCAAAAATGGCTTTCGTATACTTCAGTACGAAACCCGGACTAAAATGATGACTTTTGATTATTTTTCAAATCAAAACTCGTGCTTTTATAGAAAAATTCAAGTGTACGCTTTAGTGCACTACATTTAAAAATGGTGAGAAATCATCATCATCTTGAGCACCTTTTCAAGATTGTTCAAAAAGATTTTCAAAATCTTTCAAAAATATTTTGTGCTCAAGATAACTCCCTCTAAAACCCTTTAATTGATTATGCTTTATTAAAGGGGGAGTATTAAACAAAAATGTTCCAAATTCATGCTTAAATCAAATCCGTTTGACTCCCCAAAAGATTCTAAAATGTTGTTTAATCCGATGATATCAAAAATATCACGAATATGCTATTTTTGATGGGGAGGAGACGTGATTAAAATGTGATCAAAAAGTTTAATGATCGTTGTTTGAATCTCATAAAGAGCTCGACTCAGTCGTAACCAATGAATTGACGAGGAATCATGTACCATCTCGAGAAACTTTCTATGAACTTGACCAGGACGGGTAATAATTTCAAGCTAGTTCACTAGTGATGTAAACGTGTCTCGAATCGGTCTTGTTCATTTAAAGTTGATCAATTCAAAAAGTGCGAACTCTACCCTCTATTTGTAGATTTCTGTCTAAACATATAAGCACATGTGAAGGGGGAGTGTTTCTGAAAATATAAAACTCACGGAGTGTGTCAAACATGTTTTCTATCATAAACACTCTGAGAGATTTTCAAGAGAAATAGTTTTATGGCAAAAATAGGACATACATGGCGTTATAAGGTGACTAAGGATAGGAAATTCGTCCTATGATCCGCCAGAGCCGGAGGGATCTACCCAAGGACATCACAAATAGTTAGTATTAGAAGTCCATAGGAATGATTGAAAAAAGGAGTAATGTGAGAAAGGAGAAAGAAGGGTTGAAGAATTAAAAAGAAAAGTAAAAGAAATGGTGAAAAGAAATAGCCCTCCATACTCAACCTTAGGGCAGAAACCGGGTTCAATTCATCTGCTACTGGTTGTCACTAGATGACACAGGTATTGAAGACAAAGACGTCATGGACCCAGTGACGCACTGCACTAAACCTTCTAGCCACTCAATTCCTCTCAAAAGGGATTTGTTTCATTCTCACTGGGAACCCTACATAATCTATTGGCTTTCTCTTAGAGATAGCTGGTATTGAAGAAGGAGACCCCCTCCCTAGTCTCTGCTCAGGAAAACCAAAATTCACTAATTGAGTCTAGAGCCACGAGATTCATCAAAAGATCTCATAGGAACACTTGACATGACATCGCTTGTTGTTCATCAATAAGGACACAAGTGATATATTATAGAGTCCTACGCAGATCTTAGCAATCTGCCAGAACATTTATGAGAAGTTTCACATCTGTGATCTTTAGTGATTGAATGGAAACTCCTACCAGGGTCAACATCAAGCAGCCCTGACAGCAGGTCACTTCGGTAACTCCCCGTGGATTACGCTTAGTGTGTCTCAAACGGTCTACAGTCGTGGGGTGATGCTTCGGTGTACCTCAGCGACTCATCTGAACTGTAGGTGTATTTCGGTACATCGCGTTATCTCACTTGTGGGACTCCAGTTCAGGAACGGCCTCTGTGAGAATTAGAGATGTGTTTTCACACTATGCTGTTAACACCCTCGAAATTCAAACTTGTAAGTGCCGTAATCCCCTTATTACTAACCTGTTTTTATGTTTTCTTCTTATGGAAGCTCCGGAGCGGATGGATCATGCAGACTCGCCACATGCTCATACCAACAACACATGAAAGTTCTCATCAAAATCAAAGGCAACTCAAAGTTAAAGATGATTCTTCGTCAATGTCAAAGAATCTACAAAGTTTAAAGACTCGAGAACTACATCATTGGTAACCAAAAGACAAATAGAAGTGTGAGCATGGTGGAGAAAGACGTGGAGACACCAAACCATCAAAGTGTACAACGGCAGACAACCACATTATCTGATCACAAAGCATGAAGGAACAAAGAATCAAGACTATTCTATATCTACGCACAAAGTTCAAGCTCGAGAAAAGTAAAGACCAAATCAAGTGGAGCATCTTTTGAATGACCACCCCTTAGGGGGAGATTGTTAGCCTTAATAGTTTTATTAGAAGTGATGGTCATTCACGTTTAAGAACTTTGTAACGTGTGTTAGATATCGTGATAGAATAGTCAACGGGATCGTGGATTGGACTAAACTAAATGGCTAGGCGTTATGATAAGCTTGCCTTGTATAAGTCCAAGTAACCCAATCCAAGTCCATATCCACGGCCCATAGAAAGCCTTTTAGGGCATCATGTATTCCAACTATATAAACCCCTTAAAGTCTCCTTTGAGGGGTGTGCTTGAAAGTGTGTGTGTGTGTGTGTGTGTGTTTTCTTCCTTTGGAATATACAACATCTTTATTGTTTATCTTTCTACACATATACACGGTTTTAACATCAAGTCACCATCTCTTCTTATCTTTGTTTCTTTATCTTCTACGCTTAACGTTTGTGTTTGGGTTAACTTGTTCTACGCGTTAAAGGTTATAAGTGTTGGGTTTGTGATAAGGTTGATAAAAGTAAGGTCCTACACATATCTCACTTTTATGATAACATTATTTGTTATACCACCATTTGCTGAATTTATTCATCAGCCAGACGGATCCCTCTAATTTGCCTGGACGGATCCCTATTAGGAGGGAACCGTGGGATCCGTGATACAGAAAAATATTTTTCTACTAACTTGGATCACATATGCAGGAAATTTTGCATTATACTTGTTTTCTAATCTTTGTTTTGTATTTATTCAATTTACACATGAAGACTTTGACATCCTAAAGCTAGGGGGAGCTTTGTGTCAAAGCAATACATTACAAATTACTTGCAATATTAGGATTACATTTCTTGACATCCCTTTGCAAAATTGCAATCATCAAGGGGGAGCACATTCGTCACTTAGACGAAATCTTTTGCAAAACTTAGTTGCAAACAAACTAGCTTAGTATTACTTTCTTGACGCCCCTACATAGGGATGGACTCGTCAAGGGGGAGTAAAGACGAGATCCTTTCCCGTTACTTGTTCTCTATTTCTTTTTATTTCTTTCACATGTTTTTCCTAAAAACAATGTGTTAGTTTCCTTTCGAAGCTCTTTTTGTTTCGACAAAAAGGGGGAGAAGAAAGGAAAACTACAAATTCAAACTTTTACGAATTTTAGCATTTCCTTAAAATAATTTTATGTTTTGTCATCAACAAAAAGGGGGAGATTTTTAATACAAATAAGCCGTAAAAACGTTTATTTATATTTTACGATCTTCTAATGTTTTGTCGATAACAAAGGTAAAATCATTTTAACGAAACAAATAAAATACGTAAATGGTTTGAACTAATAGTTTCTAAAATATTCACATTTTCACATAAAACACTAAAACAAGTATAAGTGATTTTATGATTTAATATTACATATGTACAACAACTAGTGTTTACATATTTGGGTACAATATACACATAACTAGTATGTAGTATATTGGGTAATATAAATAGGTAGAAACTTAAGTATCATAACCTATTGGGCAAATACATTGAATGTAGTTGGGTACAACCCAAAGCCCATGACCCATGGAGCTTGACCCATAACCCATTGCATGACATCATGCTTATATCATATATGGATAATATCCATAACCCATGGTTTTGACCCATACCCATGTGACTAGGTGCATTGCACTCAAGAGATACATTGTATCTAGCTAAAGACCCATGGATCAACCCATGACCCATGACCCATAACCAAAATACCCATGGGTAAATGGGAGCATCCCACGGATCCCTAGCTTTACGCTAGACGGATCCCTTGTGGAAGGGATCAGTGGGATCCGGGGAATAGTAGAATTTTTCCTCTATAAATAGTGAGCCATTTCTTCATTGTTTCTCACCCCTTTCTAACATACTTTCCCCTAGAGTTAAAAACTCTCTAACCTTAGATCCAAGAGATCTATGTTTGTAGTTTTGTTTTTGTGTGATCTTCTAGGTTCCTCTTAAAGGCAAGATCACCACCTTTGAAGTCGAGCAAGCTCAAGTCCATGAGTTGCCATGCTTCCTCATCATCAAGACTACTGAAGTCTTCTTGTTGGTGATTGTTTTTCATTTCTAAGAAGTGTTGAAGACATTTGTGAAAGGTGTCTCAAGTGTCAAGATGAAGATATTAGTGAAGGGTATCTATCGTCTATATCATAAGCACTTGTGGTGGGTGCTTAGAAGTCAAGACTAGAAGCATTAGTGAAGGGTGCTTAGAAGTCTAGACACAAGAAATTAGTGAAGGGTGTCTTGAAGATCTAGTTAAAGGCATTAGTGAAAGGTGCCTTAGATGTACATTCGATATGGTGTGTTTCGATGTACAAGATAGATTAGTACTAGATCCAAGGATATTGATATCCTTGATGATGTTGTAGAAAGGAGTTGATCTCCTTTGGGATTAGTCGTTGGTGTAGTGTTGGGTAGTAGTTCCTTCATTGCAATGGAACTAGGTGCTTAGCCTAGTACCTAATAAAGGGTAGGCGACCTTGTGTAGGTGTGGTTCACCTTGGTGTGAAAGAACTAGGTACTTAGCCTAGTACCTTATAAAGGGTAGGCAACGTTGTGTAGGTGTGGTTCACCTTGGAGTGAAAGAACCCGGTGGTTAGCCTAGCACCGGAAAAAGGGTAGGCGACGTTGTGAAGGCTTCTCCGCCATAAGGAGATTGGTGTAGTGTTTACGAACTCTCGAGTAGGTGACTCGGGGTGTGGAGTAGGGCAAGAAAGGTGTCCTTGTAGCCGAACCACTATAAATACTCGCGTTGTGGTTTTGTGCTTCTTACTCTTATCTTTTCATTACATACCTTTATATGCTTGTTTATCAACATCCAACACACACATCCAAATAGATTGACATAAGTCGATCTAAATAGTTTAAAAGGAAGTTTTAATTGGCTAAACTATTCAACCCCTCCTTCTAGTTTTCCACATACATGTTTATATTTAACACAAAGCGATAAAAAGAACTTTCGTATGCTATGCAAAATGATAAATTGTCTTCCTTGCATTACTTGATTATTTTCTTATCTCAAATAGCTTTTGTGCTTGTTTGATTGAATAACATATGTGGTTTCCTTACCTTGCTATTCATTCTCTTGCTTGTCGATTTAGTAATAATCTACTAATCAATGTGCTACTTGAAGGAGTGTTTGGGACAACATCTAGTTGTGTCGAAAATGTTAGTTTTATAAGTTGAAAAATGTTTAAAACATATAACACACTAAATGGCTTTTTGATTGAGTTTGTCATGTGTGCAACATAAATGTTTTAAAAACAACAAGAATGTACATCAGATCATAAACTACACTCGTGTTGATGATGTACTCTCTCGTTTTCCTTTTCATGATCGCTCTCCAAGCTTCATAGTAGGATTGACAACTTGATTATTTCATCCGATATACTCAAGTAAATTATTTTGCAACGCAAATATAATTGTTTATATCTGAAAGTCCAAACTCGAGCTTTCCAACAACATATGTTGAACTAGCTCATCCAACCATTTTTTTTTGTTCACCATATGGACAACTTTTTTTTTTTTGACACCTTCGTCACCTTAGTTGTTTCAAGTATAATATTAATAAAAATGAAGCAAAGTATCATCATTTTTACTCTTCGATAGGCCATTGTAGGAGTATAAATTTTCCTAACTTGAGAATGAATACTGGAGAACTTATTGCACAAGAAACTCAATTTGACCTAACGGTTGAATTGCTTCCTCGATAGAAGTTGGGTATGTGGAATCGGCCGTAAAAATGGTTGTGTGTAGCCATAATTGGGCACCGCTAGTAATAGTCTCATATTCATTCTCTCACTTGAGAAATCTATACTCCTATGTTTTCCTAATGTAAGTTTACAATGGAAATACTTTGCATTGTCTTAGGATTACTAATCAAACAAGTTGTAAAATTAATTTTTCTTTTAGTTAATCACAACCACTTGCCTCATCAAGCAATTATTTTGCTTTGATCGAGAAGAGCTATATGACTTCATGGACAAAGCTCATTGTATGCTAATCACCATCCGTAATGACTAGATTGTCCTAAACTAGCACATCACAAATCTTTTGTCTTGAACACCATCATGTGCTCTTTTCTTTCTAAACACATACCTTGCATGTCATTGTTAGTGTAAATGATTTACTAATCTAGATCGTAAATCTGTTTTGGGCTTCTTGAATAGTGCTTGTTAAGTTTGCTAAACTTTGTGTTATTTGTGAGCTCGATCTCATTTGATTGCCTATATGTGATCTCTACATGCTCTCCGTGCTTTTCTTAACGTGTATACATGTGTGCTTGTTGTAAACATCATTAGTTTCATAATTCGAAACCTATTGCAAATTTCTGCAACTATTTTGTTAAGTAAATCTGTCTTAGACGCCATATCCCTTAGATGTAACTAGACGGATCCCTCAAGTGAAGGATCCGTGGGATCTGGGTGGACAGAAGTTCCTTTTTAGCCTCCTTGCGTCAATCCAACATTCTAGACCTTATTGGACTAGTTAAACATGCGACATTAGAATCACTTAAACTTTCCTTAGGCTCAGTTGATCTCACATTCACTCATGGATTACTTAGGATCACATTCGAAGTATTTTTGATTTATCATTACTTCAAAACTCACCATCTTTCCGCTCCAATGTTTACATACTGTTCCTCTCATCTCAAAACACCTGGTTTGATATTTCTCTCAATTTTAGCAAATTGATTTTAGTCATCCTTATCTCAAAATGGGTCAAAAACTAGTTTTTCAATTTTTGCAACTTTTAAGGATTTTTCAAATTTTATCTCAAGTTTACATCTGATCTCTAGGATCATTTAATATGACTTGACACCATCAAAATTCCTAGTGTCATCCTTAAACACCCATTGGTGATCATAAAGTCCCATTTTCCTTCCATAAAAGGCAATCACTAGCTACATCACTCATTGCCCTTGATTATTTAAGTACTCTTTCATTTAAGACACTTAGGAAGACTGAAACACTAAAGGAGGTATAGGCTTTAGACCTTACAAACATCATTTTTATCCTTTCTTTGCTGCTGAGAGCCAGATCCCTAGGAATAGCCTAGACGGATCCCTCATTGGTGGGAACCGGTGGAACCGTGGAACAGTAGGAACTTTAACTCTTTAGATAATCATTTCAAATTTCCTTTTTCCCACACAAGCACTTGTTCAACACTTAGAATTATCAGTTTCCTATATGTTTATAAATGAGTTGCATTTATATGAGTCTTTACGTGTTCTTTTTTTTCGTTTCATGATTTTATGTGAACAATTTATCCATTTGTATAAATGTTTTCTATTTGTACTAACTCTTTTGGATTCTTGTAGGATGACAATGGTCGATCTCATCATCAAGTCAAGTTGTGCTCATTCGCAAATTTTTTTTATTCCTAATCTTGCATTATCCTAACCATCTTACTCCACTTTTATCACTACTCACAAAGTCATCATGTCTACCACCTCTATTGAGTCATCAACCAAGTCAAAGATTCACCTTGATACCTTTCATCACCTCTACCATAACTTCCATACCTCTAAGTCATAATGATGATTTCTATCATTATCACCGTGTCCAAGGTCAAGTTCATGAACTACGTGATGAAGTATGTCTCATGTTCTACCACATCCTACTTGTGTCAACCACATCCTACAAGTGTCTCACTACCACTACAATTCATGGTTGCTCAACCATCCTTCACAAACATCTATGTTGTCAAAAGCCAAGTGAATTTCGTAATGAAATGCGTCTCATCCCTAAGCACATTTTTTTCTTACCTTGAACAAACCTTACAACCTGTAAACCAACCATGATGATGCAAGTAGTAGGATTATTCTCCTTTCGACACTAATCCTTTCTTTGTAGGTTCATATATATACACTTTGATGTGTATGGGATTCTCGTCTATTTATGGACGAAATTTTACACTAATTATTTTCTTTGTAGGTTCACTCATATACATGGGTTTGTATATGGAGCACTTGTCTTCGGACGAGGCTTACTTATTTTTTTTATTATTTTCAAAACACACTAGGAGAACTTGACGCTCTCAATAAAGGGGAGTTTTTCATCAAAACAAAAAAAAACATTGCAAATTTTGCAATACTTTTGTCTTAGCCTTCCTAAAATACTTGACGCCCTTAACAAGGGGGAGCATGCACACATTCTTCAAAACTCCTTTATGTTTCAACAAAAGGGAGATTTCTTTCTCATCATTTATTATTTTTTTTAACACTAACCTTGATGTAGGTTAAGCCTCAAAAATTTGATCCATTAATCCGTTGGCAACAATGGTTATAATTCAAAGGATATTTCTATTTTTTTTTGTGATTCTCTAGGTTCCTCTTAAAGGCAAGATCACCACCTCTTGAAGACGTGCAAGCTCAAGGTCATGAGTTGCTAAGCTTCATCATTAGTGTTTCGTGTTGAAGGTATTGGCGTGGTGTGCCAATTGGAGCAATAAGGTGTTTTTACTTTAACTTCACTAGGGATGATGCAAACTCGCCATTCTTAGGAGAAATTAAGTTTAAATGACACACCCTTTTTGTTTAGACAAAAGGGGGAGATGAGTGTAAACGTAGAAGGTAATGTATAGGAATTACAGACACAAGTAACTTTGACATTTTACCTATCTATTACGTTTACATATATTTTGTCATCATCAAAAAGGGGGAGATTGTTAGTGCAAATATTACAATATTTAATCTATACATTCTCATTTGTTTTGTTGATGACAAACATGTAACTTGTAATACATAACGTAAAATGTATATGTTACTTGTAATTATATTTTGTCTCAACATACTCTCAACACCTCTCGACGACTCAAGTCCTTGTATGCTACAACACAGGTTCGTACATGTTTGTTATATTGCATTATGATCAAACCCCCAACAAACCATTAAAACATGTTTAGTTAAATAGTTTATGTATAACAACTAGTGTTTACATATTAGGTAAATATATACATAACTAGTATGTATTATAATAGGTAATATAAATGGGTAGAAATTTAAGTATTTGACCAATTGACCAAATACATTGAATGTAGTTGGGTAAAACCCAAAGTCCAAGACCCATAGCCAATGTCTAGATACGTTGTACCTTGTGGGCACTCAAAACCATGGACTAGATGCATTGCATCTTGTAGATACATTAAATTTACTTGGTACCCATAACCCATGACCAATACCCAATCTCTAGATACATTGTACCTTGGTGGGCACTCAAAACCTTGGACTAGAAGCATTGCATCTTGTAGATACATTGAATCTACTTGGTACCCATAACCATGACCCATGACCCAAAACCCATAGGTAAAAGGGATCGTCCCACGGATCCCCAGTAATACACTGGAAGGATCCCTCAAGGGAGGGATCCGTGGGATCCGGGGAACAGTGGCTATTTTTCTTCTAAAAATAGTAAGCCATTTCTTCATTGTTTCACACACCTTCACACATAGTTTCTCTCCACCATTTCTAGGATATTTAGATCATTAGGAAACATGTAAATGTTAGAAATTAGAAATTCCAGGCATTAAAGAGTCGGTCACCTCAAGTATATGTAATCGTTAGAAAACTCGTAGTCGTAGTTCTTTTAAGTTAAGTAGTATTTAGTTTAGTAACACCTTGGAGGACGGACGGGTCTTTACCCACTGTATGCCTGATCCACAGCCCGTTGTGTGGCATTTTATTGTAAGACTATAAATACTCTCTACCTTCCCAGGTAGAGAGTTGGAGCTCATAATAAGATCTTTCTTTCTCTCACTAAAGTTCCCTAAACCTCTAACTTTCTCTCTCTAGAATTCCACTTATACGCCAACTTTGTGTTATGGTTTGATGTGTATGTGAAAACCAATATCTTACAATTGGTATCAGAGAGCCATGGTTAGATCATATCTTGCACATCTTTGGATTTCTAGTGGTTTTTAGGTGGTTTTTGAGTTTGAAAAAGTTTAGTGGTTTGTGCATCATTTGGTTGATTTCTTGTGTTAAAGCTTGGTTTTTGTTAGTACTTTTTTGTTTAGAATCATCACAAGTGTTTAGGTTTTCATTTGGGAAGCTTGAATCATCTTGGTTGGGTTGTTTTTTGGATTGAAAAGTGATGTTTGTGAAGTTTTCTTGCTAGCGACTTGACCTGCGTATTACTTTTCTTGCTAGCGACTTGCTTTACATTTTTGTAGCGAGTTGCAGTTTGTGGAGTTAGCGACTTAGACTTAGCGACTAACAGTACAAGTAGTGGATTCTACACTACGGGTAGCGACTTGGTGTTAGCGACTTGGTAAGTAGCGAGTTGCTATTTAGCGACTTGATTCTTTAGCGACTTGTATCTTAGCGAATTGCTGCCAAAATTTTGCTAGCGACTAGAGTCTTAGCGAGTTGCTATTTAGCGACTTATCATTTGTTTAGCGACTTGGGACTTTAGCAACTTGGTGGAATAGCGAATTAGTAGTTAGCGACTTGGTGCATAATTTTCTAGCGACTTGGGTGATGTTTTACGGTTTTCTCTTGATCTAGTTAAATCCCGTGAAAGAATCTATTTCCCGGTTTAATCATAGAGTTATGAAATCCCGTTTAACTTGTCATCATGTCTACCAACGTTTCTACAATCATCTCCACTGTTGCCGAGGATGTTCAAGCAGCTGGTTCAGATACTCGTCCACCCATGCTTGACAGAACTGACTACGACTCTTGGGCTCAACGAATCAGATTGTACTGTCTTGGAAAGGAAAATGGAGTCAACATTCTCAAATCCATTGATGAAGGACCATATCGGGTTGAGACAACTAGAGACTTAATTGATACAGCTGAAGATGGAACAATGATCTATGGAATTGACAGACCAAAGACATATGATGAGCTCGATGATAAGGAGAAAAAGAGATTCGATGCTGATATCAGGGCTTCTAACATCGTACTTCAAGGTCTTCCAAAAGATATCTACAAGCTGATCAATCACAACACCGAAGCCAAGGCAGTGTGGGATAATGTCAAGATGCTTCTCTCAGGTTCTGAATTAACTATAGAAGACAGAGAATCACAACTCTATGATGAATTTGAACACTTCAAGATGAAACCAGATGTGAGTGTTTATGAGTACTATGTGAGATTCCACAAGCTTGTTAATGATATGAGGAACATCAGAATGACTATGCCTAACATTCAGCTGAACTCAAAATTTGTGAACAACATGAATCCCGAATGGCCCAAGTTTGTCACTTCTGTGAAGCTTACTAAAGGATTGAAGAATACATGCTATGTTTGAAAAAATGATTCTTAATCAGTTCAAAACCAACCAGGGTGAAACAAGCTCATCAAATGATACAACTGCATTTTACTCAAACATCGGAATCACAACTAAAGCATCACAAGTCATACCCATGGGTAATGGTAATCACAAACTCATTCCTGATCCTATGTTCAAACAAGCTGATGCTGATGCACACGTGGGAAACATCATTAATCAACTGGCTCTTCTGATTAGTCAAAACATGAACTCTCTTCCACACACCAACAACAATCTCAGAACTGGTTCCAACCCACATAATCAAGCCACTATCAGAGATGGGAAGGTTATGGTACAGCCAGTTCAAGAACGACAGTACGAACAAGCAAGAGGTGGAGCTGGTAGAGGTTATGCTGCAAATCAGAATAGAGGAAGGAATGGAAATCAGGGTCAAGCAAAGCCAATCAAATGTTACAATTGTGGAGGTGAGGGACACATTGCAAGGAACTGCACATCGCCAAAATGCCCTCAGAATGCTGATTACTTCAGAGATAAGATGCTGCTTGTACAAGCTCAGGATAATGGTGTTGCTTTGGATGAAGAGGAGTTGTTTCTTGTTGAGGGCAATACCAAGACCTATGATGCAGATGTGGATGAGCAGCCAATTCAGGAGATAGGTCACAATCATCAGAATGCCTTTCAAGTCGCTGATTGTGATGCATACGACTCTGATGTGGATGATGGACCTACTGCACACACAATTTTTATGGCTAGCATTTCTCCAATGGTTTCTCCCAAGGTCTCATCTTCACCACAAGCTGGCCCATCCAAAGACAAACTCATCTCAGAGGTATTAAAACTATATGATGATGCTGATGTGCAAAAGATGCATGACAAAGTACAATCAACTGAAACTATTGAATCAAATATTGAAAATATGGATAGTATCAATGTTGTCCCATATGATCAATATGTGAAACAAAGTGAAAGTGAAGTTGTACCAAGTGATGCATCTTCTGCAGTCAATAATGATTATGTTTTTGATGAATTCACTGCATGTGCCTCTGATGATTCTGTAGTTTCTGAACTAAATGCCTATAAAGAACGTGTTGCTATTTATGAACAACGTGCAAAATTTGAGTTGACCACTCGTGAGCAGGAAATGGATGACCAAGTGCGTACAATCATTAGAAAAAGTAATTTTAGAGAAGAAGTATTAAAACAAGAGTTAAATTCCCTGCAAGAAAAGCTTTCTAAAACTGCTAAGCAAAGACAAGAACTTCAAGAAAATGTGAAAATGCTTAAGCAAGAATTTAATGCAAAGGAATCAAAACTCTTGAAAGATTTTTCTAATCTGAAAACTTTGAAAAAAAAACTTGAAAACAAGTTGTACATACAAGGGAACACCATTCAGACTGCTCACATGATCACTAAGCATAGAGTCTTAAGCGATAAGCATAGCATTCCCCTTATTGAGGAACCAAATACAGAGGTCATTAAAAAGGCTAGAAATGCTCATAAGGTTCTTTATGATGGCAAGGAAATCCTTAAACCTAGACAGAAACCTATTTGCGTTGAGTGCACTGAGGAAGATAAAAAATCAGATGAAATCACTAGGGAAAAGTTAAACAAGAAACTAGCTGATCCAAAATGTAAAGAAAAGAAAGTAATCATCACACCCCATGATTAAAAAAAGGAGAATTGGATTGCCTTAAACAAGTTTAAGCCTCGGACATTGTTAACTCCCGAACAAGTGTTCTGGAAAATGGATTTAGATAAGCAGAAAGCTGAAAATATTGTTGAAACCAACCCCCCCTTCAGGAAAATGCCTAGAGCGACTGTGTATCCTCCTAATACACCAATGCATCTTGTTCCTAGAACAATTGCCACTAAAAGCAAGACCTTAATCAGTCAATATGTTATTTTTCAACTATTTGTTGATTTTGAGAAAACTTGCAAGAAAAGGATCACACCCACTGGTATAACTGAAGGAGAAAGAGGTTTTGAGCAAACTAAAGAATGTTATTTAACTGAAGTCATGCCTTTCTTTAAACAACTTAAAGATCACTTTGAGAGTCTTAAAAAGGGAATGAATTCAGACATTAAAGAAATGGAAAAGGAATTTGATGCAATAATAGTTAAGGTTAGTGATTATGAGCGATCATTAAAATATAATGAGATTGAAAGGAAGAACTTGCATACACTGAATGAGAATATGATTTCTGAATGTGTTGCTCAAGATGTGTTTTTCACTGCTACAAATTGTTCCATTAATGCTTCTCGCTTTCATGAATTATCTGTTGCCCTGAAAGTCTCCCATGATCGTGTCATTGAGCTTGAAAAGACTAATTCTAAACTAACTGAGAAAATTGAACTGGATGATCACGACAATTTGGTTAAACATTTTTCTAAACTAGAGGCTGAGCATTTTAACTTACAACTAAAATATCAACATCTTAAAGAAAATGTCAAAACCTCAAATATCAAGACATCCTCAGATGCTCCAGAGTTTGATGTTGTTTTTCAAATTAACAAACGTGATGAACAGATTCAAGCTCATTGCAACACGATCAGAAAGTTGAAAGCCCAAATCTCTCAATTAAAGGGTCAAAAGAACAATATGACAGGCTCCCAAATGCCTCCTCCTTTAGTTTCTCAGAATTCTCAAACATTACATCTTCAAAACTTAGTAAATGCATTACAAAAGGAAAACGAAAGTTTTTTAGAAGAAAATGAAAAAGTTAAACGTCATTTCCATGAGTTATTTAAATCAATAAAGGTCACTCGGAACAAAAATAACGAACAAATAGCTTCATTGCAAAAGGAAATTGAGAATCTGAAGAGTCAGGTAAAAGGGAAAATGCCAATGACCAATGGGGAGAATGATGTATCAAAGGTTCACTCGTGTAATAAATATGCTTTGTCTGTGAAATATGTTCCTCCTCATCTCAGAAATAACAAACTTGCTATTCAAACATACTTCTCATCCCTTAAGGATTGCCTAGAATGTATGCGTGAGATTGTTGAAGAGGATAAGTTAGAGAAACCTCATGATAATGCAATTGGACATGCATGCTTATATGCCAAACGATCTCAAGAAATCCTAGAATGCCTGATCACAATATGCCCTAAGTCATTAGGTGAGAGAGTTAATCCTTTGATTCCATGTGCTATGCCTAGTGCCAAGTATGCTATTCATTCGATGCCCAATGTGTTGAATGTGAACCTTAGTGTGCCTTCAAGTAGTTCAGATTCCAAATCTTTGAATGCTAAGAAAGCAAACTCTAGTGTGGACTCTAGAAGTTCAAATCCCAGTAACTCTAGCGATAAGAAAGTGAACCTTAGAGTTCCTGCATGTAGTTCAGATCCTAGCACATCTAAACAGGTGAAGCAAAGAGTAGTAAAACCAACTAATGTTCCCATTCCCTCTACAGGAGTAATCAGTGACATTAAAGGGAGGAGGTCAAAGTCTCAAGACAATACAAGGAATGATAGGACCTCGCAAGCTAAGAATGTGCACTGGAAAAGAGTAGAAGAACAATCTAGGAACTTTATGTTTGAGCCGAATAAAACGAATCGTGTTGATTCTAGTATTAGCCTTAGGCATACTGTAATTAATTCGAATTCTAATACTATCTGCAAACCTTGTAATGATGATTGCTTGAATTATGTTTCTAATCATGAATGTGGTGATAATGTCTTGCCGAGTGATGTTAATTGTCCAGTCAATATTGTTTATGCTAAAAATCATGCTAAGAAGGCTAAAAGGCAAAAACGAATGAAAATTAAAAAACAGTGGAAACCCATAGGAAGAACATTTAGTAAGATAGGCTATCATTGGATACCTGTTGGTCATAAGACTAATCAGACAATGCCCACTAGAAAATGGATGCCTACTGGTAGAACTATTCCCTTAAGAAGTTAGCACACTTTGAATAGGGCTAATACAGACACTAGTACTGCATCTATTCATAATGATTCCATTGCCTTAAATTCTGATATGAATGCTTCTATTTCTGATGTGCGCCAAAATTTGATTCGCTCCCCGGCAGCGGCGCCAAAAATTTGATCCGTGCTAAACCGTCAAGTTTTCTCACACAAGCTGACCACTTGTGAATGGCCAACTGTAAGAAACCTAAAATAGTTCAGACACAAATGCAATGAAGATCTGGAGAGTATAGTGTTTCCCCGGGTCGTTATGTCCCAGCGAGCTATGCGAAGAATCACCAAACGAATAGTGATCGAGAAATTTGAACAGAAAAAGGGATTGTGATTATTATAACTACAGAAATAGCCTATAATTACAAAGGCTTAAATGCAAATTAAAGGAAATTTAAAAAGATAAAAAATATTAAATAAACGCTATCACTATTTGCAAAATGATGTTTTTGATTTTATGTTTTCATAAAACTGAATTAAAAAACTACGTTACGTACTAAAGAAAATGTGAAACTAAAGCAATATTAATCCTAAAAATATGAAAATGATATTTTTACAAACCTAATGATAAAAGAAAATTTTTAGAAAAAGAAAATTATTTTTAAAACTATTTATCTAATTATTATTAATTAAAAACTATTTTTACTTATTAAATAATAACCTAAAATCCAAGAAAATATGAAATAAAGCTAGAAAAATAAAATTTTGACTTAGAAAAATCTAAAATAACAAAAGAGAATTTTCAAAACTATTTAAAACTACTTAAATTGCTTAAAAATACAAATTTAACTAAGAAAAATCTGGTAAAATATTTTTTTGACTTTTTATATTTATCTTAACTTAAGAAAAATGAAAAATTATTTTTTTGAAACTTTTCTGAATTATTTGTATTAAATGCTAATTAAAAAGTGCTAAAAATTGATTTAAATCAAGAAAAATAGCAAACTGGCTTGGAAAAATCTGAAAATTTCAAGAAAAGTCTAAAATAATATAGAGAATCTAGGAAAAATGGAAAAACATGTACTTGTGTGCAAGAATATGAAACTGCTATGCAAAGTTCTTTTAAATAAGCACTTAAGTTAAGCTAAAAGCTACAAACAAGCACCAATACTGAAACAGAAGCTATATTATGCTACAATTACCCAAATGCAACTAATAACAACAAGCCTTAACCTCTATTTAGCTGAATACACAGATTTGATGATTTTGATTTCAAGTGATAAAAACAATTTCCAGGTACTACTTGCAGCCTAAGAATAAGCACTCAAATAAGCTAGAAATCAAATACCAAATATGGAGACCTAAACTAGACCTGGCTGGGACCTTACAAACCAAATATCAGACCTTGGGAAGCTCTGATGAGCTCTGCACAAGATCTGCAAATGACCTGTGCACACTCAGTCAATACTGAGCTTGTGCACAGGGGAAGTAAGGCTCAAAAGACAAGCTCATATGGAGCTTTTAGAAATTTGATAAAAATCTACAAAAATGCTAATAATGAAATAGACCAGCTGAAGTTTTTAAAATACCAAGTTTCACTGAATTTGTTCCAGAAATGAGTAAATGAAAAATCAACTCACATGGGTGAAAAATCACTTTTTCAATTTTGACTTTGAAAGCAGTTTTGAAAAGTTGACTTTGGTGAGATTTGAACTCAATTTAAGGACTGATTCTGAAGTATTATGATGAAATGAAACTACTGAAATCTATTTCTAAGTTTTTTAAGCACAAAACAACCTTTTGATTTTATAAAATCTCAACAGTTAAGCTGCTAAGACAGATTAAATGTAATGTTGACTATGGGAGAGTGCAGGCACAAAACTATGACAGATATGAACTCAAATGAGCTTAACAAGCATGAAGCAACAGGTATTATCCACTGAACAAATCTAAAAGACAGATTAAACAGTAGATCCAAACACACCTTAATCCTACTGATATGCAAATAAAATGACCTAACTACTGATTTAGCTAAGATAACTGATTAAACTGAGTTTACTTGTCCTAAACACAACTAATTAAACAGGTTTTAACTACTTATAACTACAAAAACAGATTATGCTATGAAACTTTGAAAATCACTTACAAATGGTCCTCAGCCACAATGGCTTGAAACAACAACCAATGAACCTCTAACCTATTTTGATCAACCCATTAACTCAGAATCAACCCATTTTCATTTCTGCATCAACCATTTCCATTTCACAACCATTTTTGCTCAGTTTGACTTATGTTGACCAAATTCCAAAGGTGCTTGAAACTTGAATATAAGCTTGTAAAAAGCTATAATAAGCTTATAGAAGCTTGTTTGAGCTTAAAACTAAGCTACTAAAAGCTTTGACATAGGAGTTTAAAAATGAAAATTGCAACAGTGAGCTTGAAATTTGAAATATGAACATAAACTGGAATTGATACTTAAAAGAGTTGCAATACACTTAAACAAGTTAAATTGATACAATGCAACTGGAAAATACAACTAAGAATTCATTTAAGACTTAAGACATTTAAAAACGAAATACATTTTAAACTAAAACTAAGTGCTCTCTTTTCTCCACTCCTCTTGCTTCTTTTTATACACCAAATGATTTTTCTCTCTCCTCTGAGCATTTCCCACCTTAATTCAGGACCCTTGGATGAGTTTAGAGTGATATTAGCTGTTGGATCACTTTTGGCGGGAAAGTGGGATATAGCAACTGAGACAGGGGAGGGGCGCATTAAATGCTGCTTTGGAGGTTGTTGAGGTGGAGGGGACATGGTGTGGAGTAGGGTGGCTGGAGGTGTTGGTGTTGCAGACAAGATGGTCGGGGAAGACAGTGGGAAAGGAGGCGGGGTGGTATTATTTTAAACGTGGGTATTTGGGTTCGGGTTGGGTAAAAGGGGTAAACGGGTTTGGGTAAAATGGTATTGGGCCAAGGTTAGTTTGGATTTGGGCTTGGGTTATTATATGGGATCCGGTTTGGATTTAGGATTTAAGTAACACAAGGACCAAATGTGTAAAAGCTGAAAATTCAGGGACCAGTCATGTAACTTCTGCAAATGTAATCCAAGGGTTGGATTTGCCAATCTTCAATAATCCAAGGACCATATTTGCCAATTGTGAAATTCCAAGGACTAAACATGAACATTTTAAAATCCAGGGACCAAAACTGAAATTTCTCAAAACTTTTGGAACTTTTCACCAAAGGACTAATTATGACAATTTATGATTCCAAAAGGACCTTTGGTGATTTTTCTTTTTGAATTAAGTGCTTAGGGACTATTTCTGACAACTTTTGAAACTTGGGGGACTGAAACTGCCAATTATGCAAACTTAGCTCATTTTTCATCTGATTTTAAACATTTTGCATCTGAAACATATAAAATGCAATTTTGGAATATTTTCAGTATTTTGATGCATTTCTGAGCATTTTTAAACGTTTTGCAGTTCAGATTTAACCAAAAATGATGAGTATTTACAAACTCATCATGGGTGTTCCAACCATTGTTACTAACCAAATGGAACCAATTCTTGCATGGGGATCCCAATTATCCAGTTATCCATTCTTGTCTGTGTTCAACTGCAGATCGTTCAAATCGTTCTGTGGTACCTGGACTCAGGCTATTCCAAGCATATGACTGGCGACCGGTCGCGGCTCATGAACTTCGTGAGCAAATTCATCGGGACAGTTAGATTCGGGAATGATCATTTCGGTGCTATTATGGGTTATGGAGATTATGTTGTTGGCAAAAGTGTTATCTCCAGGGTTTACTATGTAGAAGGTCTTGGTCATAACTTGTTCTCTGTTGGTCAATTCTGCGATTCTAATCAAGAAGTAGCCTTCAGAAAACACACCTGTTTCGTTAGAGAACTTGATGGTAAGGAGATTTTAAGAGGTTCACGTGGGTCAAATCTATACACCATCTCTATCGATGATATGATGAAGTCTTCTCCATTTTGCTTGCTGTCAAAGGCTTCTAAAACAAAGTCATGGTTATGGCATCGTCGTCTCAATCACCTGAACTTTGGCACCATCAATGATCTCTCCAGAAAGGACTTAGTTGTAGGTTTACCTAGACTCAAGTATGAAAAGGATCGTCTTTGTTCAGCATGTCAATTGGGAAAAAGCAAGAAGTATGCCCATAAACCCAAACCCACTAACTCTGTCACAGAAGTTCTTCATACAATTCATATGGATTTATGTGGACCAATGAGAGTGCAGAATATCTTTGGGAAGAAATATGCGTTAGTTGTGGTTGATGATTACTCTAGATTCACCTGGGTCAAGTTCTTAAGGACAAAGGATGAAACTCCTGATATCATCATCAAACTCATCAAACAGCTACAGGTCCGACTTAACAAAACCGTCAGAATTATCCGGACAGACAATGGAACTGAGTTTGTTAACAAACAACTTAGTGAATTTTATGAAAGCATTGGAATCAACCATCAAAGAAGTGTTCCACGAACTCCTCAACAGAACAGTGTAGTTGAAAGACGAAATCGAACTCTTGTAGAAGCCGCTAGAACAATGCTGATTTACTCAAAGGTTCCGATGTTTCTCTAGGCTGAAGCTATTGCCACTGCATGCTACACACAAAATCGTTCCCTGATTCACACTATTCATGGAAAAACTCCATATGAACTTGTCCACAACAGAAAACCTAATCTCTCTTTTTGCTTCGTGTGTTTGGTGCCTTGTGTTATCCAACTAATGAGGGATAAGACTTAGGCAAACTTAGAGCTAAAGCAGACATTGGAGTATTTGTAGGGTATGCACCAAACAAAAAGGGATACCGAATCTACAACAAAACAACCCAAAATATCATGGAAACAATTCACGTTACATTTGATGAGCTGACCGGTCAAATGGCTCCTGGACAATCCAGTTCAGGACCCGCACTTCAAAGCAGTCCCATTGGTTCATCCCTTGTACCTTATTCTTCACCAGCAACTCCATATGTACCTCCATCTGAAGATGATTTAAAGAAATTGTTTGATCCTATGTTTGATGAACTTTATGAGCCAAGTACTAATGAGGTGTCGATTTCTACAATAGAGGCTACTCATATTCCTGAGAATGAAGTCAATCCTTCAGTCTCAATATCATTAAGTCAAGAAGCACCTGCTGCTGATCCTTTAGTCTCATCAACAAATCATCATTCTTCAAATGTACATCATGGAACTGTTTCTGGCATCAATGATGAAGTTAATCCCTTTGCTACTCCTGAAGATGCTCCATTTGAAAACATATTTGCTCCTGAATCATCATCAGAACCATCTTCTTCAGGAGACATCGACTCTGCTACCTCAGTCCCTCAACAACTGCCACATGAACAACTTAGAAAATGGACTCACAATCATCCATTAGACAACATCATTGGAAATCCCTCTCTTCCTGTATCAACACGGAAACAACTTGCAACCGATGCCTTATGGTGTTTCTTCAACTCCGTACTCTCAAAGATCGAACCAAAGGATGTTAAAACTGCCATGAACGAAGACAGCTGGTTCAATGCTATGCAAGATGAAATTCATGAGTTTGATCGACTTGATGTATGGGAGTTAGTACCTGCTCCAGAGTGTGCTATGATTATTGCTCTAAAAATGGATCTTCAAAGTGAAACTTGATGAGCATGGTGATGTGTTGAAGAACAAGGCTCGATTAGTTGCTAAACGATACCGTCAAGAGGAGGGTATTGACTTTGAAGAATCTTTTGCTCCAGTTGCTCGAATATAGGCAATCAGAATCTTTTTGGCTAATGCTGCTAGTAAGAACATGGTAGTCTATCAGATGGATGTAAAGACGGCATTTCTGAACGGAGATCTTAAAGAAGTCGTCTACGTCAGCCAACCGAAAGGATTTGTGAATCAAGAACATCCTACTCACGTTTATAGTTTGAAGAAGGCTCTTTACGGTTTAAAGCAAGCTCCAAGGGTATGGTATGATACGCTATCAAAGTTCCTTCTATCTACTGGATTTAGCAAAGGAGCAGTTGATCCAACATTGTTCACCAGGAAGTCAGGCAAACATTTAATTCATGTTCAAATATATGTTGATGATATCATCTTTGCCTCGACTGACCCCAATGAGTCTGACCGTTTTTCAAATGAAATGAGTTCAAAATTTCAAATGTCAATGATGGGACAAATGTCATTTTTCTTGGGATTACAAATTTCACAAAGTCCTGGAGGCATTTTCATAAATCAATCTAAATATGCAACTGAGATCTTAAATAAATTTTTATTTGATTCTAGTGACCCTGTTGACACTCCCATGATTAATCGAACCAAACTAGATAAGGACCACTCAGGGATCATGATTGACCAAACGAAATATTGTAGTATGATTGGATCCCTGATGTACCTCACTGCTAGTAGACCAGACATCTTGTTCGCTGTTTGCATGTGTGCTAGATACCAGGCTAAACCTACTAAAAAGCACCTTGAAGCGGTTAAACGGGTCTTTCGGTATCTCCAAGGAACCATCAATATGGGTCTTTGGTACCCGAAGGACACCGGTATGTCACTAACAGCCTATGCAGATGCTGATCATGCAGGGTGTCAAGATACTCGTCGAAGAACATCTGGAGGTGCTCAGTTTTTGGGTGATAAGCTTGTGAGTTGGTCTTCAAAGAAACAAATGAGTACTTCTATTTCCTCTACAGAGGCTGAATACATAGCCATGTCATCTTGTTGTGCTCAAATCTTATGGATGAGATCTGAATTATCTGACTATGGCTTTGAATTCAACAAAATCCCTCTGTACTGTGATAACAAAAGTGCTATTGCTCTCTCATGCAACAACGTTCAACACTCAAGAGCAAAGCATATCGATATTCGACATCATTTCATCAGGGAACAAGTGGAAAAAGGTGTGGTGGAACTATATTTTGTGAGGTCTGAATACCAGTTAGCAGAAATCTTCACCAAAGCTCTTCCAAGAGAACGTTTTGAGTTTATTCTTCCACGACTTGGCTTGAAAAGCCTTCAACCAGAAACACTCAAACGTCTTCAGGAGGAAGACGAGGAGTAAAAGGTTTCCTTCATCTATCTCTTGTAAATATTTATTCGAAAAACAAAATACAAAATTAGAAAACTCTCAAAAATCAAATAGAAAATTATAAAACTTTCAAAATCCATAAAAATCTAAAAAATTCGAAAAATCTTCAAAAAAATATTGTCAATTTGTCATGTTTTTCTCGGTTCGATAATATCTAGGGTCTTTGTGCTGTCATTCAAAGAATGACACGGGACTTTAGATGTTGTTCGAATACTTATTAAAAAAATAAAAAAATAATAAAAATTAAAAAAAATATTTGAGAGAAAGAGAAAAAATGGTTTATTGTCATCTCAGGCAGTAACCCGCTTTTCAAAGATAGAACAGAGCCATACTTTTTCATGTTTTCAAAATTATATGCTCTGATTCTATAAACATTTATCTGCTGAAAACTAACTGCTTTGAAAAATAACTCAGTCTCTATTTTTGATAATCATATGGACTTATTTGTCAAAATATCAATCTCTCAATCAACAACCTATGTCATTGATTGAGGGGGAGAATTATTTCAATTAAATTAAAAAGTTATTTGGCATTCAATTGTTTTCAAAAGATATTCATGCATGTTTTATCAATGGAGTTTAAAGTCTCTAAATTCGATCCTTATCAGTTAAAACATTTTCATAATCTAGTCACAATTCTCCTTAAAAGGTTTCAAAATCAATTTAAATCTACAGAGATCACAAATCTCAATGATTTGATAATTATGATCGGGGGAGAATTTGTGATTTAAATTGGACTTAAACTGAGGATTCGGTAAATGGTTTTACAAGGATGTACAAGTTATCCTTCCCACATGTGACAAACGATTTCAAATTTTCCATGCACATGTTGAGGGGGAGCATCTATCTTAAACCACAATGATTTGAAACGTGATCATTTATCTCAATGTGCAGGCTTCCTCTAGTATGTGCAAAACTCTTTTCAAATCTCGAGGCACATATTGAGGGGGAGCAAACTTATGAAAACCTCATCCTTCCCTAAAATGCTTTATCTACTTGTCTTGATCAGGGAAGTGATGTTCATATCTTTTAGAAAATAGATTTCAAAGAAGATAACTCTTTCTCTTGCCTCCGCGTGCAAAACAATTTCAATCACTTGATGCACATGTTAAGGGGGAGCTCTTGTTCTAAAAATATCAAAAACACTTCAGGTACAAAATGCTTTGATAATACATCTTAAGTATCTGGATTGATTTTCAAATGGTTTTCAATTGGTTCCAATGGCAGATGAACAATACCAAATAGACCGACCAACTTTACTTTATGTACGGTGATATAAGGATGATAAGGTTAGGTATTGGTTCCCATGATTCGCCAGAACCGGAGGGATCTACCCAGGGACAATCCACTAGTTAGTGTAGAAGTCCGTAGGTATGATGATAAAAGGAGAAAAGTGAGATATGGGAAGAGTGCGGACTGAGACAGAGCTAGTATTGGAATAAACCCAACAAGGTTCTAGTTATGAAGTCTCGGTAAGCACTGAAGGGGTTGAAGAATGAAAAAGAACTGAATGTGAAAAAGGGTGAAAAGAAATTTCCCTCCATCAATTCAACCTTAGGGAAGAAACCGGGTTCAATTCATATGCTACTGATGGTAACATCAGTATTAAAGACAAGACGTCATGGACCCAGTGACGCACTGCACTTCAACTTTCCAAACCACTCAAGCTCCTCTTAAAAGGACTTGTTTCATTCTCACGGGGAACCGACATTATCTATCGACTTTCTCTTAGAGATTGTTGATATTGAAGAAGGAGACCCTCTCCCTAGTCTCCGGCATAGGATCCAAATATGCACATATTGAGTCTAGAGCCACGAGATCATCAATAAATCTCATTAGGACACTTTCAATGAAGACTCTCTGTTTCACACAGTGTGGAAAGAGAGATTATATCTTGAGTCCTGCGCATTATCCTTGTGGTATTGCCAGAACATCTGAGTGATGTGCTTACATATTCACAATGAAGATGGAAAGCCTTCTGGAGCCAACATCTAACAAGCTCCTGGTAGGTGGCATGTGAGATCTATCAATTAGATCAACCATGTGACAACTGAACAGAAACAATGGGGCGATTCAATCTTCTAAATCAATCCTGGTTCGGGTTATGGATTGACATATTGTTAGGAATTAGAAATTCTAGGTATTAAAGAGTCGGTCACCTCAAGTATATGTAATCGTTAGAAAGCTCGTAGTCGTAGTTATTTTAAGTTAAGTAGTATTTAGTTAAGTAACACCGTGGAGGACGGACGGGTCTTTACCCACTGTATGCCTGATCCACAGCCCGTTGTGTGGCGTTTTATTGTAAGACTATAAATACTCTCTACCTTCCAATGTAGAGAGTTGGAGCTCATAATAATATCTTTCACTTTCTCTCACTAAGTTCCCTAAACCTCTAACTTTCTCTCTCTAGAATTTTACTTATACGCCAACTTGATGTTATGGTTTGATGTGTAAGTGATAACTAATATCTTTCAATTGGTATCAAGAGCCATGGTTAGATCATATCTTGCACATCTTTGGATTTCTAGTGGTTTTTAGGTGGTTTTTGAGTTTGATAAAGTTTAGTGGTTTGTGCATCATTTGGTTGATTTCTTGTGTTAAAGCTTGGATTTTGTTAGTACTTTTACGTTTAGAATCATCACAAGTGTTTAGGTTTTCATTTGGTAAGCTTGAATCATCTTGGTTGGGTTGTTTTTGGATTGAAAAGTGATGTTTGTGTTGTTTTTCTTGCTAGCGACTTGACCTACGGATTTGTTTCTTAGTAGCGACTTGCTTTTCAATTTTGTAGAGAGTTGCAGTTTTTGGAGCTAGCGACTTAGGCCTAGCGACTTACAGTACAAGTAGCGGACTCTCCACTACGGGTAGCGACTTGGTGTTAGCGACTTGGTCAGTAGCGAGTTGCTATTTAGCGACTTGAATCTTTAGCGACTTGATTAGCGAATTGCTGCCAAAATTTTGCTAGCGACTTGAGGCTTAGCGAGTTACTATTTAGCGACTTGCCTTTGTTTAGCGACTTGGTGGTATAGCGAATTAGGTGTTAGCGACTTGGTGCATTATCTTCTAGCGACTTGGGTGATTTTTTACGGTTTTCTCTTGATTTAGTAAAATCCCGTGAAAGTATCTATTTCCCGGTTTAATCATAGAGTTATAAAATCCCGTACAATCTGTTAACATGTCTACCAACGTTCCTACTATCATCTCCACTGTTGCCGAGGATGTTCAAGCAGCTGGTTCAGATACTCGTCCACCCATGCTTGACAGAACTGACTACGATTCTTGGGCTCAACGAATCTGATTGTACTGTCTTGGAAAGGAAAATGGTGTCAACATTCTCAAATCCATTGATGAAGGACCGTTTCGAGTTGAGACGACTAGAGACGTACTTGATACTGCTGAAGATGGAACTCTGATTTACGGAATGGACAGACCAAAGATGTATGATGAGCTTGATGATAAGGAGAAAAAGAGATTCGATGCTGATATCAGGGCTTCTAACATTGTTCTTCAAGGTCTTCCTAAAGACATCTACAAGCTGATCAATCACAACACCGAAGCAAAGGCAGTATGGGATAATGTCAAGATGCTTCTCTCAGGTTCTGAACTAACTATGGAAGACAGAGAATCACAACTCTATGACGAATTTGAACACTTCAAGATGAAACCAGATGAGAGTGTCTACGAGTACTATGTGAGATTTCATAAGTTGGTGAATGATATGAGGAACATCAGAATGACTATGCCTAACATTCAGCTGAACTCAAAATTTGTGAACAACATGAATCCCGAATGGCACAAGTTTGTCACCTCTGTGAAGCTCACTAAAGGATTGAAGAATACAAACTATGAGCAACTCTATGCCTTCCTCCTTCAGAATGAGAGACATGCTATGTTTGAAAAAAAGATTCTTAATCAGTTCAAAACCAACCAGGGAGAGACAAGCTCGTCTAATGACTCAACTGCCTTCTACTCAAACATCGGAATCACAACCAAAGCCTCACAAGTCATACCCATGGGAAATGGTAATCACAAACTCATTCCTGATCCTATGTTCAAACAAGCTGATGCTGATGCACACGTGGGTAACTTCATTAATCAACTAGCTCTTCTGATTAGTCAAAACATGAATTCTCTCCCACAATCCAACAACAACCTCAGAACAGCATCTAACCCACACAATCAAGCTACTGTTAAAGATGGGAGGATCGTGGTGCAACCAGTTCAGGAAAGACAGTATGATCAGGGAAGAGGTGGAGCTGGTAGAGGTTATGTTGGTAATCAGAATCGAGGAAGGAATGGTAATCAAGGTCAAGCTAAGCTGATCAAATGTTATAACTGTGGTGGTGAGGGACACATTGCAAGGAACTGCACATCTCCAAAGCGTCCACAGAATGCTGATTACTTCAGAGATAAGATGCTGCTTGTACAAGCTCAGGATAATGGTGCTGCTTTGGATGAAGAGGAATTGTTGTTTCTAGCTGAGGGCAATACCAAGACCTATGATGCAGATGTGGATGAGCAGCCTATTCAGGAGATAGGTCACAATCATCAGAATGCCTTTCAAGTCGCTGATTGTGATGCATACGACTCTGATGTGGATGATGGACCTACTGCACACACAATTTTTATGGCTAGCATTTCTCCAATGGTTTCTCCCATGGTCTCTTCTTCACCACAAGCTGGCTCATCCAAAGACAGACTCATCTCAGAGGTATTAAAGCTATACGATGATGCTGATGTGCAACAGATGCATGACAAAGTACAATCAACTGAAACTATTGAATCAAATGTTGAAAATATGGGTAATATCAATATTGTCCCATATGATCAATATGTGAAACAAAGTGAAAGTGAAGTTGTACCAAGTGATGCATCTTCTGCAGTCAACACCATGTTTTTGATGAATTCACTGCATGTGCCCCTGATGATTCTGTAATTTCTGAACTAAATGCCTATAAAGAACGTGTTGCTATCTATGAACAACGTGCAAAATTTGAGTTGACCTCTCGTGAGCAGGAAATGGATGACCAAGTGCGTACAATCATTAGAAAAAGTAATTTTCGAGAAGAAGTATTAAAACAAGAGTTAAATTCCTTGCAAGAAAAGCTTTCTAAAACTGCTAAGCAAAAACAAGAACTTCAAGAAAATGTGAAAATGCTTAAGCAAGAATTTAATGCAAAGGAATCAAAACTCTTGAAAGATTTTTCAAATCTGAAAACTTTGAAAAACAAACTTGAAAACAAGTTATACATACAAGGGAACACCATTCAGACTGCTCACATGATCACTAAGCATAGAGTCTTAAGCGATAAGCATAGCATTCCCCTTGTTGAGGAACCAAATCCAGAGGTCATTAAAAGGGCTAGAATGCTCATAAGGTTCTTTATGATGGCAAGGAAATCTTTAAACCTAGACAGAAACCTAGTTGCGTTGAGTGCACTGAGGAAGATAAGAAATCAGATGAAGTCACTAGGGAAAAGATGAACAAGAAATTAGATGATCCTAAATGTAAAGAGAAGAATATAAAGATCACACCCCATGATTACAAGATGGAAAACTGGATTTCCTTGAACATGTTTAAGCCTCAGACATTGTTGACTCCCGAACAAGTTTTCTGGAAAATGGATTTAGATAAGCAGAAAGCTGAAAATATTGTTGTAACAAACCTTCCCCTTTGGAAAATGCCTAGAGCGACTGTGTATCCTCCTAATACACCAATGCATCTTGTTCCTAGAACAATTTCCACTAAAAGCAAGACCTTAATTAGCCAATATGTTATATTTCAACTATTTGTTGATTTTGAGAAAACTTGCAAGAAAAGGATCACACCCACTGGTATAATTGAAGGAGAAAGGGGTTTGGAGCAAATGAAAGAATGTTATTTAACTGAGGTCATGCCTTTCTTTAAACTTCTAAAAGATCACTTTGAGAGTCTTAAAAAGGGGATAGAAACTGATATTAAGGGAATGGAAAAGGAATTTGATGCAATGATAGTTGAAGTTAATGACTATGAGCGAGCACTAAAATATAATGAGATTGAGAGGAAGAACTTGCATACACTAAATGAGAACCTGATTTCTGAATGTATTGCTCAAGATGTGTTTTTCACTGCTACAAATTGTTCCATTAATGCTTCCAAATTTCATGAATTATCGGTTGCCCTGAAAGTCTCCCATGATCGTGTCATTGAGCTTGAAAAAACTAATTCTGAACTAAACGAGAAAATTGAACTGGATGATCACGACAATTTGGTTAAACATTTTTCTAAACTAGAAGTTGAGCATTTTAATTTACAAGTAAAATATCAACATCTTAAAAAAATGTCAAAACTTCAAATATCAAGACATCCTCAGATGCTCCAGAGTTTGATGCAGTTTTTCAAATTAACAAACGTGATGAACAGATTCAAGCTCATTGCAACACGATCAGAAGGTTGAAAGCCCAAATCTCTCAATTAAAGGGTCAAACGAACAATATGACAGGCTCCCAAATGCCTCATCCTTTAGATTCTAAGAATTCTCAAACGTTTCATCTTCAAAACCTAGTAAATGCATTACAAAAGGAAAATGAAAGTTTTCTAGAAGAAAATGAAAAGATTAAACGTCATTTCAATGAGTTATTTGAATCAATAAAGGTCACTCGTAACAAAAATAACGAACAAATAGCTTCATTGCAAAAGGAAATTGAGAATCTGAAGAGTCAGGTAAAAGGGAAAATGCCAATGACCAATGGGGAGAATGGTGTATCAAAGGTTCACTCTTGTAATAAATATGCTTTGTCTGTGAAATATGTCCCTCCTCATTTGAGGAACAACAAACTTGCTGTTCAAACATACTTCTCATCCCTTAAGGATTGCCTAGAATGTCTGCGTGAGATTGTTGAAGAGGATAAGTTAGAGAAACCTCATGATAATGCAATTGGACATGCATGCTTATATGCCAAACGATCTCAAGAAATCCTAGAATGCTTGATCACAATATGCCCAAAGTCCTTAGGTGAGAGAGTTAATCCTTTGATTCCATGTTCGATGCCTAATGCCAAGTATGATATTCATTCGATGCCCAATGTCTTGAATGTGAACCTTAGTGTGCCTTTAAGTAGTTCAGATTCCAGATCTGTCAATGATATGAAAGAGAACTCAAGTGTGCCTTCTAGGAGTACAAATCCCAGCACTTCTAGTTTTAAGAAAGTAAACCTTAGTGTGCCTGCATGTAGTTCAGATCCCAGCACATCTAAACAGGTGATGCAAAGAATAGTAAAACCAACTAATGTTCTCATTCCCTCTACAAGAGTAATCAGTGACATTAAAGGAGCAGGTCAAAGTCTCAAGACAATACAAGGAATGATAGGACCTCGCAAGCTAAGAATGTGCACTGGAAAAGAGTAGAAGAACAATCTAGGAACTTTAAGCTTGAATCGAATAAAACGAATCGTGTTGATTCTAGTATTAGCCATAGGCGTACTGTAATTAATTCGAATTCTGATACTATTTGAAAACCTTGTATTGATGTCTGCTTGAATTCTGTTTCTAATCATGAATGTGGTGTTAATGTTTTGCCTAATGATGTTAATTGTCCAGTTAATGTTGTTAATGCTAAAATTCATGCTAAAAAGGCTAAAAGGCAAAAACGAAAGAAAGTTAGAAAACAGTGGAAACCCACAGGAAGAACATTTAGTAAGATAGGCTATTATTGGATACCTGTTGGTCATAAGAATAATCAGACAATGCCCACTAAAAAATGGATGCCTACTGGTAGAACTATTCCCTTAAGAAGTGAGCACACTGTGAACAGGGCTAATACAGACACTAGTACTGCATCTATTCACAATGATTCCAGTGCCTTAATTTCTGATATGAATGCTTCTATTTCTGATGTGGGTGTTCCAACCATTGTTACTAACCAAATGGAACCCATTCTTGCATGGGGATCCCAATTATCCAGTTATCCATTCTTGTCTGTGTTCAACTGCAGATCGTTCAAATCGTTCTGTGGTACCTGGACTCAGGCTGTTCCAAGCATATGACTGGCGACCGGTCACGGCTCATGAACTTCGTGAGCAAATTCATCGGGACAGTTAGATTCGGGAATGATCATTTCGGTGCTATTATGGGTTATGGAGACTATGTTGTTGGCAAAAGTGTTATCTCCAGGGTTTACTATGTAGAAGGTCTTGGTCACAACTTGTTCTCTGTTGGTCAATTCTGCGATTCTGATCTAGAAGTAGCCTTCAGAAAACATACATGCTTCGTTAGAGAACTTGATGGTAAGGAATCTTTTAAGAGGTTCACGTGGTTCAAATCTATACACCATCTCTATCGAAGATATGATGAAGTCTTCTCCAATTTGCTTACTGTCAAAGGCCTCTAAAACAATGTCATGGTTATGGCATCGTCGTCTCAATCACTTGAACTTCGGTACCATCAATGATCTCTCCAGAAAGGACTTAGTTGTAGGTTTACCTAGACTCAAGTATGAAAAGGATCATCTTTGTTCAGCATGTCAATTAGGAAAAAGCAGAGAAGTATGCCCAGTAAACCCAAACCTACTAACTCTGTCACAGAAGTTCTTCATATGATTCACATGGATTTATGTGGACCAATGAGGGTGCAGAATATATTTGAGAAGAAATATGTGTTAGTTGTGGTTGATGATTACTCTAGATTCACCTGGGTCAAGTTCTTAAGGACAAAGGATGAAACTCCTGATATCATCATCAAACTCATCAAACAGCTGCAGGTTTGACTTAACAAAACAGTCAGAATAATCAGAACAGACAATGGAACTGAGTTTGTCAACAAACAACTCAGTGAATTTTATGAAAGCGTTGGAATCAGCCATCAACGAAGTGTTCCACGAACTCCTCAACAGAACGGTGTAGTTGAAAGACGAAATCGAACTCTTGTAGAAGCCGCTAGAACAATGCTGATTTACTCAAAGGTTCCAATGTTTCTCTGGGCTGAAGCTATTGCCACTGCATGCTACACACAAAATCGTTCCCTGATTCACACTGTTCATGGAAAAACTCCATATGAACTTGTCCACAACAGAAAACCTAATCTCTCTTTCCTTCGTATGTTTGGTGCATTGTGTTATCCAACTAATGAGGGACAAGACTTAGGCAAACTTAGAGCTAAAGCAGACATTGGAGTATTTGTAGGGTATGCACCAAACAAAAAGGGATACCGAATCTACAACAAAAGAACCCGAAATATCATGGAAACAATTCACCGTTACGTTTGAATGAGCTGACCAGTCAAATGGCTCCTGGACAATCCAGTTCAGGACCCGCACTTCAAAACAGTCCCATTGGTTCATCCCTTGTTCCAAACTCTCTCAAGAAACTCCATATGTACCTCCATCTGAAGATGATTTAAAGAAATTGTTTGATCCTATGTTTGATGAACTTTATGATCCAAGTACTAATGAGGTATCGATTCCTACTACAGAGGCTGCTCATATTCCTGTGAATGAAGTCAATCACTCAGTCTCAATATCTTTAAGTCAAGAAGCGCCTGCTGCTGATCCTTCAGTCTCATCAACAAATCATCATTCTTCAAATGTACATCATGGAAATGTTTCTGGCATCAATGATGAAGTTAATCCCTTTTCTACTACTGAAGATGCTCCATTCGAAAACATATTTGCTCCTGAATCATTCATCAGAACCATCTTCTTCAGGAGACATCGACTCTGCTACTTCAGTCCCTCAACAAGTGCCACATGAACACCTTAGAAAATGGACTCACGATCATCCACTAGACAACATCATTGGAAATCCCTCTCGTCCTGTATTAACACGGAAACAACTTGCAACCGATGCCTTATGGTGCTTCTTCAACTCCTGTACTATCTAAGATCGAACCAAAAGATGTTAAAACCGCCATGAATGAAGATAGCTGGTTCAATGCCATGCAAGATGAAATTCATGAGTTTGATCGACTTGATGTATGGGAGTTAGTACCTGCTCTAGACTGTGCTATGATTATTGCTCTTAAATGGATCTTCAAAGTGAAACTTGATGAGCATGGTGATGTGTTGAAGAACAAGGCTCGATTAGTTGCTAAAGGATACCGTCAAGAGGAGGGTATTGACTTTGAAGAATCTTTTGCTCCAGTTGCTCGAATCGAGGAAATCAGAATCTTTTTGGCTAATGCTGCTAGTAAGAACATGATAGTCTATCAGATGGATGTAAGACAGCATTTCTGAACGGAGATCTTAAAGAAGTCGTCTACGTCAGCCAACCTGAAGGATTTGTGAATCAAGAGCATCCTACTCACGTTTATCGTTTGAAGAAGGCTCTTTACGGTTTAAAGCAAGCTCCAAGGGCATGGTATGATACACTGTCAAAGTTTCTTCTATCTACCGGATTTAGCAAAGGAGCAGTTGATCCAACATTGTTCACCAGGAAGTCAGGCAAACATTTAATTCATGTTCAAATTTATGTTGATGATATTATTTTTGCCTCGACAGACCCAATGGAATGTGATCAGTTTTTCAAATGAAATGAGTTCAAAATTTCAAATGTCTAATGATGGGACAAATGTCATTTTTCTTGGGATTACAAATTTCGCAAAGTCCCGGAGGCATTTTATAAATCAATCCAAATATGCAACTGAGATCATAAAGAAATTTGGATTTGATTCAAGTGACCCTGTTGACACTCCCATGATTGATCGAACCAAACTAGATGAGGACCACTCAGGGATCATGATTGACCAAACAAAATATCGTAGTATGATTGGATCCCTGATGTACCTCACAGCTAGTAGACCAGACATATTGTTCGCTGTTTGCATGTGTGCTAGATACCAGGCTAAGCCTACTAAAAAGCACCTTGAAGCGGTCAAACGGGTCTTTCGGTATCTCCAAGGAACCATCAATATGGGTCTTTGGTACCCGAAGGACACCGGTATGTCACTAACAGCCTATGCAGATGTTGATCATGCAGGGTGTCAAGATACTCGTCGAAGTACATCTGGAGGTGCTCAGTTTTTGGGTGATAAACTTGTGAGCTGGTCTTCAAAAAAGCAAATGAGTACTTCTATTTCCTCTACAGAGGCTGAATACATAGCCATGTCATCCTGTTGTGCTCAAATCTTATGGATGAGATCTCAATTATCTAACTATGGCTTTGAATTCAACA